>CALSBV010010690.1:2292400-2369038 GCA_943590825.1 Bovichtus diacanthus
ATTCACTCATATTCCATTCTCTCTCTCTCCCTCTCTCTCTCTCTCTCTCTCTCTCTCTCCCTCTCTCTCTCTCTCTCTCTCTCTCCCTCTCCCTCTCTCTCTCTTTCACTCTCTCACTCTCTCTCTCTCCCTCTCTCTCTCACTCTTTCTCTCTCACTCTCTCTCTCTGCATACACTCATATTCCATTCTCCCTCTGTCTCTTTCTCTGTCCCTCTCTTTGTCTCTCTCTCTCTCTCTCTCTGTCTCTCCCTCTCTCTCTCTCTCTCCCCCCCTCTCTCTCTCTCACTCTCTCTCTCTCACTCTCTCTCACACTCTCTCTCCCCCCCTCTCCCTCTCTCTCTTATCCTGTTTTAAAATTATGCCTTTCCATAGGCACAGTCACACTTCCAGTACTTCAGTAGGGTCACTTTACTTGCTTTGAAATCCTTTACATGAATGTACCTCCATGTGATAAATGAGCTCGGAGAGGATGCGATGCTCACTTCTGCCGTGACCCTTGTCAACCCCAGCACATGCTTAATGGTATGTAAGAGGATATCCAGCGGCATCATGGGTAGTGCTGTATAATGGCAGGGAAGTAGGCATGTGGAGATAAGCAGTAGCATGAAGTAAATGGAAACATTACATGACTTGATTACTGAGCATCACATGAAAGAGTGACTATGTGGGATGGCGCGGCAGATGGCCTGACAGTCCAATCTGTGAGCCAAGTGCCTGGCCTGCTACTTTTCTCTGTGGAAAATATGACATGCCCTGTCTGAATGCGAGGCACATTTCCTTGTTTCTGTTTCACAGAGACTGCTGTGTGATTGGAACAGCCTCTCTTGCTCTACATGGGAATTATAACGTACCAAATATAGAAAGACATATCAAACAGGGTAAGCCTCGCGCAAGAGAGTAGTTTTTTTATAAGAACTTGTAATAACGGTATAACCGCGCATACGAGATGTAATACTCCTCACAGCACATCATCTGAATTGATTAAAATTCAGCCACGTCACAGTCAAGTTTCTCTTGCTGCAATTCACTGCTTCAATGCGATTCACTGCCTTTTGCAGATAGTCGCATTTTTATTCACAGCATTGGGTGCCCTGCTGACACACTACCCTGCAGGCCATCTGCTGTCAACGTGGAGAGGCAGGGAATGCAGCTTGACGTGAGTTTAATCTACAGCATCAGAGCCGTCTGGTTTGTGCTGTCCTCTGACTGGTCCTGTCTCGCTGTGTTTTATGAACTACGGGATGACAGGGGAATCCTGGTGAACTGCAGAGATATCACTGCACTGCGTGTGCGCACAAATGAGACAAGGCATCCTGCTACTAGAGCGCTTCTTGATGTTTCTTTTAGGTGAATGTAAAGCAGTATTTAAAATATACAATATAGCTGATGGTAGCAGCAGGGATTCTGCTGATGGGATTCTGCTGATGATAATGATGTAGATGATGTATAAAGACATTTGTAGAAAATATCTTTAAAAAATAAGAAGCACAATATTCCTGTACTGGCCAAAGTGTATTTTGTACCAAACAAAAACAACGGTGAGTGTTAACCCACTTAGGACGTGATCTGACACTTGGACTTGACCACTTTAAAGCTGTTAATTGTGCTTAAAACACCTCTATAGCACACACTACTAGCAGGGGAAAAGACTGTTGACATCCAGCAAGAAAGCTGCCTTTTACAAACCCATTAGCCCTTAATCCTATTTGACATTACTTCACCTTTAATGGCATTTTTAAGACCGTTAAACCTTACCTGCTGGTCCCTCGTTAGCTGCCGTCTTATCTGTCCATCAGCAACAAAACAAACAATCCTGTTTCACACGAGTCCATAATCTGTAGATGTTCCTTATGCAGTTAACAGAAAGTAATGCATAACGAAATGTAATATACATAATACTAACTTAAAGGAAAAAGGAAGATTTTGAAAAAGGCATTTTAATGATGTTTAAAACCTAATTCTAATCAAAAAGTTTCATTTGCTGGATCAAACTTCCTTTATATAACATGTTTCCTTCTGATCTTCGCCAACAAGTTCCATCTGCATCAAACATCAAACACTGAGCTGTCACCTGCAAGCATACTGCAGCATCCCACATAAATCCATAATCCTTCATTAACTACTCATTCCTATGCAATGAAACGTTTCTTGGTCATAAAAAAATAATGAGAGGAGCATTTAAATATGGAAGAACTGTACATTTCAATTGTCGCTGTTTAAAAGTGAACATTAATTCTACGCAAAAGCAGAATTCATGCATTCTTTATGTGGCCTTGGACTGCTCGGCCCAAATATTCTGGAGAAAAACAACTGAGAAAGCGAGAAATGAAAAATATTTCCTAAAGCTGCAGTACACTCAGTGGATACTGACCTTATTGTCTAAGAATCCCCAGTGTACAACACTGACATTATTAAAACTATATTAAAAGAATTCCAATCAAAATGTCAGAGGCTTTTAAGCTCTCTGACTTACGCTACAGGGACTGACATAGCTGTCATTACCTGTCATTCAGTTTGTGTGTGTGTCGAGAGGCAGCCACGAAACCTTTCAGGTGTGTAGTTGAGATTAAAATAATGGCTAAGTTAGAAGATGGTCGTGGCCCGAAGAAGGTCGCCAGAAGAAGGCGGAAGGGGGGAAGGGGCCATTGCCCACACACACACACACACACACTTTACGCCCCCGGTCTGAATTGGCATCACGGCTAAAGTGAAAATGGTCTCAATTTATTTAAATTTTTCATTGATGGAGAAACTTCACTCTGTTCTGGTATTATTATTTATTGAATCATTATTTTAGCAGGAAGTTCTGCAGGAC
The DNA here is from genome assembly GCA_943590825.1 of Bovichtus diacanthus. Taxonomy (NCBI): domain Eukaryota; kingdom Metazoa; phylum Chordata; class Actinopteri; order Perciformes; family Bovichtidae; genus Bovichtus; species Bovichtus diacanthus. The sequence goes on from CALSBV010010690.1 coordinate 2,295,217, forward strand.
CAAATGTTGTTTTTGACTTATTAAGCAAAAAAAAAAAATGAAGAAATGATTAGCCTCTTAGGGGAAGGAGGAGGAGATAAAATTAAAACAAATGCAAATGTTCTACATTCAGGGACTCAGGCAGCAGACAGACAACAAACAACATTACCATTAAGAATGGGACCAGGGAGTCTTTGGATACTGGGCTCCAAAAGCTGCAAAGCTGTTTCTGGCTGAGCAGGAGTTGTGGTGCACTGGGAATTGATAGTAGTTTTCTTGGCCCGACACTCCCACTGTGTCAGCCTGAGTCACTGCACTCTCCTGGCATTGTGTACTGCTGAGGAGGCTCCTCAAAACACAGAGGCTGTACATCATCATCAGTCCCTACGCCCTGTGAGTGCGTGTGTGTCTGTGTGTGTGTGTATATCTTGTCAGGGAGTCTCTCTCGAGATACAAAAAAACTCCAGAGCAACAAACGTACACACTGCAGCAACGGCAGAACTCACTCGAGTCCCCTGCTGTTCCCAAGTAATCAGGAACTTCTTCTTATGTGAAAGACTCACTCTTACTGTCTCATACTCTTCCTCTTGTCTCAGCTCGACTCGCTCTTGGTACCAGGTCATTTTCTCCACTACATTTTCCACTGCAGATAGTGTAAGCGGGCGATGTAGGCGGGATTCAATGCTGATCGTCATGGTAATGCGGCGTGAAACTGCCATGACATCGTCTTCAAAGCGACACACAAACACACAAACAAACAAACACAGTGTTATTTATTGCTGGATCCTTTTGTCTGAAACCAAACAGAAGAACAGCTGTACTTCGCCGATTGACCACCGCGTATTGTTGTTTATGTCCCTTGTCGGTCAAGTGACAATTTTAACGATCATTCTTTTTGACCCATCAGTGGTCTGCAGTGTTTTAGCATCTAACATTTAACATCTTGTTTTTTCCTCATGTCCATTTCTTTGCATTTCTACACACTGCATAAACTAGGGTGACAGATGCTCACCGACGGCCCGTCACTGGCCGATGGCCGACTGTTGGCTTGGTGCGTCAGAGCCTTTATGCTCAGCACCAAACGGCAGACGAAGTTCGTGGCAAGCTGGTAAATATACTTTAACATTATAAGCTAACAAACCAGATATTTCCCTCAGGAGCTGGGAGAAACCAAAACCAGAGCTGCAAGGAGAGTAAATAACAATATAGCCTTGGCGGACGTCCGAGTGCCCTTCTAGTTTGAAGTGCACTGCTAAGTTGCTGGAACACCCCTTACAGGGATTGTAATTTTTACTCTGAGAGTTCTACCAAATATCCATGTGCATGGTTACCGTCTAGGCAAAAAAGTAAGATTGACGTTGCAGAGCAGTAACTGGCATGTGATCACAGTTTTGCTTGTGAATGTCTTTTCTTATTCCAGCGGTAGCAGCAGCCTCTCTAGGTGGCCTCTCATCTTATTAAGGTGCCTAAGGAATAATTACCTCTAAATTAATTGGGAGGAAAGAACAATGCTCTTCAGAGCGGACTGCTCTTGTGTCATCCATTATGTATAGGCCTTCTGACGGCTTTGAAGTGATCATCACACTGCTGTATTCTTCTCCCAGAGTTTTGTGAAGTCTCTATTATGGCCCGTGGCGGTGTCTCTGTCTGCAACACATCAAGGTGAGCAGAGAGAGCGCTCTCCCCTGCAGCCACGGCTAATACAATGTACAGACAGAATTCAATTAAAAAACACTACTAACAGAACACGTTGGAGTTATTGTGATTTAATCACTCGGTCAAACTGAAACACTCTAGCAGAATGCAACCAATTAATGGAAGGCAGAATTAATGGATTAATGGAGGGCTGAAAGGGCAAAATGCTAATCAGAACTGCATTTTGAGATTTCGTACGGTTGTGAACCTCTAAATGGGAATGCATTTGAGATTCAGCTCTTCAACTGTGTTAGCCCGCATTCAAGCACACACTTTAACACACAAGTCCCGAGTTTACTACTTTAGATAATGAACACAAGAACGATCCACATTTGAGGGTTCATACCAGATTACGATAACAAGCGAACTACCTGGTCGTTTTTTTTTGTGGACATCTCTGCAAAGCAGCCCCAGATTTGTTTTTTTTTTGGTTATTTATTTTTCACAGGGCCTCTGGAGCGCCCTAATCCGGCCAGGTCATTTCTGCTGTATGTTGTTTCACATGGCTGATGGAACCAGCATGAAACACAGAGGCAAAGAGCTAAATATTGAAATAGTATTTCTTTTATGATTCCTTTTTACTTTATTCATCATTCCTTTGTCCCAGTTACATACTATAATACAAATGTATTCTTGTTGTACTACTGTTGCCAGGCATGCCCCAACAGACTCCAATCAAACTGTGGTGCTGGAACATTAACAATTAAAAACATTTTTTTCAGGACCTGATTTATTTGTTGCTGACTAGCGAAAAAAACTTGCACATCCAGTATTTCTCATGCGGATGCTTCAGAGATAAGTCATTGAGCTGTTGCCTGAGCTGTCACGCCCCTGTCCAATGCCATTTCACTTCCTCCAGCTTTAAGCAGCTCCTCTACAGTATGTAGTTTGGGGAAACAGTGTCCATCAACACTTGTCTCAAAACAGGGCGATTTTATTATGCATGCTTGCATTTTTAATAATTTTTAATTTTATCCTTCCAAGTGTCATCGACAAAACTCGAAGGCTTCAAATTACAATCCGGTTCGGTACATGCAACACTGCTGCAACAGCGAACGTCTCTGCTCGGTGCCTGTGCAGTGTCGCAGAATGTTTCAGACTTTTCAGGCCACATATTTCCCAGGACAAAGTCTTCTACAGAGGACACAAGCCTTCCCGAACCTGTTCATTATCTCACAGAATGCAACCTTGATCTGTTGATCCTTATCTCGAGTCGTTCAAATTTTCAAAAGGCTCATCGAATCATGTCAGTCATTTCAATATCATGGCTCTCCTGTGGTTTTAGTTGGTTTTTGGGGCGAGCCCAGATAATTGGATTTTCTAACCTAAGACTGGCAGAGGTTTTGGGAAATTAAAATCTTCCCTGTGCAGTGAATCAATATAAAAACAATCCCCCCTCACTCTTAAAATGTGCTAGACATGCATAGAAAAGCAATTAACCCACTGCAGGAATTGATTTGGTCCACTTCAGCTTATCTCTTTTGGCATGGCCAGGCTTTTACATACCCACTGGGAAGATCAAAAGTTTTTCTTGTCTCAAAACCTGACAACATTCTGGGATTAGCACTGATTTTTATCTTCGCCGAGCAATTACCTGCTATGGTAATCAATGCAGGGCTGCTGTCGTTAATAGTCTGCGGTATCGTCTCCTCTGCAGCCTGTGCAAATTGCAGTGATTCATCACTGCGCCGCACTGCCAGCAATGCGGAATCTACTCACACATACTGTACTGTACACACACTGTTGCTACTAGTGGAGAGGATGTTGAGAGACTTTGATGCCCGTAGTCTTTTAGCTAGGAATGAACACATTAGCAGCAACAATGGAGGACTTTCACAAGTTTTGTATCCCACACCAGTAAATATACAGACCCCACAAGCTGCCAATGGTAGTAAAGCAACTTGGTGAAGCAGCTGTCCAACAATCAAATGTACCATCCTAAAGAATGTGTTATCCAACATATTGTGGGATTCTATATTCAATGTCTAAATAGTTGCAAACAAATGTCACCTAAATTCCACCATAATTATAAAGGTGGGGGGAAAACGAGAAAACAATATAATATTTGTTGCATTCAGCCACATTAAATGTGAAACGACTGCAAAAGTCTTCCTGAGATGGAGAGAATTAAAGAGCATGGGCTCTGTCTGGAGGGATGGGGTTGGCGGTTATAGAACAGCAGCCTCAGAGAAACTGATGAACTCCAGGACTAGAGCTTCTGCTCCAATGAGCTGCAATGGACACATCTGGCCATTCTGCCTTTTCGCTCTCTCCCTGAATCTTTTATGCACGTGCACCAGCTCATGGAGAAAATCAATAACAATCCCACCTGTTTCTATCTCGAGGCGCCACCTGCCAACTCCCGAAAACGTAACATCTCACATCCAGACGTTTAAGACAAACACACAGCAACTGAGCAGTGCTCAACAGGAAAGAGAGGAGACAGGAAAAGTCAAAACAGGAAAAGATCTGTGTGCTTCCTCGTCTGACGGGCTGCATACACTCTGTGGAAAATTAGAGGAGGGTGCAGAGAGGAGTGCTGTTCGTTCGGACAGGACAGAAGTTTGGGAACGGAGCACTTCCTCTTCTGGTGTCACAACATTATCTACACGAAGAACATCCATTATTTATTCAGATTAGAGTAACATATTTTAGAGAGTCTGCACCGCTCTGCAGAAGAGTGCGGAGGTTTAGGATTACATGTTCTTGCCTTCCTAATGATCCTCTGACCATTAATAGGTGATTATATGTTTGAATTTTTGTAATCTGGAATATGATCTTTAGTCATTACATGTGTGATCTGACACTAATTACTACACTGTATACTATGTATTTATACTATAATGCAGTAGTGGGTCATTATTATGCACATACTGTATCTTCTCTGTAAATAGCCTATATTCCCCTAAGAATAAAGGCAGAGAAAGCAAAACATATACATATTACATAATTACTACATATAATATATATATATATATCATTACAGTCCCATTTTCCCCTACAAAGTGCATCTCTCCTTCTCCACTGCACACCAAAGATTGAAGAATTACTTTTTGATTTGTATGTGATCAGTAAAACTGAACGCTGGCAGTTGCAGTCACAAAGTGGGTACAGGTATAAAATGTTTTAAGTTTAATGTAATTATGCTTTAATATGTTGCTAAATTGTTCTTTTTTTAAGACATTTTTGAAAAGTCAAAGTAAATGGTTTATTTTTGTTTCATTATTTCAAAAAAAATCCAATTCAGATGCCAACATTTGATTTCAAGATCACTTAAATCATTCAACTTGTACTGATCTCACCCCATTGCTTCTCCCACTTTAACCCAATTTCCCTGACATTTGCTAACTTGGGCGCCTTCAGTGACTCCATGATGGAACTGTCTCCTCACTGCTTCTTGTGTGGGTGGACTACATCTGGATTCCTGTCCTCCTCCGTGTGGATGACACGGGATGAGCGGGCAGACAGAAACATTTTATTCTGAGTTCTGTTCTACACAACAGGGAGCCGTATCTGAACAATATCCTCTGTTCTGTTTGGTAATCCAAACAGATTGACGGATGAACACGGACCCAGACTAAATCCTTGGCTCACCATTGCAACATTTTCTTTGGTTCAAACCCCACGGGTGAGGGATCAGCTGTGTGTGCATCAGCAGCCCAATTTTATTCTTTATGAGGCAGATGCTGCTGATAAGAGGCACTTAAGATGCCCACGGGTTGTTCTGTCTCAGTATCACAATCCTAGACTGAATGAATAGAAAAGTTGGTTTGTTATAAACAAGGGACTTTTAGTGTCGAAACACCTTTAACTCTTATGTTTGGACATAAAACGAGACCCTCGGATGCTCTTAAAGTGAACATTAGGTCGTTATGATTAAGTGCATTTACGAGCAGCGTGTACCTTCAGTTCCTGGAAAAAAAAGATTCAAGATCAGATTAATCTGATTAATGGAGCACCAACATCAACCCAGAGATTTGTTTAATGACAACATAGATAGCAGTGACGTAAGAAGCTTTCAGATCTTTTATTCAACTGAAGTAGCAATTTCATGATGTCCTGCATGCAAAATGTTCTGAAGTTAAAGAACAGATTATCAGAAAATTATACTTAGTAAAAGTACACATCACATGATATTCATCTGGAGATTGAGTTAGCTCTGTTCATATGAAATGATGGATGTTTTTCTGAGCACTTTAAGGATTTATCATCCACGTTGACAACTGGACTCTCTCCATCTGCTGAGGAAGATCATGCAATATGATTGATAGCAACAGCTGTTTAACAAACGTTGTGGTTAAACTGTTTGATCATCTGCAGTGTCCAAGTCTAATAATGAACATTGAACCTTATCATACACTATGTTTATTCTGATATTCATAATTTCTCATTGGTTTGTTAATCCGGAGGCAGTAACATAAAAGCCGTGTTTTTGTTGAATGCAACTGGTTGAGCTGACTAAACCCAATTACACTACATACTGCTGGGTAGTTTGATTTATGACTAGGTATCATATATTAGGTTAATACTTTAAATATAGAAGCATAATGAAAATATTCATGTGAGGTGTAAGTACCATATTAAATTGTATTTCAGCACAGTAAGTGGATTAAATGTACTTTTTACCACTGATAGCGTGTGTTGTAATCTCACTCAGCGGGCACTCACAGGAATGCTAATATGTATGCATAGACATGAACTTTATTACAGTGGGATACACAGTAGAGTGTCCGAGGGTAAATCCCTCAGAGCCCATGTTCAACCCCTTTTAACTCCATATCACAGTTTGAGGATTAGAGAGCGTCGGGAAGTCGCAGTGTCCTCGCTGTTCTTGTTTTACTTACAGGCTGGAAGAGTTTATACTGCCTGTCGACCGTGAGACAAACAGAAGGTGAAGAGCAGCTCTCACATCTAACCACAGGCTGAAGCACCTATCCACTGTTTACAGAGACTCAGAGGGCCTTTCTCACTGTTTAACTGTGGATTTCCGCTCGGGAGCTCTCCTCCGTACGCACACGCATGCCAGCCCATTTTCTACAACGATAACATTTACTTTGCCGCAGGTGGGGTGTTAGCAAAACACTGTGTGATGTGAACGCGGCGCAATAAATTTCCCATACAGATGGACGGAAACGATATTCCCTCATGCAGATTGAGTGGAGAAATTTCGCAGCCTGCGTCTATCCCCGAGAAGATGAGAGTTAATGGAACAATTTGTAATCACATCACATCACATCCAACCCATGACAGGTGGCTTTGTGTCAGATCCTGAGCTGGATCAAAGCAGCCATCACTCTCGCTCTGTCAGGAAAGACAAAATGCAGACTCTCACATCTGGCTCGCTGGCTGCCGCTGCTGCCGCTTCTGCAAAAGCTCAAAACCCGCTCCGACATCTTTGTTATCTCTGTCATCACATTATTTCCTTTCCGCGCTTCTCTGCTGCGCTCAAAGCACCTCTTTCTTTCTTTTACAGGGTGAACCTTGAATCAGAGAGCAGAGAACATTAGTGTGATTGCGAGTCCCGCAGGGTGAGAGAAGGTGAGTCGAAAACAGGATGTCAGAGCCTCGTGCTTGTGAGTGTTTACATTTTTGGGGGATGTGAATATGTTATGAAATTGCCTTGGCCTTGCCAAACAAAATAAGGCCAGAGGTCGCCTTAGATAGAAAAGAATTGCTTTGGACAGAGTAAAAGCTTCTATATGTAAACACAAGTGCTCTGTTTATTGAATTAAAAGAAAGACAGCGACCTAGCTGCCTAGTGGCACTGTGTGTGTGTGTGTGCGTGTGTGTGTGTGTGTGTGTGTGCAGGGAATACTGTGGCGGGTAATACTAATGGGATCTGATCGCCCCTGATGTCACTGAGGTGGCAGTCTCTCCCTTCAAGCCATGTTAATGTTTCTTTATTCAGAGGAGAGTGAATGTGGATGAACAGATGACAACTGTCCTTCCCTTTTTCCTTCCTGTGGCCATGTTCCATGACTCAAAGGGGAACCGTTTTTTTTTTTGGGGCTGTAGAAACATGTAACAGCACTTTGGCAGCAACATGCATTCCTCCACTTCTCAGTTTCTGCATAAAATGTTTATACACAACATAGCAAATGCAGGGGGGGGGAAAAAGAAGGTATTTCCTGGATAAAACATGTCCCGAAATACTTTAAAAAAGATATTAGATGATATAAAAAGGTTACTCGAGGACTGACTGCATCTGTCTCATGTCTGGGAGAATGAAAAGTGTACACAAGTGATTAAAAATACATTTGCGGGAGCAGCCATCTCCTGACTTCATACTCTGTCCCAGGAGCTCGTGCGGCTGATGCATGAAACAAGCTAGTATTTGTTTTTCTTCGACGCAGGTAGCTTCATATCCCACTGGAGGTTTGTCGTTAATGACTTAGCGTAGGTGTTGGGGTGGGTTGGGATTAAAGGAGAAGGGAATAAAAGCAAGAGCAGGAACTAATCACCAATGGCTAATTAGTCTTTCAAATTTATGCAGAATGTTCAGGTTTGTACTTTGGACAGATTTCATGCAATCTGTGCGATTTCAAGGTAACTCAGGCAATGGCAGTGTTGTTTATTACTGTCAAATTATTGTTGCCTCTGATTCCTCAAAACCAGATGATGAATTTTAATGTGTGAAATAATGCTTGAGGGTAAGGTTTAATTAATTAAAAGCATTTTGGGAATAAACTCACTTGCTTTCATTAACATGGGTTAGTTTGATGAAAGCTTTGGCAGCACGGCCTCTCAGGAGGCAGAGCTGTCCTCTCAAAATCAAATTGTTCCCGGTTCTATCCCCAGTTGCTTCAGGATGTCGAAGTATCATTGAGCAACGCCACTGTGCAGGTTGGCACCTTGCATGGCAGCCTCTGCGATCCCTGTATGAATGTTTGTGTGAATGGGTGAGTGTTGGCATGTGTTATAAAGCGCTTTGAGTGGTAGACTAGAAAAGGGCTACATGCAGTAAATGCAATCCATTTACGATGATTCCGTTTTTTATAGGGGCTTATGTGCCAGACTATTTCTTGATTGGGACCAGTAGGGACCAAGCCGATGTGGAACTATTCTTACATCAACATTCATCATGTGCTGTGTATTGATTTATTAAATATGTATGCAACTTAAAACCCGCTCAGCGCCGCATTTCCACTCCCTGTTCTCTGTTCACGCTTGATATTTAAGACCCAGGCCTTGTATTACTTCTGGAGTCCATTTGAGGCGTCATTCTCAAACCTTACGCCTTAAACATGGCCTGTTTCCCCCCAGATTGAATCCCTGCCTTGTTGGTCACCTTGCCCGCCAGCCATTCGTGCCCTATTCAATCCTCAGCAGCTTTAAGTGTGTCAGGGATGGGATGGAGTGTGCCTGTGCGCAGACAGCCCAGTGGGATAGCAGCGTCCACCTAGCTCCGGGCTTTATTATCTCCATCTGTTTCCTGTGAGCGAACCCCAGCTGTGGCAAAATAACAGTGGTGCATTTGGGAAAAGCAACAGCCTGATTTAGGAGTCACAGCACTCCCTCCAACATCCCCCTTTCCACTCTCTGTCGTGCTGAGACTCCCTGTGCTGCATTTGACACAGGCACAGTCCTAAATGTTTGTACAAATGTTGTTGCTTTTTCCTTCTTTTACTCGTTTTTTCCTCTCTGTTTGTACCTTCCTATCATTTTCCTGCTTCCATCCAAAATGCATGTTTCATGCTCTGACCTCACTCATCATTCCCCTGTTGCTCTCCTCCACCATCGTCTTCTCTCCCATAACCCTTAACCTTCTCTCAAGAATGCTGCTCTCCCTGTAGGCCCGAGGGACGCCCGCCCTTGGGGTTGGTCTCCTCTAATTCTCCCTTGATGGATTGTGAAAACTTCCTGTGAGCTCATTTGCTCGCACACATGCAAACTCCCACACACCCACCTGCACATACAATGGAAAACTCCTGATCCATCTCCTCAGTTTTCCCCTACTTCTCCTCTCAGTCTTATCAATAATTCAAGCCTCACTGATGGCAGCCCAGGCAGGGTGAGGCGGTGCAGGCAGCTCTGAGCTTTGAACAGAAGGTCAGGCCTCACCAGGGCCTCTGAGATGGCATTAATTAGATACTTCCTGGTGCCCCCTAAACAAACATCTCCACACTGGAAATGCTCTCATTACCCTTTTCCTCGCAGCAGGTCTTGAAGACTCTGACATCCAAACAATAACACCAAACACTTTCGCCCTTAACTGCTCGCCTGGGGTGGGTCCCTGCCTCAACTGTTGCCCACCTCCCCTTGTGCTAAACACACACAGATGCACACTCGCATAATCTGACCTCGATCTGTTACCAAGCTATTCCTGTCTCCCACTAATACCACAGTGTGTACGCTCTTCCTCGTCCCGTCTGACCTCCAGGCTGACCTTGGATGGGCTGATCCACCCTCCCCTCCCCTCCTCCTCCTCACTACCCACTCACCCTAGTTTGTGTCCCAACACCTCATTACAAGAGTGATGGCTCACTCACGCTCCCCATCAGGCTGTCCGAGGCAGCCGCCTCCATCCTGATCTGTGGCCATCCATCTCTCTGGCAAAAGGGAGAGGAAGGAGGAGGACGATAAAGTAAAAAGTGGGTGTTAAGGCAGACAGATATATTGAAGAAGAGCTAAAGCGTTGGCTTTAAAGTGAGACAAAGTCTTGTTCAGTCAGTCTTGTTGAATGGATGGTGGAATAGAGTATCTATGCTTTTTATCCATAACAAACTATTTGTGTGATGCCTGTAATATTTCCCTTTGGGTTACCGAAACACCTAAAAAATATAATGCCTGTAAGCTGCAAGAGGAAGAGTCTGTGTTGCAACATTTTTGTTCTGTCCACATTATGTCTTTGCTTTATAATATACATCATAAAAATGTTTGAATCTACATGCTAGTTGAACAAAATGAATAATCTACAGCCGTGCTAGTGGCTCTGTAAAGTGAAACGCTAACGTCAACATGCTAACATGCGAACATGCGAACATGCTGATGTTTACCTTGTTCCTTATTTTAGTTTAGTATGTTAGCATGCTAGCATGTGATATACTAATCATAAAGTGTGGCTAAGGTTGATGGGAAAATAATTGATTCGGTTGTTATTTTAATTCATTCTGTGGGGAACAAAATGTCATATCAATCAATTCAACAGATATCAAGAAATTTCACTTAAAACCACAAATGTGAACGTCACGTGGTGCTAGAGGAAAAGTCAAGGCGTCACTAAAGACCGTATAATTTATCCTGTGGGGACAATAAATGCTCATTTAAAATGTCATGGCAATCAATCCAATAGCTGCTGAGATATTCCAGTCTGGACCTAAGCTGTGGAGCGACCGACTCACACACTGCCATCCCGCTGATTTTCAACTATGATACACATTTTTGATTCTTTTTCATCAGGAAGCATGACAGTGAAGCTGCACATCAACAACTGTCCAACTGTCGTAGGACCCTCAAGGTCAAACCACCTGGTTTATCGGCAAGACTTCAACAGGGCCTTTTAAACCTCTCCTATGTTGTCGTCCTTTACCGTCAAGCCAGTCCGTCTAGACGTCTAACCACAGTTGCCATACATACTGACACACACATAACTCCCCCACAGGCTACAAAGACACTGTTTACCTCTGAGGCAGTCAGGCAGGGGAGTGCAGAGCACACAGTTTGCCTTGAGGCATTCATTGGGCTTGTCTTTCCAGCAAGATAAAGGATGAAGGGGCTGTCTTCCTTCCCAGCATAGTAAGTCTGATTTAAAGGGGAAACAGGAAGAAGCCAAGATCCCTTGTCACCCCCCCCCCCTCCCAACCCCTGCTACTTTTGCTATTGATTGAAGACCAGCAGGGGAAATGACTCACCTGGCTATCCAATGGTGTGTCATCGAAAGCCAGAAGGGAAGCTTACGATAGGAATCTTATGTGTCTCCCAACACCTGAGGCCTGCAGCATACTACAGATCTCTCACATCCTAATAAAGTCCACGGAGGGTAATTTGTGCTGTTTCTTACACTCTTCATTCTTCCATCCAGTCAATGTTGTTCCCTAACAAAGACAATTCAGACCTGAGCTCTCTCCTTTATCCCTGACCTCCAGCAGACAATGTCACCACGCTAAATATTGGTTTTCAAGAGTCAATTCCCCCCGGAGCCCCTCATTTCTTTTTAAATCCACAGCCGAAAACAAAGGCTGGTGGAATTGGAAATTAATTGTGTTCCATCAGAGTTGATTACTAGGGAGGTGTGCGCATGTTTGTTTGTGAGTGTGTGTTTGTGCATGTGTGGACACTGCGTGGGCTGGTGAATCATAAATCTATTTTGGTATTGGAGAGAAGCAACGCTGAGCATATAATTACAGTGATCTCTGTCAGTGACGGGAAGTCTGATGGAGACCAGGACATGATGGACCCTGCAGGTTGATTGAAAGACACTCATGGAAAAAGAAAACATTGAACAATTACTTACATTTGCACTTCAACACAGGCCTACAAGTGCACAATCATATACAGGGTAAGACTCTGGGAGAGCAAAAATATTCTGTTACCAGGCAATACAGCGGGATACCTGAGGTGGAAATAAAAATATATCCTGGCTTCTCCTTTGAGGTTTGCCCTCCAGGTAACTACATTTCCCCTCATCACACCAGGAGCCTCATGATAAATTCCTCCTCGTTGTTCAAAGTGCATTTTGCACCATAGGATCAAACATGCCATGACCAATATTACTCTCTAATGAGGAGGGATTGTCAATACACTTCCTCATCAAAGACTACAGGCCAATTTAAATGGGAAAGAAAGGTTGTTTTTGAAGGTGTTGTCCCTTTTCTAGATTAATCACCTTGAAAAACTTGCTTCTAAGTGTCATTGCTTCTTATCTAAACATGATTGTTAACAACCGTTTTCCCTAAACAAAGGACTTATAGAGGAATGGAGACTTTTTTCTTTTCCTTCTTTTTATCTTGGTTCTAGGAGTGGCATTGTCTGTCAGTCAATAAAGGGCTAATTTCTTTCATTTCAATTTAGAGTTTGTTTTTTTCAGCTGCAACTGAAAGTTTGCATGAGGTGATGGTGACTTTGAAAGCATCTTGGTTAAGTTATACAATATTGCATTTTTCAATATTTATGGGTCATCAAGTCAAGTCTCCTCCTCATTTTGCCATCAAGGCTGTGGTCGAATAGTCAAAAATAAAAAAAACGTCCTATGTCTTTTCCTAACCACTTTTTCTTGACCACGATGGAAAATGTGATGAGGTCAAAGAAACATGTGAAGGAGAATTCATGAGGACTCACGAAAAGACAAACGCGGTGCAAAGAGAAAACGACTGCACTTACACTAGGCTACGTAGTTATGCGACAACCGATGTTATTGACGTGTGTCTGCTGTGGTGCTGTCGCAAGGAATTGTGGGACGGCGTTATCTCTTTTCCTTTCAGGGCACCCTATGCTAAAGGAGATGAGAAAGGATGCATTGAAGAACCTTTCCTTAGCATATTGAGAATTCTCAAAATGCTCTTATCATGGCTGCCAAGGTCATTTCCCTCAGTTAGGAACCTTCCTAAGCAGAAGAGACTATTCCACCGCAGCCCAGAAGACTCAAGTCAAGTCGAGTCTTCAGGCAGTTGAGTTACAAGCAAGTCGAGTTGCAAGTCGAGTTGCAAGTCGAGTCCTAGGTCATAATTTTCAATGATCAAGTCCAAGTCTCATAAATCTCTGAGGTCCACCACTCTGGTCCAGACTGTAATATGTCTTTGTGAATATTTGTTGAAGGTAAAAATGATATGTTGTATGTTAGCTAAAATGAGAAAGTCCCAGCATGGTTATGCACTGTCACACCATGATGTGTTGACAGACTATTAGCGTGGTAGTTGTTGCTATAATATGTATTTTTAGCGGGCTGTTTTGTGTGGTGTTAAAATAAATTAAAACAACTCATAACTCATAATATCATTTCCAAAATGTAAAAAAACATCTGCTCTTATATATACACCGATAATACCTTTTACAACACATGGGAGCAGAGGTCACAGTGCCCATGTCTTAAAGGGTATGAAACCGACTTAAACAGCACTAATAGATTCCTTTCTTGATCCTCTTTTTCCTTCCAAAGCTTACATTCAGCTCAGCACTGTGAGCTTTAGGGATTCGCACTAGATGTTTTATTCAGTACAAATCTTATTCATTTACCAATGTACTGTTTGCCAAGTAGACAGAGGTGTCTCCTCTCTTCAGCTGTGAAATTAAAACCCTGGAGGGCGTCGCAGAAGGGGACGCTGTGAGGGGAAATATGTGGCTGACCTTATGTGTGCATCTACATCTGTGTGCAGTGATAAATGCACAAATAGCACGTCAGTGTCTGAGCGAATGTTTAATGCATGATGATTCTGTACTGCAATTACAGTGTACAGCATGTTCTGTGGGTACTGTTTGCTTACATTTCTTTTGGTGAGGCCTCTTGTTGTCTTAGTCAACGCTGTGTGTGTGACTCAGTGTATATAGTCATCCTGACCATTATGGGATCACCGAGAGAAGGCAGGCGGGGGTCAAACACACTCTTGCCGGGCGCTGGTGGCAGTGGCGGGGAGGAGGTAGACTTTATTAGCGATTAGTGCAGAGCCCCAGGGGGAGCCAGCTTCAATTACTGCACACAGCTTGCTTCCCAAGCCATTGAGGGAGCCTAACACACTACTAATCTGCAGATACAACATCTGGAGGAGACATCTCTCTCGGCGAGTCCACCAGACTTTCGATAGACTTCAGTGGAGAGAAGGAAGAGCTCAATCAGGAATGGAGGTGTGCTTTGAACCAAGGCTTGCATGGAAGGTAGTTTCTGGTGGGAAGTGAGATATGCAAACCATCTCCTCTCCTCTCCTCTCCTCTCCTCTCCTCTATCCTCTCTTCTCCTCTCCTCTCCCCAGTTTCACTCTTCGGGGTGCGAGTGTCAATCTGCAGATTAACTTAGCCTGTGAACGGGCTAATTTCCCGTTTCCATGGTCACAGAAGTAGCTGTCAGTCTCAGTATGTCAGATGTTACAAAAGCAAACCAGCTATTAGAGCACTCAAACATGCACTGTCTACACACGGCTTCACGCTCAAACATCAACACAGAAAAAACACGAAGACACACATTGAGCGCATCTCAGCATATTTTGAGCAAAGATTATAATACTGGGAAGTTGGGCCCCATGATATTTCCTGTAGACGTATTTTGAGTCAATGTTTCAGCAGATGTTCATTTTAGCAAATGATGCATACATGTATTTGAGATATTGTTCCATTTCCAGCTTCTGTTGTGTGCAATATGTGGTACATTATTATCTTGAAAAACATGCTTAGAAAGTATGATATAATGGATGATATTTAAGATTTTTTCATAGTATTCATTAGGGCTTTGGTACTGAAACCACTGAAATGCTTTGGTATGGATATTAGTAGTTTTATTAGTATTAGTTCTTAAGAAAACTTCAAAAAAGTCCCTTGCCAAGTCCTTGTCCGTTTTTACAGAGGAGCAATACAAAACATCCTGACTGGAAACATTACAAACTGGCATGAGATGTGCACGGCCCAGGAAAGGAGGATTCTGCAGCGCGTGATTACAAATGCCCAGAACATTATTGGTACCCATCTACTGAGCATTCGTTATATCTCCACCCAGGCGATACAGAAGAATCCTCTGTTGTACCACCAGACTACAGAGCAGCTTCTTTTCTCAGGCTGTAAGACTCCAACTCATCCTCCTTACTCCACCATAAAAAGTAGTTCTGTATTTTCCTTGTGTGTGCAACCCTGTGTTGTAGAACCTTGAATTAATTGTTTGTTAAGTTGTTTTGCCAAGTTTCTTCAGTGATCAGGCCTCATAATTAAACGTCCAAAGTATGCGGAAGTCATATACATTTTTCATTGTTCAGGCAGTATACCAGGAATTGAAGACGTTCATTTCTGTAAGCTATACTCATTTTTGGCCCATTAATAGTTTGTATACCCCAAACTTCTCAAAGCTTGTACCAAGGAGGATAAAAATATCCATTCATTCATGTCTGGATCCTTTGGGTTTCCAAGTTAAAATCGGGACAAGAGACAAACACAATGAACAGAGTCAGCAGTAAATGCATACATTTCTCTGCAGATCCATCAGAGACAGAAACAAAGAGATAAGGACACGGGAAGATAGAAATAAAGAAGGGGAGGAACAAAAAACTTCTCATTGCTTACTTTGAGAGAAGCTGCTACCCCTGGGAAAGTTGTATTTTTCTTTTATCTGAATTACTCCTCACTGGCTACGTAATTACAGCTTAAACAGACATTAATGATAGTCACAGATTCTTACTGCTGTTTCTCAACACAATGAGACTAACAACAGATATGACTCCTTGAGGGGGAAACAGCTTTCTTTTCTTTCTTTTTTTTAATCTAATTTTGTCTTTTTTGTTGAAATGCAGCTTCCACCATGCACCAAGAGCAGGAGAGGAGGTTTAGTATTAAGTGCCAAGAACAACAGAGATGTTCCCTGTCCAGAAGAGGCTCAAGTGCAGAGGCTGACCTCTCAGTAATCCATAAACATTTCAGACACACACACACACACACACACACACACAGAATCCAATCCCCTTTTCCTCACATGAGGCTAAAGACAATTGGATTACCTCTTGGACTGTGAGGACTCTTTCCTTCGCAGTTTATAGCACCTGAAAGTGCCATAACAGTGTCATCCTCTACAACAACAGAACCCTTACAAATAAAACTGAACCAATGAGAGATACAAATGTGCATTTCAAAGAGCAGAGATGCGTGGTGAAAAGAGATTGCCTGTGACCACAGAAAAAAAAAAAAAAACAAGCCCAGATAGGAAGAAAAATAGCTCCCTTCTCCTCTGGAAAGCTTTTTCCACCTGGTTAAACCACACAATCTACTTCGATGTGAGCAGAACGGTAAAATCTGCTCCTCAAAGACGAGACGGGTTTGAGATCAAAGCAGACACAGCGCTGCAGGAGAGCAGTAATCACGGCAGCACAGGATGTTCTGCCTCGACACACACGCAGGCCACAGTCCCAGAAACTCCAACTCTATCTCTTAATGGCGGAAATATGTGACGTAACAAAGAAGCATCGAGACGCCAGAGAGGAACAGTGTCTAATTGCTCCAACCGTCCCTCGGGTTGCACACTCATCTGGCGGAGGGCTTGCAGATGTATTCAGAGTTGGCAAGTGCTTGGTGTTGGCGGCCTAAATTGCTGAGTGACCTTTTGCTCGCCGTTTGAATTGACAAGTGTGTGAAAAGGTTCCGCTCTCTAGCTGACAGATCCCGGGGATAGCTGACACTGACGCACACCAGAAAGCAAAACAAAGGCAAAGAGAGGACGAAAGGACGAAGGCTTGTTTAGACTTAATAGTGTTTGGTTTCACGCTGTCTTTTTGTTTTAGAGTTATGACAGCACAGACAAAGCAGAAAACCAAAGTTATAGTTGGTAATTGGGAAGGACAGAAGGTTACCAGTGTGTTTGGACAGTCATATGTCCAATCTTAATGACGAACCGCTAAGCTCAAACTCAGCTCATTGATTGCTTTCACTTACATCTAACCACGGCTTGTCTCATAAAGATCTCTACTTTTTTTCTCTTCCCTGTTCTCACTTCATCACTCCAACCCTGCGGCAGTGTGAGCGTGCTTCTGAAAAGTGTCAGAGTTGACTTGCTCTGGCACCCCGTGCCATCTGGCCTCTCCCCACTGTGGTGATACAGACATCAGTGAATGACAGCGTGTGAACAGCCTCTTGTGGTTTTAGACGGATTGCGCATCAACAATGGCCACATAACAGCTAATCAGCCTGGTTTCATTTTTGCGTTTATTTCCTCAGAAGACGGATTTGAGCAACAAGAATGTGAAGAGGGCACTTGAGGACTTTCTGTTCACAACGCTGTTACTTCAGTGATTCACAGGCAGCAGTTTCCCAACTCCAAGCTCCAAAACAACATAATTAATACTCTAGTAGAGCTGGGTGTCGGTTCATTTCTTCTCTCTGCTCTGCTCCTCTGTTTGCGTCTCTCTTCACACTCTCATAATAGTTACAGCGCCACAGCTTCATTTGAGCTCCGTCCCTATGGGTAATATTGATGCAAAGGTTAAAATAAACTGCCCAATTAAAGAAATTCTTTGACATTTAAGGAAATATGCTAATCCGCTTTCTTGCTGAGCGTTAGATGAGAAGATCGATACCACATTTAATATGAAGCTACAGCCAGCAGCTTGTTAGCTTATCTTAGCGTGATGGGAAACAGCAAACTGGGACTGTAGCAAAATCTGCCTATAAGCGCCTCTAAAGCTCACTAATTAACACGCTATATGTTGTTTGTGAGCGAGGTTGCCAGGAAATGAATGATGGATTTTAATTTGTCAGCCTCAGAGGTGCTGGTCGGTGGATTCTGTTAGCTTTGGTCAGAGCCGTGCTAGCTGTTTCCCCCTGTTCCCAGTCCTTATGCAAAGGAAGCGAAGTGTATTTCCCAAAATGTCAAACTATTCCTTTAAAGGGACAGTTTGTAGGATTTGGGGGTATGTAACGTTATGGTTGCAACTGAATACCCCTCTGCAAACCCCTCCCTTTACGAGACTGCGGAAACGAGCCGCCGTGTGTAAAAGCGTGGTCGCTGTAGAATCTTTCAGGACCTT
The DNA here is from genome assembly GCA_943590825.1 of Bovichtus diacanthus. Classification (NCBI taxonomy): domain Eukaryota; kingdom Metazoa; phylum Chordata; class Actinopteri; order Perciformes; family Bovichtidae; genus Bovichtus; species Bovichtus diacanthus. Next base: position 2,313,537 of record CALSBV010010690.1, read on the forward strand.
CGTCTTACTCAGAGGCCATCCTTACCGTCACACTACTTTAGAAGCAATGAGATTCAGTCAGCGGCTGACGTTACCGCAGTGTTACAAGCGTTTCGGACATCTACAGTGGTCTTCAGGTAACGTAAAAGGCCCTATCCAAAGCCAGTTTTTGGTTTTGTCTTTTCTGAGCTACTGTAGAAACACGGCGGACTCTGTTGAAGAGGACTCGCTCCCTGTGTAGATATGAAGGGCTCAATCTAAGATTCAATTCTTAGTTTGAATATTATATTACATTTCTGCTAATAGATCCTCTTAAATTCGACACAATGGCCCTTTAAACCAACCACTCAACCAATGTGACCTCAGGAAGTAGAAGGGTCAGTTAACCTTTCTCCTTTTTTTGTCCATCAATTTTTCCTTCTCTCTCCCACATTTCTTTCCTTCAATTTAATTTTGAAGGCCAGAGTCTTCTCTACTTAATCATTATTTATAGCCATTTCTTTCCGTTACTGTCTCAGCACCAAACTCTTTCTCCTCTGCTCTGAGTCCTATTTAGTTGCGAACACAGCTAACGGCCATCACTCGCCTTTTTTGTAATCTCATTTTCCCTCTCTACTGCTGGAACAGTTTGATTTAAATGCAGAACTGCAGCTTTCTCAGTCTTAGTCGAGCAGCCGTCTCTTAGATCAAGGCCTTTTGCTTTTTCGTCTTTAGACAAGAAGAATCTACACAGTTCCTTGACTGAATAGTGCCGAGAGCTACCTGGCCTTTCGGCTTCACCCAGCACATCATCAAACGGACAGTGAGAGGGAGGAAAGATAAAGGGAGATTGAGTAGCGATAGATAGAGCTCAGTTCAAGGTCCCGGCAGACGGCAGCACTCCCACTTGCTCCACGCTGATGACTCACAGAAAGCATATCTGCTGGTTGTCTTACCCTCAGCTGTACGTTTCTATCAAGCAGGCAGCGATGGAGCAGAGAGAAATTAACACCTTGTGATACGTTCAAACACAAGGTTCGCTACGTGAAAAACATCTACATTCACATTACACAGAGCACACCGTAAACTAAAGGCCCATTCAGTTTGGTGTCTGTCACAAATGTGGAGTACCGGATGATGTTACCTTGAACAGTGCGACCTTAATAATATAAAGGCAAATAAGATTAGGAACTTAAACCCATGATCAGCATTTATATGAGGTTGGAGTAAAGTTAAGCCTCCCAGAATGCTCTGGGGCATAAGACTCATGTACTTAAGTCTAATTTTATATGCAACGTCCTGCAGCGTTAATGTTGTTATTGTGCTTTACAATGTGCCGCGTAATGTTTCCACACTTTCATTGCTGTTATACATTTATTCATTAGGAGCAAATGTCGCCATTCGTCAGACTGTGAGAGGTGTTTGTGCTGGACTGGTGAGGTTCTCCCCAATGTAATAAATAAGCAGCAATATCGATTATAAGACCTAGTTCAGCTGATAAACCTTCTTCATTAGATCACCTTTCCTCAGCCGGAATATTACCTTAATTTACCTATTGTTATATATAATCGTAATTATATAATAATGAATTGATTGTTTTAGTCCAACGATAAAGCAGCCTGCCAGTAAAAGTACATATAATACCTTTTACTATTCAAATGACGAATTTCCATCATAATACCACAGTTACTTGCCATTTCTTCATTTTTTTCTTAAGAAAAGTCTTTCAATAGTGAGTTTGTTGAGTTAATGTCTTTTTGCTCAGAGGATCCCAAAACTAAATGTAATTTGTTCTGTACTTTATCATTTAAAGGTAACTGAAGTCAGTTTTATAAAATAAAAAAAGAGAGATAATTACAGATTGTAATGGTAATTTCTATCGGACAATGGGTTCACGTCTCGGTTGTTGTCCACCTAACTGTGGTTTGGGCTTATGGTCTTGTTGCTATGACAACATCTCCAGATCATTGCAAGCCAGTTTTGAACAACTGGAAAATCCAGGCTTGTGCCAAATGATCAAAAATCAAATCAAGCTCACTACAAATATCCACATGCGAAGAATGAGACTCAGGTCTCATTTGTAAACGAAAAGGAAGGAGATGAAATATGTCCAGTGCCATTAATCCGCCTCACAGCAGACATCAACAGTCGCTCATCCTTTCTCATTCCTTTTAACCATCACTCAGTCGTGGCTCCTGAATGCATTTTCAATTCACGTCAGGGTTCACTGAATTAATACATCAAGCGACAAAACTTTTACAGGCTGTAAAGATACATTCAGCATCATCTCGGTTGTTAAAACATTTAGACAAACCGCAAAGGAAACGGGCTCTAAATGCTGCTGCGGTGACGTTGTAATGAGCCTTTGGTGGAGTTCAACACATCTGTCATTTGTCAAGAGCCACCGCCCATAAAGGTCAAGGGAATTTTTCAGAGTAGGCAGCACGTCGGGTTTTTAAGCTCCTGCAACTGATTGAACTTGTGGGTGTCTGCTAAATTGAATGATGGCCTTGAAAACCGGATGGGTATAGACCATTAACTCCAAATACATAGAGAAGAAGAAAAAACAGGCACTGAAGAATGGCACTCTCTCTGGATTATGTGGAGTTGAGCTAGAGGGCTGTGTCCATCTAGTGTTCGGACATGGTAATTGAAAAGACATTAACATGAAAGAAAATGAACCAAGTTACATTATGTATCAACAGGAGCGTGGTGTGGTTTCCTGAGCTGAAAATACAAGTAGACGTGTGCAAATGTGTGACTCAGTTCTCAGCATGACTTTATTCTTCCATTGTTACCGCACAGCAGTGCAGTAACATGCAGATTATGTGTAATACTAGAGCTCTTTTGTAAAGTCACAAAAAAAAAAAACTTTGTCTGGTTTTAACCACCATTTTATTTGGCATAATTTAAAATCATTTCACTGTTAGTTCATTTATACAAATATGCTTTTGTTATATATAAAACAATTACAAACAGATTTCTACAAATCAAGTTCCCAGTGTAAAAGCGTAGTACCACGCACACGGTAGCATACAGCTCCGGGACACAGACAAGAGAGCCCACAGGTGTATGTTCCACTTCAACAGCATTATCTAAGTGAAATCAGGACATGGCAAAAAAAACAAGCTCACCACAGTTGACAGTTTGACATATTGTGCACTTACATTCAACCCTCCACACAGCGATCTGGGAAATTTTCACACATCATTTGGCAGATCTTAAACCGCATCACTGTTGTTACACAAAATCTCCCGCTTATGTTTCGGTTACTCTAGTCTTTACAGGCCACAATCTACGTTGACTTATAATACACCACGCTCGAGTGAGTAGATGAAAATAACTTTAGTAAAAGGGTTGCTGTTATTACTGGCAGCTGAAAGCACAAATGAGCAACCAGTCATTACTAAAAAAATAGTTTATAAAATGTATAAAAATCTTCAGATGTGACAAGGCACGTTCCACCAACGCAGCTCTTGCTAACCGTATGTGCAAGTTGTGCTAGTGCCTTGCCCTCGGTGCACCATGCAATGCAGGGGTGTAAACCAGAATCTGTTAAGAGCTGCAGGCCACGAGCGCTCCGTTTCACAAATGCAGACTTGCCGCGCAAGATGTCAGTTCAACACCTGTGTCTTACAAAAGGGGGGCAGCAAGAAGAATGTGTTTACTGGCAGGAACTAGGGCAGAAAGCTTCTGAAAATTACAAAAGTGAAACCCAGAGATGGTTTGACCTGCATTAGTAAGGTCTCGTGGCACTTGCATCACTATGATGAGAACCTTTGGGTGTGACAAAGGAGCACTGCTATGGTCTTTGGTTTAGATAAGGCACCTGACCAAATAAAAGGCTCCTCACATATTGTAGATAAACTGCTGATACATGGTAGAAGAATCAACAAGGCAGCTACGACACGGTGCTTCTTCAAAGATTAAGATATTTTTTACACTAACCGAAACAATATAGGAAAATGACTGGTGCATAAAGCCTAGCACAAGCCAGTTAAAACATATTCTGTTATTATGTGCTATACTGAATCAATAAGGCAGTGGTCATAAGTCTGTTGACCTTAAATGTAAGGCAATAATGTAAATGACAAAAGGGAGCATTATGGAGTTCTGGTTTATCGAATATGAGTATTAACTACACACAAACATCTTACTGATCAAATAAACATAAGCTATTACAAAAAATATATTCAACTTTGGCCATAACCGCACTCGTAGGTTAAAAACATTTGAGAAAAGAAAAAAAAAAAATCATTTACAGAACAAATTCAACATAATTAGACAAAATACACTCTCTTTGACCCCACCCTGTCAAAAAGTAATTCTTAGGCATGTTTTAATGGCACTCGGTGTGAGCCTCAAGAGTTAAGATGGAGGCAGAGGAGAGCTTTACTACAACCTGACTTCCTGATATGCCAACTCGAGAAATCCTGTACCAATGTGGGTTAGTTTGGCAGAGACCTTATGACACCTGCTCCTCTATTACTGAAGAGGGCAAATGGTCGGCTGCTTTCAATCGGTCCGTCTTATCTTCAAAGGCCTACTGGCTCTTCCATGCGTGGCAGTGAGAGAGCAGTGAAAGAGGCTGGAAGGGCAGCCTGCCAAGACAGCTCTAACATGCCAGACTGAGCACAAGGGGAAACTGCAGCTCGAGAGTTTAACCTCTAATCTGTGCATATTGGTTAAGGGGTACTGGCATTTGTCCGGGAGTCATCACACCATGTCTGGACTCAAGCTGCTTGAAATTTAAAAACGTGTTCACCCTCTACTTGGCTGTTTATTACATCTAAATAGGCAAGTCAAAGCATTTTGTTGGTGATGCTGCTTGAGACTCATGAGATGCAACCTTGGTGAGAGTATGAGGTAGTCATTATTTCTCCACCTGAACAAAGGCAGATCTCTTCTCTCCAGTCAAACAGGGTAGCTTGGTTGGTTTGGATGTTATTATGGCTTGTGACAACCATGATCAGCATTTTATAAGGCAAAGCAGATAAGCTATAAATCTAGAACAGATGTAAAATTGGAGAAAAGTGTAAATATCAAAAGTTAAAATGTAAGAAAAACAGAGGAGATTCGGTCTGTTGCCCCCATTTTGGCATAGTCACTTTGGTGATGATGGCAACGGAGTGAAATCCTCCAGGAGATGAATAAGGAAGAGAGGAGTAACAGAGGAGCTGAAAACAAAGTCTAAACTGCCAGAGGTGGTATGGAGGCAGCCAGTTGACGACATTCGTTTCCTCAGCCTTCCTTTGCATCTGTGGATCTCCATCATCCCTCTCCACAGTCCAAATCTGGGAACCATTTATTACAACAGCACACACTTCTTGGGGTTCTTTTTCGTGACTGGATACAACACTGCCCTCACAGCTTCAGCGAACACCTCCCTGACACCATCCTGCAGCAGAGCCGAACACTCCATGTATTTAACGGCCCCAATCTGCTTGGCCAGGGCGTTTCCCTGCTGCTGGGTGGTAGGAACCAGGCCCTGCTCCTTCAGCTTCTTCACTGTTTCTGCATCACCCCTCAGATCCCTCTTGGTGCCCACAAGCAGGATGGGAACGTTGGGGCAGTGGTGAGACACCTCGGGGTGCCACTTGTGCCTGACATTGGCATGGGAGGAGGGGCTTCCAATGGAAAAGCAGATGATGAAAACATTGGTCTGGGGATAGGAGAGCGTGCGCAGGCGGTCATACTCCTCCTGGCCTGCTGTGTCCCACAAGTTGAGGCTAACAGTGCGGCCATCCACGCTCATCTGAGCGCTGTAGTTGTCAAACACTGTAGGAATGTACTCTTCAGGGAAGGCATTGGTGGTATAAGAGATGAGTAAGCAGGTTTTACCGACTGCCCCGTCACCCACCACCACACACTTTATGGTCTGCATCCTGCCTACGACCACTGGGGCTGCAGCACCTGACAGACAAAAAGCACACCTGGGTAACTAACAATTACAATCTCTATGCCCTGAGAGGCTTATCTAAGCTTTTCAAAGGCTGTGATTAATAATCTTCCAATAACAAAGGTTAACATTGCCAGCCAGTAACTTTGCGGCAGCAGTTTCTACAGTAATACAACTTTTCACACAATTAGCAGACGAGCTAACCACCGCCAACGTTAGCTCATCGACGTAATTAACGTTTCATAGGTTAGCTACAGTTTCAGCCGTCCAATAATAAACAATGTCCGGACAGTTTACAGAGCTAGGTCAACTGTAGTCCTTGAACAAACGATAACAAGTCAATCAAAGTGAGACGCTCATTTTCAGGCGTTTATTATTTCACACTGCTCACTTTTGATACTAGGCGTTACCCCGGTTGCTAGCATCAAGCTAAGGAACTAGCGCATTTAGCGGCTAACAAGCTAGCTAGTTAGCAAACAAGTTGAAAGTTTATTTGCAAGCCACTTCTCAAAAAGCTCTGTTCCTGGCTCGATAACCTCCCACAAGTTACTCTAAAAATTATATTATGTTCTAATATATGTCTCAGACGTAGTTACTTGCTGTAACAGTAAAATTTAAAGGATTTTGTGACTTACCGCCACTTGGCTTTCGATCTCTTTTTGCCTGGTATAGTCAATCACAGCCGCATCCGGGGAGCTGTCCATTACGTAAAAATCAACGTACGGAAACAATGCAAACTGGTAGTTGTAGTTTTATTTGGTGAAAGTCTTTTCCGTGACGCGAGATGGTGATGTTGAGCTGTTCTTCTTTCCTGTGATTTTTCCATGTGATCTTTGTTGAAAACATGGATGTATGTGTGGAAGCCAGGAAAGTTAACAGCACTGTTTGTTATACCAAATTGAACTTTTATATTGGGCTGTAACTGCATGTGTGGTGACAGAAAATAGTTTCAGAATAGCAGGACATGTTTTTATAATTTCTGCTATCCTAAATAGTGATTTCTATACAGGGACAAAATATAACTAGAAACCAAAAGAAAAGTACTAATTCAGAATGGCCCATTCCAGGGTGTTATTTTAGGTTTGCTGATACATTAACGTGTAAACAATTTTTTGTTAATGTTATAGCTGGTCAGAGTGGAGCTCATGTTAACAACTGTATACACCGTTAGGTTGCTATAAGTTTTTCATATCTTATATTTTGTATGTAAAATCTGTAAATATATGAAAATGTATATATATGCAAATGTTGTTCTTTTCTATAATTTTATGTTTCTGTTCTATGCACCAATACAGCAAAGCAAATGCCTTTTATGTAATAAACCTACTCGGCAATATACCAGATTCTGAGTAACTGGAAATGGAAATAGTAAAGTACTTCAAAACTGTAGTTAAGTAAAGTAAGTACTCGAGTAAATGTAATCCACTGCCCCTACCAATGCAGGAAAAGTGCCAAGTCAACCACAGATATTTGCCTCTCTTTAAGGTCATATTCAGATTTATGAATAATGTCTGGCATGATATTTCTTCTTACAATAAACAGCATTTCATTCCTTCAGTAATGGCTGCAAAGATAGTACCAGACAATTAATTTTCCATGAATGGGACCCACAATAATTAGCATTTAAAATACTGTACCTACATTACACCTTGCAAAAACCGTAGCTATTTATATATAAATAAATGTATAAATCCCTCAAAAGTGACAACTGCTGAAAAGGAAGTCCCTAAACCTGAGTCAGTCAATCTCACTGTGATGGAGGCTTCTTATGAATTTTAGCAGTCTGTTGACATCTCAAATCGAGTCTAAATGCATGCCTAAAGACTTTAACCTTTCTCTTGAACTTGCCACATTCTTGCGAGAGTGTCACCGTGTCTTCATACATACCCCACATACAAAGGTCGTAAAACAATCCTGTGACCGGGACCTCATTCTCTCGTTGGTCTGCACTGGTCTTAAAGCCCATATATCACTTATTCACCTTCAGACAAGTCATTATTCTCACTAAGCCAGTGCTTTCAGATCAATGCAGAATACGTGAAGGCAGCTAAAAGAGGGACCACTTTAGACTGCTCTGTCCTGCACCCCTGGAGACCCGTTGATGATGTCACCTCTATACACTGAGGCAGGTTAAGAGGCCAGCGCTGACCGACAACCGGACACTCAAGAACACAAAGAGGCACCGGTTTATTGCCTTTCCCAAGAGGTTCTGGCGACACTGCAGCCTATAAAGAGAGAATTCCCACTGGGACCCTACACCCACAGTCACCCTCCACCCCAACCCTTGCACCCCACTATTCTGCCAGGAGATTCCCCCAGACGTCTGTAGCATTTCCATGACAACAGCCAGTGACAGAGATGGGAGTGACTGTGTCAAGTGATGAGTTCAAACGAGAGGGAGAGAGAAAAATTAGGGTTACAAGAAGACAGCAAGATGCAAGAGCAGAAGTTGATGACGAAGAGTGGGAACTTGAAAGTGAAAGCTCTCAAAGCCAGTGCTCGTCTGAATACACAACTTAAGCACAGATATGAATATATAACAACACACAGGCACTTTTTAAATTGAACTGATGAGCGCCTTTCTCAGAGACACAAACTACTATTCAGATCACCGTCTTTATTCGTCTTTTCTTTTTTATAAATCCACATAATACAGTGAATAACAACCAATGCTATTCAATAAAGTTATAGAATCTTTTGATACAAAATAAAAATGACAAACATTACAGTAATCATCTCCTCGCGGCCTCTTCTTCAGTTTGTAAAGTGCATCAGAACAATGAGGCCTCTCAACAAGAGGATAAACAGGTCAATATTGTACCAAGTTGAGTTCGAACTGTAAGACAGCCAAGTGTGAGGACACAACGATCACTTAGCGGAGGGGTCACAGTATTCAAAACCTTTTGGACAAAACTACTTTCTTCAATGCGAGAGAGATTGAAACAGTTTCCCAAATAAAACACATTTTTTTCAAAGCACACTTAAACGGACTAGGCACAGAGTAATTTCACTTTGCGATGTTTTACTGACTGCTTTACTGCCGTTCTATATATTTAAAAATCGGTGGTCTTGTGGTGTTCCATTGCCTGCAAAGGACACAAATGTGTGTAAAAAGAGGTAGCATTTATTCTGCTATTGGGTGAAGCACATGAGATTAATTGTCCCCCGATGCTCCCAGTGCAGCTCCCTCTCATATGTGTAGCACCTAAGCTCTCAGAACTACATACACATTTAATAAAAGTTGAATTTAGACAACCTAGAGCTGCTTAAGACCAGAAATCTGACTTATGATTCCCCACTCTTCATGAACACCCACACTGTTTATATTAGACTGAAATCCATCAAAAGGCATAAAAAAAGTGTGAAACGGCTGCGCAGTATTCACTTCAATCACCTCCACTGTGGCGGAGCCGCAGTAGCTCGAGGCATTTTGGTGCTGGGTATCCGTGAAGTTGTAGGGGTTTTAGAGCTAGCAGGAGAGGTGCTTGGGCTTGTCGTCTTAGCAGTTTTGCTTCGGGCAGCAGATATGACAGACGTGCGTATGGTCTTTGCAGTGGCGGAGGACGGGCTGTGGGCAGTGCGAGGCTGGGAGTGCGCCTGACTCTCAGACTTTGGGGCGAATCGTTTTGACACGCGGAGAGGAGATCCTCTGACGAAGGCTGGCTTCGTGCTGTCTGAGACCTTCTCTAGTACGGATCTGTCTGAGGTCCTGCGGGTTATGGTAGACTTTCTTGGGGTATGTGTCTCACTTACAGTGCTCTCTCGTGTGCTATTACTGCGTTTCACTTCCGTCTGAATGGCGGCAGGCCGTGTGATAGGAGACGAGCGCATGGATACGCTGCGAGGACTAGACAGCCGGCTGGGCGTGGGTGGGTTAGCGGGGATTGGGGCTCCATTTGAAGGCTCAGTTTTGGAGCGCACCCTGGGAATGCCCGTGCTATTGGAAGGTCCCGCACGTGACACAAGTCCCCTTTTGGCCCCTATTCCACTGCGCACAGGCGTCATTCCACTACGCACAGGGGTCTTCACGGTTCGAGTCTCCTCCTTTGATGTAGGAGACCTCGGAGTTGTCCCCGCTCGGCGGTCACCCTCCCTTTCTTTCCTCCACTTGGAACAGAGGCTTGGTGCGGGTCGTGGGAGTGGGGAGGTCGAGGTTGACAAGGCATCGTAGGACCGGAGGCCTTTCACCAGAGTGTGGCACTCCAGTGTTTCACCTACACGTGAGTAAGGCCTCGCCGTCTCCCTTTCGGGAGTTGGCAAGTTGGAATACTCTTCCCGCTGTGATTGGCTGAACTCTGGTAGACTGGAGGGCATCCAGTTCTCCTCCACAGGTGTGGACGCCACTTCTGTTTTAGCGTGCTTTGTCAAATCAGGCGACGGCGCCACAGCGCTTGTTTTCACAGTGGGCATCTCTCTCGCCTGTGGTTGTGACTTCAACCTCTCGGGAGCATTTACAGATGATTGTGATTGGCTCTCAGATCTCTGGTGCCTTAACGACCTAGTGCTGTTGTCACTGTGAGAAAGTATTCCACTTGTATGGAGAGAGTGAGGTACGGACTCAACACAAGAGCCATTAGATTTACTTTTAGCAGGGCGAGCATTGTCTGTCACTGGTAGGCCGAACCTATGCCTGTGATTGTGTGTCTGCGTTTTAACACAAAGGGCAGGTTTATCAGCGGGTATAGCAGCAGAGTTTGTGCAGGAACTCGGTGACGATTCAGTGGTCATCGAAACCACCCGATCATGTGAAATCTCAGCGTCTTTATCAAGTCCTGTTGTCTTCGATTGGCCTTGCAACACATAAGAAATGCTCTCAGAGCCGTGCTGCTTGACTGTGAAGCCACGGCCATGCTGAGATTGACTAAATATGGCAATGTGCGAGTCCTGAACTGCTTCCATGCTCCGGGTACTTGCTCGGCTGTGCTTAGACCTGCTACCTCTACCCAGAGCAGATTCTCGTTCAATGGGGGAACACGTGCCGTCAGTCTCCGGGGAGCTACAAAGCACAGCGGTGTTCTCGTGGTCAGAGGAGCTGTTTGAGTGATAACTGGTGGAGGTGGGGCTGCTGCCCAGCTCAGGGAAACCCTTGAGTGCGGCTAAATTATGGGGATGGGCATCGCTGTGGAGGTGATGTGAGTGTTTGCGGGACTCAGAGCTTCTCAGGCTACGTCGACTCCAACTGTAGCTCAAGTTCTTCTCCAGCAATTTCTCCAGCTCATCTTGGTTCTCCTGACTCTGAGGCTCTCTGGCGAGGCTGAGGCTCAGGCTCTGGTCCAGCCCCGTACAGATAGCCAGAGAGCGACGCTTCTCCCCAATCTCACGTTGACGCTCCAGACGTTTCTGCTCCTTCAGCTCCCGCTCTGCATTCTCCTTTAAAAAAAAAAGAAAAAAAAGGGAAAGAATCATTCATTTGTCAGTGACTGTTTTTGACAATACACATGTTTTTATGAACAGATATTTCCATCAATTTTTAAATCTAACCTGGACAGCTCTTTGGAAGCGGAGGCAAAACGAATGGAAGACACTGCAAGCCTCCTCTAGTTTGAAGGTGCTGTCATCTTCACAGAAGAACTCCACTAGAGCCTGACTAGACATCCTCATGCCCTCTACCTCATCCTCCGCCTCCTTCAGACGCTCCTCAGCCACCTGCACACAAGCAAAGTTTAAACATATCATCTGTGGAAACAAGCCATCAATTAACATTTTAATGTATTGTGGACTATGTTTCATACCACTAGGAATGGTTGTGTATGCTGCTGGATCTCCGCCTCAGTCTGGATGTTAGCCTTGAGGGCCACCACTCTGCTTTTTAACTTGGTTAAGTCCTCCAGCACAGACTCCTCACTCAACCTTCAGAGGAGAGGACATATGATACACAATTATAATAAGAAATGTACAGAAATAATGAATGTGTACAATGTTACTTAAGAAAGGTCGCACAACCAAAAATAGGTAATAAATTAATAAAAATAGTCCAAAGCGTACAGGACTTCAATATATACGATTCAATATTCACGCGTGATATTCTTTATTTTTAAAAGCCGAATTAGGATGGTCATTCCTAAACTCTCCTGCAGAGCTTAAATATTAGCTTGGAGTATCAGTGTTGTCATGACCCACTTTCTCTCAGGCAGCTAACTATTTTCTAACAGCTGTGTGCCTTGTTCAGATACCAGAATGCAATAGATTTGCCTAATGTTAGTTTTAACAGCCTGTTGGGTTGTTATTAAGCAGGACTTGTATATTCAGACACAGTCTCTGTAGGATCTGAGATTTGGGAAGAGACTGACCTGGAGGCGGAGCCAACATGGCCTATTTGGCTGGGAAATGAGAGTAAACTCTGGTCCTTTTTCACAGCTTCCTGTGGAGACAAACACAAATGATTATCCAGCTATTGTTTCCAAAGATACAACACGTCATTTGCTAATGTTGACAAAATCATTTGCTCGGCGGAGCAGCCCGGCTTGAGAGGCTACTGTTCTGCAAACACTTTGTGGTCAGAAATGATTGTTTCTTGCGAAAACTGTGTTAAAAGTAATTTCCACAGAAATATTCAGACCTTTTTACTGTCCAGCGTTTCACAAACACCTTTACACACAATGTGCGTCCTCTTCCTCAAGAATAGTGTTCAGATTTTGATATTACAGGATGTTCTCTTTTCAGATCTTACCATAGCTACAAAATGCAGCAGATTCATGCCCGGCTTGTTGGCTTTGGTGTCAGCCAGTTTGAGCAGCGATGAAATCCGGAAACCAGCGGCGTTCCCCGCATATCCACCCTGAGAGGCCACATACAAGGTCAGAATAACACACACAACATGTGACAACTTAAAACAAACAATGATACAAAACCCAGGTGCACAGTCAGAGTGACGCCCCTGAACACACACCCAGACCCCAAGCGACTGGTGTATTGCACACGGATAAAAAGGACTGATTCCGCTTTGTCTGGCTAAAGAAAAGAAAAGAAAAGAAATCAAATAAAGCACTCACAGCGTTCATGTAGTTCCCTGCTTTCAGCACCAGACGAAGGATGGAGTGTAATTCAGGACAGCTCAGCAGTTCTAGGCGAGCAAACAGAGATTCAATATTTTTGCCTCAAGGTTGAGGAATAATGAGGATGAATGTGTAGGCAGCTGACGTCAAGGCCTTAAAATGAGTCAGCAACTTTGTTTTGAAGACGCTCAGGCTGACGGGTGAACTAAACTTTTATACAAAAGATACTGTATAACCGAAAGCAGGGTTCTCCTAAATCTAGGAGAAGCCATTGTGAATCACATTTGCATTCTGGGTACAAACTTTACTACTCTAGACTAATTCTAAATAGTAGCATTTAAAAAGGGACCTAGATCTTTATAGTGGTGTAAACAACTCCCTGCTGTTAACTTTACCTCTGGCCGCCTCCCTCAGACATCTGGCTGCCACACACAGAGAGGTCATGGCAGTGTCAAACTCTTGTTGCAGGATCATGGCATCCAGACGCAGCCGAAAACTAATGGAAGAGGAAAGAGGGGGACGGATTGACGGATGAATGGACAGGGGGGAGTGATGATGGAGACAAAAAAAGGCACTTCTGATCAATCATCAGTTAAACAAGCCCACGTCACCACAAAGTGAAGCACGTGAGCAGGTCAAGTGTCACATAAAAATAAACACGAAAAAGAGGAACTTTACTGCTGAAAAAAAAAGTTGGAAAGTACTGGGGATATTTATGGTTATTTGATCCAATCTAGGACTATGGGTTTACCTGGGGACTTCCACCAACAGCAGAAGGAAAAGATCAGACTCTCCAAGACAGCTCCGCTCCCCACTGAACCTCCTCAGGCGGGACTCCTGAGAGAGAGAACAGATGCCAAGTCATATCTGGGAAGCAGCTTCGATTGAAATAACCAACATGCCGTTAACAGTCAATTCCAATATCTTTCAGCGTGATCCTTCTCCGGAAACAGACCACATCACACGGCATGGTGTAATGGCAAACATTTGATCATCCTAACCAGAGCCAGATGATAAGCCAGAGAAGAGGGCGGGGAGGGGAAGGAAAGGGAGGGGGGTTGTCACTGTTGTATTTGTATGCCAAAAAAAAGGCTCTTTACCTCCTCATTGTCAGACAGCAATTTACAGAGCTCTGCGAGCTTCTCTGCTCCGTAACGGTCCCCAGCGCCATGCCTGATGTCCTCGACTATCTCCTTAGCAGGCCTGCGGAAAAATGTTTTTGTTATGGCATCATTGTTACTCGCGATAGGGTTTTACGCCCGACACCTCCCCAAGAAAACTCCTGTTATGAGCAGTATTAGCTCTTTGTTTTGCCTTGATCACACAATGTTTAGGCTTATCCCATTCTTATCAGTCAAAGTGTTGGGGAAAGAGAGTTGGTTGACGCCACACTGGCGACACAAAGTGGCATATCCACTGGGCAAATAAAAAGCAGACATGCAGAGAAAATGTCTGAAAGGCCTCGGGATGTCAAGGTGAAAGAACAGAAACCGAACTGACAGTTTGACCTCTGACTTACTTCTTATGACTGAGTGACACATCTATCCAGAGGTTTTCCATTATCCTTTCCCCTCCCCCTCATCTTTCAGCCCATCACACATGCTCGTACTCCATTATGTGCACGCTACCGTGTGTGGCTTTCTCTACTCATTCAGAGCGCAACATTCACATCCATATTCAATTCTTTGACACCAACAACAGTTTAGGGTCTACTTATGAAGACATCAATTACTTTCATAAGAACTCGCTTTCAAAATGGACTCTTATTGAGTGTTATCTGTCCCAACTAGTTCTATTGAATACAAAATGCTGAGTGAAACTGTCACATAATAAAAAGATATTGAAGTGACTACTCAGACACTGACAATACAAAACCATAATTACTTTAAATTACACCCACAATTCAACAGTAGCTCTGTCTGTGTTTAGAACAGCAGCCAAACAAGCTCCCAACAAGACAAATGTTTGTGTGCACAAGAGGCTCTTTTTTTTACATAATGGCTTAACCTACAAGTCCTGACAAATCTGTTTTAGAAAAGAACTGCTCTGAAGTTGAGTCTCCGTGAACAATTCACGCACACGTGGAGGCACGACAATATAGCAACTCAGCACTTCTTTTTCCACGTCTTTTCATCAAGTCATGTCATGACTTTCAACATTAAAAACGTTAATAAGAATGTTTCAGACATTAAACTGCATGCAAGTGTGCTTTAACGATTATTAAACAGCCCTATTCATTACAAGAAGTGCAGCTTTCGTTTGAGCCAGACAAGCATGCTAAGCAGGCTTTAGGGGGATGGATGAATATGACAAGCCACCAGTGGGGTCTCTCTCTGTAGGGGGTAGCTTTAACATTAGACACTCTTTAAGGGCATCAGCAGGTGTCAACTCTGACTCCTCGGGCTATACCGGGTCATTTACCCACCAGCCAGACCCCCAGTCCTGCTGCTCAGTGTTCACCCTCCCCTGCACCTGTTCCCTGCAATATACCCCTGTCCCCTCCCTGACACCAGACTTCCTCTCTCCTGATGAGACTTCACACGTCTCCAGTTCAGCTCAGGTGAAGTAATGTTCCCCAGGGCACTGTTGTACACACTTCTGTTGTACACACTTCTGTTGTACACACTTCTGTTGTACACACTTCTGTTGTACACACTTCTGTTGTACACACTTCTGTTGTACACACTTTTGATCCCTGAGAATCAGCTGAGTCAGTGCAAGTGCAGAAGACTTGTTAAGAATTGGGCCTTACGATCATTTTCAATATTGATTAGTTTGCTGATTATTATCTTGATAAATATAAAAATAAAAATAAAAAATACTTTTTTAGTCTATGATTTGTCCGACCAACAGCCAAAACCTCAAGATATTCAAGTTAGAATGACACAAAACAACCTGCAGCAAAGTTGAGAAGCCAGAATCTGCACATTTTGGCATTTTTGCTTTAAAGAAAATGACTGAAACAGCGACTTAGTTGTTAAAAAATAGCTGCCAACACAATTTCTGTTCATCCACTAATTAATCCATCTGATTGTTTCAGCTCTATTTAGGAATATAGAAGCTTACATCTTGAACTGGCGTAGAAATATTCCAATGTTCATACTGCGTTTGGAGTCCAACAGGGAGATCTGTAAAAGAGGCAAAGGACAAAATTAGGAGAAGAAAAGTGCACAGAATCTCTTTATCTTTAAACATGGCTAAAACATATCACTGCCACCCTCATGATCTGACCTCTTCCGAGCTGTCCTGGGGTGATCCGCAGTGCAGCAGAGCGGACCGGCGTCTCAGGGTGCTCGTTCTGTCCTGAGCCTTACTGTCCTTCTGACCAAACAGCTCATCCAGAGAATGGAGGTCTATGGGGAACTCGTCCTCGCCCGGGGCCGCCCCGTTCCACACACTCTTCCTCCCCTCAACCTTCTCTTTGGGGATGCGATCCCAGTTCAGCTTCCTCAGCCTGCTTCGACGGGCACTGTCCGCCCGGCTAAAAGGTGAGGAGGACGCAGGAGGAGGTGGAGGGGGCGGAGGAGGAGGAGGTGGAGGGGGTGCTAGGGGAGGAGGTGGAGGGGGTGCTAGGGGAGGAGTTGGAGGGGCGACCAGCACCGGAAACGACTCCATGGCTGTCACTTCCGCTGTGTCAGGGGCAACGGCGGGAAGAGCAGACTGTGTTCCATGAAAGGCACGAGATTCCTTGATGGCCACAGTCAGGTTGATGAGCATAGAGGCTGTGTGGGTGTTAGAGGGAGGGGAGGTAGTGGGTGAGCAATCTCTGCTCAGTCAGCCAGTGGCGTCTTTTCCAAATTCCAGTGAGCTTCAGTTCAAAGTTCCAGCCTAGTAAACAAGACAACAAAAAAATCTTAACTCCGATATTATTGAACACAGAGCAACAGGAAACCAGTGTTATCCTGGAGTTCGCAGTGTAATTGCTTCTTTAGCTGAGACTGATGACCTCACCTGAGTCTGACACTCACTTCTCCTTTCGTTAGCATGACTCCAGTGCATTGACTGATCTAACAAGTAGTTGGGACTAAATATGTAACCCCTGGTTCAACCTTCAGTACAAGTTCAAGGCGTTTTGGGGAAAGTACTAGCTAAGCAAAATTAGCCCCCCCCTTAAAGAGCTTGTCCCATCCTGTTCAGTTTCACCTCACTGCATGCACACACACACACACCTCTTCCTTTTAATTAGAATACGTGGAAACACCACAGGCGAGGCAAAATGCAACGTTAAACCACAAAGATGAGAAATACAGGGTTTGCAACTTTAGACATCACGACTTTAAAATATCCTCTCCTCGTTATGGGAGGATAACATCTGAGAGCTGGTTGCACACACTTGCACCAGCAGGTTTTTACACCGGATTAGTGAAGCATGACTCAGAGGTTTCAGTGTCTTTAATCATGACATGGCTTAGCATTTGAGCATAAACGCATCCTCTCGTCTCGTCCTCTCAACATGATCGCTCGTAAGATGAATCACAACTTTCGGGAAACTTTTAAGTGATGCGCGTGATTGCCAAGCTGTTCCACCGAACGCCGCAGGAGCGCGCTGCGTAAAGCGCCGCCGGTGATCTCACCCTCCATCATTTAATGAGATCTTTATCTGGAAAGCGAAAAATCATTTCATAAGTCTTGTTGCTCAAGAGCTCATAGGAACGATGTGAAAGTGAACGAGAGAGAGTTATCAATAAAATAAAATAAAATAAACGCCAAACTTCAGCTTTTATAACTTTCACTTTAAGAAGCTTTTCACTGTTAATGTTGACATTTGCTTTGAGTTTACAAAACCGGTTCTCATTACCCGGTAGTTTATCCCTGTGTGTTTTAGCTTTACCTCACATTAAAAGTCATGTCTTAATTAAAGGTTGACAAAACACTGTTCAAATAATTCTCATGTCTCTGATTCAGCAAAACTCAATGAAGTTTCTTCACTTACCTGCCGTTAACGGCCACAGTCCGGCGAGGTAATCCTGTTTATACCAACAAGAGCTCGCGCTTTAATTGAACAGAAGACTTTGATAACTTTACGCTTCAATCCCAGGTTAATATTTCCCGTATTTTCTTTATCGCAGTGACTTGTGCCGCTCCACTCGCACCGGTCCTCTTGTCTTTCTCAACTTGCAGGGAAACTTCCACACAATCCACCAGGAACGCGCAGACGCGCGCACCCGCTCTCTGATATCCTCCCAGTTTCCCCATGGGCGGATTTATGGGTTTTCAGGTGCGAGAGTATCTTAACTCCACTTTTAAACTTTGAAGATGTTGTGATAGGACTGAATGCCTGGTATGTTTGCCGTGTTGAAAAAGATGAACACAATCAATAACCCTAAGATTTAAATACAAATGCTTGTATTTATTTCCTGAGGAAACACAATCATGAACCATAAGATTTTGAATTCTTGTATTTGTTTAATCTTTCAGGGGACATTTTTGAATGGCCTTGATACCTCCATATAGTGCCTTTACAATAATCTTTGGCTGGTAAGATTGTACATGAAAGCTTGCAGTCAGGAGCTGCACTGACAACCTGATAAGTCTCTATTTCAGGCTAATCATCATAGTGGGCAGGACTCTGATGTGTAATTGGTGCAGAAGGCCTTGATCAGGCTAAGAAGAGTATGCTATTGAGAACCTGAGAGAGGGAGCAGATGGCTATCAGACATGGGAAATGATGTCCGCATCTCCTCCCTGAACCATGAACGGGGCATAGGTGAAAGCCAAGAGACCAGAAGTCCCTCTCGGGTGCTGAAATGACTCAGGTGCTGGGATGTAGACCCATAACAACAACCTTTCATCCGAGGTGCTGGAGCGCTCCTGGCCCATGTCACCTGGTGCTCCCAAGTCCGGCTCAGGTAGCCCCTTTCACAGGCCACACTGACAGGCAGCCATCATCACCTCTGGGTTCTGCAGTAATTAGGGGGTTACGACCCCAAAGATCTGGCTATTGTTGTGCCTGTGCAGCAGGGCATGTTATAGTGTACCCGTGCCAGAATAAACCTCTCTCAGGAAACTTCACTTTCTATTCAGTCACTCACTTCTCAGAGTACAGTGCACTTCTCAGAATACAAGGAAATGCCACTGGTGAGAGACGGCAGCTTTATAGTCCGTAAATGCCCTCAACAGCCCTGCACAATTCCACATTTTATGCCAGCATTCATGCAACACGGACATTGTGACATTGATTAATGAATAGTAAGGAGTTAATTTGGCATCTTTCACTTGTTTCACCAACGTAGTTAAAGACAAAACAGTCTGTGATGTGTTTACAGGCCCACTCCCAGCCAGTCCCCCCCCCCCTTTGCATAACAGTGAGCTTCAGAGCCTGTGCTTCACTCGGCCCATTCTTTAGTGAATGAATGTGCATGAGGGTGCTCATGTGTAAGATTTGTGTGTGAACCTGTGCGAGTGTGCGGGGGGAATCCATGCATTCAAGTTATTCTATGGTGAGAAATTCTAGTCTTTCTTGATTAAGGATTCATGAAAACTTCTCGAAATTGGCGGATCATGAGCGTTACCTTTCTTTGATGCCTCGAGGAAACCTGCTACCCTTTTCCTCTCAATGGAGGAAACCCCAGCAGCAGCAAGTCTTCAGGAGCTCAGCCCTTAGTTTGGTGGGGTGGTTGCAGCCATGCATCAAGTGTTAGCCCTTCATCATCTCGCTTTGAAGTCCAAGAGGGGTTACGTAAAGGTGAAAGCTAATAGCTCCCTCCTCACCTAACTTACACACACATGATCATAACTGGACAGCAACACACACACACCGCTAAAAACACACAAAAATAACACGTGTTTGACAAAGTACTTTTTCTACGGTGATCCAATTCGGTAAAGTGACCTCTGCTGCAATTGGCTTTTTCACACTACAGAAAATGAATCCGGATGTAAAGAAATCAATACAATAGATTTTTTGCCCAGATGTCCCATTTATGTAGCGTGTAAAAGTGACTGTAAAACTATTCCATGTGAAACTATTGATGTACCCGTACGGTGGCTTAGTGTTATTCTGCCAGTGTGTTCCGCCTCCTGGGTCTGGCAGTAAATAGGTCAGTGTGACTGCGGCTCTGCGGGGATATTAAACACATAGTGTGTGTATGTGTGCGTGAAAAAAATGTGCACGCAAACACACACACCTGGGTCTGATCCCAGACTGGGACAGTAGGTCTGGGGAGGTATTCCAAATCAAACCCAGACTCCTCAGATCTCTCTTGGTTTCCCAGCTGCACTCAGATCACTTGCAGTTATCCAGAACAGCCTGACAAAGATCTCTGGCTTTGGTCAGACCGCAGGCCTGATAAGGAGAGACAGCAAGAGACAGACAACACAGACACACTCTCAGCGTCTTACCCTCTTTTCCCCAAATTCTCTCAAACGCACATATGCATTCACACATAACCTATATGAGAACTTAGAGCGTACCCTCCCACACATACATATGTTATACATGATAGTAGAAGACACGGGGGCTTCCACACACAGCTGCTGCGCAATGTGACTTCAGTGGTTCACAGAAAGGCCATCAGACAATGATACAAACATTATGCAGACAGAAAGATGAGAGGGCTGTTAGTCAAACCATGCTATGAAGAGCTATCTGTGGAAGCTTTCACTTTTAGTGGTTTTCATCTCTTCGTCAGAGCGGCAGATGTTTTTTCTTCTTTATTCCTCTCTTTTTTAGGCTTCCTGTACATTGATTGTTAAATAATTTTCCACTATGTGCTTTTGTGACAGTATTTGCTACAGCTCCTGTATTATTATCGATTGAGAGGCGCATGACTCAACTCCGTACCTCACCTTGTTTTCGTTGACTGTTTTAGGTGCACAGCTGACGCTTTGCTATGTTTACCAAGCTGTCTACTGCCACAACATTTTTAGTGTGCACACTCCTTTGTGTGGTTACATTCCTCCAGGTTGGATGGAGGGGAAGCTTGTAGAGATGCTTGCGGTCAGTTTTCCTTGCGTATTGTCTCTCTGTGTGTGCTTAAATTAAACTCAGCAGGGTGGCAGGGAGGCTGAGGTGCTTCTGGTCAGTTGTACTTGGGGGTTGGGTCAACTCTGTTTGTCTTTGCACATCTGGCCACTAGAGCCACTTCCGACTCTAATTAGGATTTCCTGAGACTCAATAAAGGGGATTATTGGCCTGCAAAAACACTAGCCCAGACTCTCCCACCCTCAGTCGCCTTCCTGCCCCAGCTGCTACGGTCATTACACTAGCCAGAACTACAGTCGCACTCCACTAGAGGCTCACAATGACACAGTGACATACAGCGACATAGACAAATCAGCCCCTTTCTTCCCATCCCTTTCTTGCATCTCTTTGTCTCCTGTTTTGTGAAATGAAAGACTCCTCTCATATTTGATCCCTGCTCTGGAGTCTCCTCATATGCGAAAGGAATCAAACGCTTCATAAATGATGTCAGCAAAGCAATGGAAACTAAATTTCTCCCCAACTGGCTGATGAGAGACCACAAGAGTCTGTATACCAAGCTGTGGTTGGGCACAAAGCCCTGGAGCAGAGTGCAGGGGAGCTGGGCTGCGCAGTGATAGGGGGTCCTGAGCGGCTGCTTGTGTGGCAAGAGTGATCACACAGTTAATATTCAAAGGGCCAGGTCTGTTGTAAAGAAGCCACTAAATAGAGGTTGACAAAGCGCGTCGTACAAAGAAAGGCTTCTCCCTAAGTAGGCTGTGTATATAGCACGGAGGGCAGTGAACGCATAGGCTTTGCTGGGGTGGTCATGTATGGAGTCCATAGTGAGTTATTAAAGCAGGGCCTCCTGCTCGTCCTCCCCCACCATCACTGTTAACTCCAAACCACACATTCTTCATTTCTTCAAGTCTCTCAGGCTTTAATGCATTTCTTATTTTATTTTATCACAAGACTATAGCTTTTTCTGCATGAGAGGTATACAATGTATTGCATTTTGTCGCTAGAATTTGATCATAAATATAAACTGCATTGTTTATTTGACCTGTATTACCTTGCAATGAAAGCATTCAGATTCAGCATTATTTCCCTTGGGTTCCACGTGAGTATTGGTTGTAATGTCTACGTGCTTCATATTGAGTAAAGCCTTGCAAATTCCCTTCTACATCACCACACATGCTCAACATGCACGTAAACACACAGCCACACAGACACACACACACACACACACACAGTTACTTCAACCATCTAAACCTAATTATTCTCCCCCTGCTCCGCTGTGCCAACCAGTGATGTCACCCACAGAGAGACAGTGGGACTGTTGGCTCGGTGCCTTGGAGCGGCGAGGAGAGGAGAGGAAAGGAGACGGGAGGAGAGGAGAGGAAGTTAAGAGAAGATTAGCTGTTGAGAGGTTAGCAAAGTAGGAAAATGAGGGGGGGACCCCTGGAGTTTTGGCTGGCCCTTATGTTGGGGCTGCAGGGATTAACCAGCCTGCTCTGCTGCTGGACCCACAGAACCCAGCCTCCTCCTTTCTGCTCCCTCTGTGGCTCCGATAGATATTCAACCAACACATTTAAAGGCTGAAAGGAAAACACGGAGGAACTATGAGGGCCAGGCCCCAAGGGGACTCCCTCCAGGATTAACCTAGCTGCTACTCTCTTCCCATCATTTCCACTGGCATTCACTGGGCCTATACTGGGATCTATTCATTCTCGCTAAACTGTTGTATAACAATGCTGCATGCCTTTTGCTGCAGCACTGGAGCTGTTGGTAAAACAAGTCACCCCTGGGCCCCCAGAACCCCCGAGCCCAAGGCCCAGTTTCATGTGTTGTGGGTGACGCTTTGGAGAGTGGAGCATGTGTGTGAGCCACAGGGAATTTGGGGAACGCCACATAGTGGACGCAGGAATGAATGAGTGGGAAGTTAGTAGTTATTATCAAATAGTTTGACATTTTGGTAATAAGCTTATTCATTCTTGCAGAGAGTTAGTTGAGAAGATTGATAGCGCTCTCATGTCTGTTCGTTCAATGTGAAATTACTGCCATCAGCCGGTTATCTTATCTTAGTATAAACACTGGAAACAGGCCAAGAAATTGACTGGCACATAATCCCCCCAAAGATTACACATCAATATTTGGACATATTAAACATAGAAGATATAATGAGTGAATTAGTGAGCTTTAGAGGGGCAAGAATGTGGATTTGTTACTTTTGGACCGAGCCAGACTAACTTTTTCCCTCTGTTTCCAGTTCTTATGCTAAACTAAGCTAATCTAACTGTCTGCTGGCGCTTGCTACATATTCAGCATGAAGTCATGAGAAGGGCATCGACCTTCTCATGTAACTTGAAAGTGAAGCGTATTTTCAAAAAACGCAAACTATTGCTAAGAGTATGGAGTGTTCTTTAACGTGAGGGCCCACAGTCACCTTAAACATGACAATAACAGACATTGTCAATAGCAACAGCAGTTATTGTCACATTTAAAAAAAAAAAACTGATGATCCTAAATCCATTAATGGAGAGGGGCAGAATAAGGGAGAAATGACTTAATGTGGGTCAGATAAATGGGAAGACAGCATGGGGTTCATTCTACTCTCTGGAAATCATGTGCAAACCCTCTTTCCCTCCTTCCTCTCTCCCCGACACATGGAGAGCTGGCATGTTTGGCAGAGGCAGAAAGGAGAGGGAACAAATGGATGAGTGACCAATGCAGAGTAGCGACGGCCAGCTGAGTTATTTGGTCAAAACCCAGTAAAATGGAAGGACAGGCTGTTGCTAGGATGTGCTGTGAGAAAGAGAGAGCACTCTGACTGAGCTCATTGAAAATAACCAGGGTTCTGTTTACTCACACAGATATAACACTTTAGAAGCACTGAAATCACCACCAATTAGTATTATCAACCCACTATTACCTCTTATCACTCTATTTGAGCCTTAATTAACCACTCAAACCGTTGAACGGAATCTGAAGGACCTACCAAGAGGCTGACAGCGAGCCTAAATAGTAGTGAGTGATGGGTGGAAATTAACAATGCACATGGAAATTTACTATGCCACGAATATATGGCAATGCACAGCATCTAAGTGGTTCTGATTTTAATAATGATAAATCAAAGGTCGAAGCAGTATAATGGCCTCTCTGTCCTTGACAACCAAAGCACAACACGCCAAAACACACACAACTCGTACTAAGAACAAATCACACCCCTGTTTATCCTTTGCATAATTCTGAATGCTGTGGATTGCAAACATAAATGGTCACAACGGCAAAACCCCATAAACATAACTAATAATCTTATTCTGCAGTTCCAAACTCTTTTAAATTGTTGTTCTTACAGATTCCGTGAATGCCATTTGGAAAGTGAACAGATTAAATTTCAGTGCACAATTGTTTCCCAATGTTTTTATTGCTATTGTAATTGTGACAGTGTGTTTGCAAGATAGAGAAAAAATATAGAAAAGTTTGAATATTTTGTGACATATTTTGTCAGAATTTAGTTTTTTCTTCTCTCCAACCGAGGCAATCATTTCATAACCCACTAAATATATGTAGTGATGGAAATACACATGATAGAAAGTATTAGGAAATTACTGTGTCACCATTTCAGTAACTTTCCAAAACCGCCAATCCAACATTCACCCGACATCCACAACCACAATGTGCGGAGCTGAGAAAGGAATCAGGGTTTGAACTTCTCTCTCAAGCTCTCTTTTTTTATTTGTCACACATCTATTTCCATCGCTTTCCATCTCATCAACCGAGTGCATCACTGTGAGTGTCTTTCAGGAGAGATGAAAAGGTGCTGTTATATTTAAATGATTTTCACGTCTACCCCCTCTATGACGACTGGCTCGTGGAAACGCTTTGGAACGGCTACAAACACTTTTGGCTTCTGAAATATCAGGACAACACAATGTACAAAGTAGTTATTTTACTAGCATAACACAGCCATAACGCATGGTTGGTTTTGGTATTTTCACGTCACTTTTTGTCCTTTTGAATGTTTCAAACCTATTTCATTTCATTGTAAACAATGATTTTATTTTTTTTTTTTTAAAGCAAACAATTGTATCAGTTATAAATTATTACTGTGTACACAGGAGAAGTATCGCCCAGCCCAGAGAAGCTTAGATAAACAGATCTATGCATTGCTGTTTACTCCTCACGTGTGCACCACAGCAGCCTCTGGCTCTGTGTTGTGAAAACTCAGGATGGGCTCTAAAGGAAACAGGCTCAAAGGATTATCTTGGGCCGCCCTTAAACAAAAACCAGAGAGACACTGGAGAACAAGATAGAAGAGTAGAGTGAGACCCGAAGAAGGAGAAAGCCATAACAGAGAGAGAAAAAAAACTTTAAAGATTTGTGCGTTGAATCCCTAGAGGCCAATGTCTTGTTTGAAAAGCCCTGAGGTTAAGGTCAGAGGTCACAGGTTAGACTCAGGGGTTATCAGCGACTGTTTGGGGTTAACTACAATTGTCTGAATAGATGAGCACTTAATACAGTTAAACCGATTAACTCAGAGAAGGTATTCAGGGGTTAGAACCAGAGTGCAAGCCCACGTCCACGCGAACACGGAGCATACGCGCTCACACATTCCGTTGCACATGTACTGTAAATTGTCAGCGACACTGGTAATTGTGTCGCTTGTTGCTCTGGGTGTGGTTGGATGTGGAGCTGGGGTGTGAGAGGAAGTCAGTGGGGAGCAGGGGTGTTGAACCCTGTCATCCTGTTGTTACTGATCACACCTGCCTGTTGTTCCCAGTGAGCGTAAAAAGTTGCTGTTTGTGTACTGAGACCAATGAACTTCAACAGAGAGGAACCACTTAATTATACCATAAACCAAATAGGGCATGGAAATAACAAATTTTTGACTGAACCAAGGGCTTTGCAGAGTACATACAGCTACAACAGACGCAATAATCACCCCCTGGTACACACACCCATATACACAAACACACACTTATGTGAATGATAATGGCAGGGCTCTTGTTTAACGCCTCCTTCATGCAGCATGCTGGGGGATGCACTACGCTGCATTCTTAATGGTCTTCCAACTGTGACCTGAGCAAGAGGTATGAAGGAGGAAAGGACGGGGTGTTAAGAAGAGAGGGAGGGAGGCAGTGTCTTTAAAAAATAAAAAGCTTTGGCTCAAAACAGTGTCCTCCACTGGCCGAATTCCAAGTTCATTGTCTTGTTTTTTTGTTGAATGCACTTGACTAAAGCTTGTTTTCTGTATTTTTACCCACACTTTATTGGCCAAGTATGTGTACACATGCAAGGACTTTGACTCTGTTGTTCTTGTTTTCCATGTCTCTCGGTGTACTTACACAGAAGGAGCATACCAGTCTCATTGTTTTGGTTCTTGTTGCACAGGAAACCCCACAGGGAATTCTGTGTATCTCAGGCTGATGTCAGTCATCTCCAGTGACCCGCAGAGGAGTCGCATATGAAACACGGCAGTCGTACTGCCCAGCTCTCCCTGGTGCTGTGATCAAGCATAAACAGAGTACGCCTGATTACTTCTATAGGACTCAGTGACAATGTGGGCATCGCAGTAGAGAAGGGTGCCACTATGTGGCACATGAGAGCTGCAGGGTCCAGGGGCACAGAGCTGGGCACAGAGCAAGTCTTTCATATGAAGGCCCTTTGAACCCTGACTGACATGGAAATTCCTTTGAAGTGCTGTTTGGTGAGGGCTAAACTCCAAAGCTGGTTTAACATTTTGAAATGGATCCTTTGTATTCCCACCCGGTGATCACTGATCTCACATATGGGGAAACATAGAGGGCAACCCCCCCTGTGTGTTATGCCACATTTGTTTTTTACTGATCAAAGTCAAACGTAAAGAGGAGAAGCATATACGAGGAATTGTAATGACATGTTTGAGTCTCAACGTTAATTCTTAGCCTATTTCCCACCAGGTGCTTAATATGGGTATAAAAACAGGGGAGGGCCACAAATGGTGCAGCCACAGTGCTCTGCAGGCCGTAATAACATAGTGCTCCCATAAAAATAGCAGATAAGCTCAGGGTACTTATTACAGCCTACAGCAATGATAAAGTCTACTGTACTGTGTAGATTATAAATAACCGACCATGACCACTTGCGACCGGACATGCCACTGTTTGAATATTTTTATCCTCTGTATGTAAAATACCACAAACATATTGTGAGATGATACCAATCAGGCAAATCACAATGTCATACACATTTTTATGACTCCCATATAACTATTCATCCAGTTGTCCCTCTTCCACTCCCATTTCCCCAGGTGCACTAGGCAGGTCTTTGCCAAGCAGAGCTAATTATGAGCTAGTTGGTTTCAGCATTGTGTATCAAACAAAGGGGATTTGCTACAAACCAAGGCCATGCCAAAAAAACAGGCCTGCACCCACTGCATTTAAGCCGGGATGTCTGAATTACAGGTTATGTCACTACATCATTTTTTTTTGTCCGTTCATTTAACAATAATAATAACAGAAACATAACACCAACAGCAACAGCTTGCCTAATATTAACATAGCTTTATAAATAGCAAAACTAGAATAAAAAATGCCTGTCGACTACACACAGTTTCTTTTAGCATATTATCTTGTATAAATTATTTGTCTACCTTACCCTTGTTTTCATGGCAAGTGTACATGTCACAGTGATAACTTAATGAAGAGAACAACCAGGTACATTATTTAGCTTTTTTCTTATCCATTATTGCTTCACTAATGCTGAGTGTAAGGCCAGCCTTAGTGTTGACTGAAATCTTGGCGATGACATGTAACTGACATGTCATAGCAGGAAAAGCATCGGTGTAATTAATGCAATTAATATTGGCTACATTCCTTTTAGGTGTGTCAATTCTAAGGTCAAAGTTTTGTGCTCGCTCACTGGCCTGGCTTACTGAGGCACTTGGAATGGAACAGAGGCATCATTAACAAAACATGTGCTGTACCTAAAACAAATCTAAAGGTCTGCCTCAAAAAAAGTATTATTCATTTTGGCTTGGTGATGGCTTTCATGCTACAGTGCAGTGCAGTGGACAGAACATTACACATGACACAAACTAGTCCCCTCCAAAGGAGCTTGTAAACTATTACTATGTAATCAACTTGAAATGCAAATATAGTGAGTCATTTTAACATGATTGGTTGTTAAAGACTTGGAGTCTGCAACTCTTTGGCTGTGATGTCAAATGTCACCACCCCATCCACTCCCTCACTGACCCCTTGTTTCTGCGTCCGCAACCCCTGACCTTTCACCCCCATGTTTCCCCCTGGTTGGTCCCGTCTCCTGGGGCCTGTCTCTAGGGAGGGACCCAGAGCTGTGGAGAAAGGGTTAAAGCTCATTCAAGAGTACAGAGCCACTTAAAAGGGAGAAAACAGTTTATTACAATACCTGCAACATTACGTAAAAGCACACTTGTCAACACTTTAGCCAGATTCCGGGTGTCAGCACTGTGTACTCACCATGAAGTGAACATATAGATCGACAGTTATACTGCTATATACATAGTATGTATGCAAAAGAGTGCCTGACCTTAGACAGAGCTTTACATCTACATTGTTTTCTTTTTACTCACACACTCTGCAAGACAAAAGTTCACACAATTCCTGTAATTGTTTTGCTAGAGCTAACACAGGAAAAAGAGAGGATGTAATCCTTCGAATCTGAACGGTTTGCAGATAGATAGAGAAACTATTCACTTATATTGTGACATCTGGACGTTACTAAGAGACAAGCTTGCCTTGCCTGTACAGGAATATTAGACGTTAGATTGCACTACACTTTGCTCTCTTGGTGGCCTTTGACCCTTGCAGCTCTGCCACCACAGCTGTGCCTGAACGCCTGCCCACACTGTCTCCTCGCCGAGTAAATTTACTCTTTTTTACCTAGAGGACTAGTACAAGAATAGTACAGACAGTTTTTAAGTTAAATATCATAAGGTACATTTATTTTTTAATTCATTGTTGTGGGTGACTACTAAATGTCCTTTTGGTTTGTTACATCATGTATAATTTGATTAAGGGTGTGTAACGTTGAGTAGATAATGATATAACCACTGTCTGGACGTACCTAACAGCTCAATTTGAAGTCATAACAGGGTGTGATCAGTGCAAATTTGAAGTAACCAAGGTGAAAGTGTCCTTGAACTATAGTAGCCTAGTCCCACACAGATTAGTAGTTTTACTCCAATTGTTCGCCTCACTTCCCTAGTTTTCATATCTACAGTAAAACCACTGCCATCACTGGAATCAGCCCAACATTTTTCCTTGTCACTTTTGCTTTGCAACAGGACATTTTACAAGACAAGGTCAGAACAACGCTTTCCCACTTTGTCATTATGGTCTCCCTGTTTATGTGTTTGCATAAATGTGAAATTGTCCTGAGGGTCTTTTATTGCACCCCGTGGTACGGGCAGTGGATTTGGTGGTTGACAGGCAACAGTTACGCCTTTTCCTCCAGACTCTTTCCCTGTTCCTTCCACAGCCGCTGTGGTCCAACCTGTTTCCGACCTATGCTGACACACACAGAATAAACACACAAATTGGCCAGACATGATTGCACATGCACACTCTTGCAAATACATAAAGTAACACACATATCCTTAAACTTATCCTTAAAAAAACACCCGCAATCTCTTTGAAATCCAAGCTGGCATATGGAAAGACGTAATCCTGAGCAAACTAAATTTAGATCGACAGTATTGACAAAGTTTTGTCAAAACCTTTATTTCATATGCACACTCAAATCAAGTGTGTATTGTATCTTGAAATGACTCTCGGTTTCCGCAGTATTTCTACAACTGTGTGTGTCATATAAACAGGATACATAGAGAGGAAAGAACAGGGTGGGAAAAAGTCAGGCTGAGATTGGAGGTAAACTGTCCAAACTACGTCATAAGAAAATAATTGTACAATTACTCTATGAGAGGAGAATAGTGAATCACCACGTGGGAGGAAAGGCAAATATACTGATCCAAATGAGAAGAAGACTCCAGACTAAACTGCTTAACCTAAGAATTATGGCTCGGTGGTACAACTGGTGATGTTGAATGAGATTATAGATTAAACATAAACACCTCAGAGTTCAGAAAAAACAGCTCTGTGCTGCTACTGCTTATTATTGTTATGAAGCTTATCTCCTCAAAGTTCGTCTAATCCTTTATTGTGGCATAGTGTGCAGTTACATAACTTGGAACGGCATCAATAAGACAGAGGGGGAAAAGTTCTCACACACAGGAAGGCCATAGCAAGTTGGTCATGATGTATGAAGAGTCAATTTATAATGCGAACAGGTGCAATAAGTACAGTTCAAACACATAGGGCTTCCTCTTTAGCAGCTTATACGAAGGCGGCAAGTGGAGACCTTTGGTTTTAGGGTGAACAGTGATGTATTGTGCCCTGATCCTGGCTGATTTCTGCTCTCCGGCGGTGACCTTCTTTCCGAACAAAATGTTCCCCCCACCATGGCTGACACACAAGGTACGGCCTATTACGCAACCAGTAGGAGGAAAGGGGCTAGAACAGGGGAGTGGGGTTAGTGATGGATGATCCATTTTTCTGGATAAAAGGTTTCACAAAGTGGATGACTTTTGCGTGAGAATGGGACACAAAACAAGTCCTATTTACTGAAGGCTGGCTACAGGTCAATTATGCTGTAACTGTCACTGGTGAGGAAAGCCATTTGAATGATGCGGAGTAAAACCAAAAGAGGCAGAGACTGCCAGGTGTATGACCAGCCCCATTAATCTAACGAGAGGACCATCATATAGCCAGATGCTTGTTTTATTTTGGTGGAATCAGGGTGTGTGAGTGTTTCAGGCCCACGGAGCAATCAGCCTGAAATCACAGTGTTTATAGTGCATGTACAGTGGGTAATTATAGGTTAACCTGTGACAGTTTATTTGTGTTTTTCGTGTAAGTTTCCACCTCCATTTATTCTTAAACAAACAGAGGGATAGGCCACAACAAGTGCTCTGTTGACAGTGGGAAAAAGGAGAGAAGCGATGGAGGAGTAGTGAGCATGTTCCCAGCGTTATGGAGTGGAGAACGACGCCTGGTTAGATAAGAAGAAGCAATAAAAAACTAAAAGGGTATAAAATAATAGATGAATATCTAAAAGAACGAGTTAATAAGACTATAAAACAAACTAAAGATGAGACACGGAGTTACGTTGTTAATGCCGGCTCAAAGTGTTTTAACAAGTAAGTGAAAGAAAACATCACACTCATAAAATAAATTGAAACCTAGAAAATAGCTGCAGGATGAAAAAGTTAAAGTTTGTAAAACTAAAAGTAATAAAAGACATGAAAGACAAGCACACACAAAAGTGTGAATGATTCTGTTAGTCTCTAACTGTCTGATCTATAGATGCACACTGGTTCTTCAGGGTAGAAAATAACAACATCAGACGATCAGCTGCACAACACACACCCTCATAGGCAAACAGGAGAGCCTCTCAGATAGTCCAGGACCTCAGCCAGCCAGGGGGAGTCTCCTCTAATCCTTCCCCACCCCAGACATCCCGTCTCTGGGATTGCACGCCACTCGATGCCCCCTCAGGTGGATCTAAATGAGATCTGGCAAAGCCGGGATCAGTGGAGTTTTCCATCCGAGGAGACTTTTTACATGGCAGATTTAGTCTAAACCCTTTGGAGAAATCACATATTCAAATGCAGTGTGCAACATATGCAGTGACATCCTTAAAGGTTCAATGTGTAAGACGATATTGTAAGAATTTTGGTTTAAAACATTCGAACAATGACCTAAAATGATCAACAGAATGTGAAAAGGCTACAGTTCGGGAGTTATGTAAAAGGCGTCTCTGGATTGTGTTGAAGAGACTGAAATGAGCATGCTAAGCAGCTAGCCCCAGCCTGTCCTGTCTTGTAATACTGCTTGTTCCTCGAGAGGCGATTGTGAGTCACTGTAGCGTCGTTCTGCCCTCAGTCCAACATGAGAGAGGACGAAGAAGTAGAGCTGCCGAGGCATCACATTGCATGTACAGGTTCCGTGTACTCTCCACCCGGCAGAGTAGTCTCCTCAGGGCAGGGAGGACGAAACAAATGTTTTCTAGTTTCTTCCATTTTGGATTTAATCCAATAAACAAACTATGAAAAGGTACACGGACCGTACAACCCCCAGTTAGTGGCACAGTAAACACAAAGTTTATTTCCGAAACCGAAAAGTATTTCAAACGCCACCGATATAAGGTTTTAATGTGGCTCTTTTCTTGCTACTATGGTCTTGCTAAGACTGAGCTAAGCAAGCTATAACGTAAACTATAGGCCCACGCCACACATGGAAATGATAAGATAGCAGCGTTCTTATGTCGGGATCTCAGAGTTTCAGCAGTTTGGTTGAGTTTTGCGTATTCTTGCACAGTTAGTAACTGGCTTTATTTGTTTTTAAATAACTGATGACTGTACATTTAGATTGCATGGACCACATAGTAGAGGTGAAATGCTGCCCCCTATTTGTTTGGAGCATGTGGTCATTACACATAGCACCTTTAAAACAATAGAATAAAAGTCACGTGTTTGACTACAAATGCACTGCTCTCCTGGAGCAGTAGGTGGAGGTCTTGCAGAGAAATGTCTGCATTAGCGTTGTGATTAGGCCAGAGGTGGTTTGCTGTCGTAACTGGTAGAGATTCCCAGAGGTTGAATAAAAGCCAGGATCAGGGTTGGAGAGGGTGTCAGTCAGCCGGTGTAATTGATAGCAGAGACTGACAGCTGCTGTCATGAGAGGTGTCACCAGGTCCTCCACACTGCCACTCTCCTCGCAGAGAGAGGAGGAAGGAGGGTCACAGAAGAAGAGGAGCGGGGTGAAATGAGAGGGGTTAGGGAGTTAAAGGGCCGACAAGTGATGAATGAAGAGATTTAAAGAAGGCACCAGGCAGGCCTTGACACCTTCACTGCAAACACCAGCCCTGTCCTGCTCCTGCTCCCTGACACTGATGGACACAGGAACAGACGGGGTTAAACCTTGCTATGCGGCTTGAATGATGACAAACGGTGATGATCTGCCATCTGCAGTCAATAGCTTCAAATTAATACCACTGGCAGAGATTAGTGTTAACAAGCAACTTAAAACAGAGCTCTGTATTTTTCCACCTGCGTTGAATAACTTTTAACCAGTAAAGATTAGTATTTACTTCAAACAGAAACAAACATTTTACAGCAGTGCATTTTTCTACATAGTTGTGTTGTTGAGACACAACTTCCAACCACAAAATGTGTGGCTATAAAACATCAGTCTGCACCTGACAAATGTCTTAAATAAAGGCCAGGAACATGAATCAAACTGCTGGTACCTGATGATTAACCTGGCTGGCAGCTAGCAGTCCAAAATCTGCCTGCTTGTTTTCCACAAAGTGCAGTCATTCTTAGCACACTTTAACTATTTCAAAACTGAAAAAAAATATAAGCTTCACACGTTTAAAAGTGACTCAGCTTGGTCTCACAGTGTTAGTGTGCCTACAGTCACAGAGGGTATGCAGGCCTGTGCTACAACAGCAAATAATGCTCCGGGGGAAATGCCTTTGTTCTGTCTTACAGAGGGGAAGCTTAGAGTGACAAATATGTGTGCTGCTGCAGGCCATCTAGCAAAGCTATAAAGTGTTGCACTCTTGCAGACACGATGGTTGTCTAATTTTCTGCCGTTGATTTCATCTAAACCCTCTTCTCGTTTAGCATTTATTATCAATCTTGTATGTGCAGCCATTCATGCTTTTTTTCTCCCATCACTGAGTTTCATGTGAAGACGGCTGACAAATTCAGGAAGCACATAGTCCATCAACTGGCTCTTCCTTTACATGCAAGCTTTAATTGGTTCGGTGATCATCATCAGTTAGGTCTTGTCATGTCAGCATCATAAAGTGAAATTAAACTTCTTCATGAATTTCTACTTAATGGTTGTGTCTAATTTAATCCAGAAAATTAAATAATAACGTGTTATTTTTAGCATCCGTGCAGGCATGTAGCATCCGTTCTGAATTATAGTACCTCTGGAAAACACCAATGACACAGCCATAAAAATCAAGAGGACTCATTGATCAGTAAGCCTGAAACTGTAGATGAGTATTGAGATCCATGATGGCTGTTCCAGATGTGTGTGAGAAAGAGAAAATTCCCTCATTACAGTAAAATATGTTTCTCTGAGCTCATGCACTATAAGGCATGAACAGCTCTCAGTTATGAGTCACTGAATGGAACCAAAAATCCAACGAATAAACAAATAACTCCGGCTGTATCCCAAAGCAACCCTATTCAAGTATCTACAGTAGGAAAGCATCCCAAAACACTGCAAACAATGTGGGTCATCAGCTTGCATTGGATCTTCTAAAATAAATGGGCGGAAATAATTTAGGCCACTCATTTGGTAGCAGAATATTCCGGCCTGGCAATTAACAACAAACTCCCAATATCTCCGGGCTATGCTGAGATTTTAATAATGGTTAAATTGACCTGTGAGTGAATGAACTTCTTGCCCTCACATGCTTCCTAAAATAGCTTGTGTGAAAGCAGGATTTGTTGTGGAGAGCTGCCACCGACCCTTTAGGCAGGAGAAGATGCGTTCACCCTGACCGCCTTCCTAGTAACTGTAGCCTGCACAAGGATAAAGCAGGTCAGATGCAATTGCCATGGGCACACAGTGCCCATGACATCATCCTGTGCAAAAGTCACCGCTAAGCAGTGTAAAGAGCGAGGGCAAAGAAGAGGAACGCGGTGGAAGAGTACACAAACCCTTCACCCTATGCATGCTTAGAGCACACAGAGCAAAGCCAACATGGGCAATGATGTCAACTACTTTCCCATAGAGGGACTATGGGAAAAACTGGGATGCAGCGAGCAGTAGCCCCCTTTTCAACATCTTCAGAGCAGAATGGCATGTTAATGACTATCACTTCATGGGCCACATATTTAAAACTGATGTGTTGAACATGAATGAATTGAAGAGCTGCTGTGCATAACGGGGTAATAAAATGTGTTGCCTATCATTAAGTTTTCAAATTAATATAGTAATAAAACTGTCACATTGGCCAAAATGCTTATACATTTTATTATCAGACTGATAATAAACTCTTTCAGTGTTGTGACATGTCCAACTATTTAATAGTTGAATAGTAACACCATATAATAACACAACCCGATTTAATCCTAATGCAAGCAACAGACAGGTAAATATAAAAATGTGAGACCTGCTGATCTGAAAATATAAGGCAAAATCCTGTTGAAAGCCACTTTGCAGGGAGCCACACATATTTCTTTGAAATAGGTTTACAGATGTCGCCCTCTGTTGGTGATTATGAATCTTACGTACCTTCTGCACAGAAGCTCACATACAGTACTTTCTGAAGTGTCCTGGTTATACATTTTGGCCAAGCTACAAATCCCATACACTCATTTCAAAAACAGATAAACAAAATTGTTACACAAACAATTGAATTGAAAATACTATATGCCCCCGGACACTGGAATAGCACAATGTGTGACACCAAACAGTACAACAAAGTAACTACATTTCCTAACATGGTTACCAATGCTATATGTATGGAGTTATGTTCTAATTAATGAATGTTTTGCTAGGTAAAGAAATGCATGGTTGTGCAATCAGTTAGAATGTAGTTCACTACAAGATGTTTGGCCTGTTTACTTTTGGTACTGTCCTGCTTTGCCAGTGCTATTCCTATTTCCCAGGAATCTACCTTTCTGCATTTGTTTGGGTCAAAATGCAAGGTAGTATATGGTGTCAGTTTTTTAATGTGTACAGTTGTGTACTTGAGTGTGTAAAGGTAACTGAATGTACAGCACTATAAATGCAGGTATACAATACAAGACTTCATTTTTGAGTACTTTAACCAAGTCATTATTTAGTCATGGATTATCCTGTATTATTCCATCTATTACCCTATAGACTGCAGGCTTCGACATGTCAGACATATTTAGACGTCATGCCATGTCGTAACCGACGAGAACATCTCATGAATCTTTGAAGCACTGATGATGATGATGATGATGATGAAGCCTTTTTCTAGAACACCTTCATATCGCTTGCACTCTGTCTCACTGCACCATTGTGTTCTTCCGCGCGATATCATTTGCAGTCGGTTTATTTCCCGTCATGAAGCTTATAAAGCACGGTTAGCAAACAATACATCAACCCTGCATCCTATTAATTATTATTTTACTAAAAATAAATTTATTACAATTTGACACGCATGTTTCCTCGTAATGGCGATGTTTGGATCTACTTTCTCTCAAAAATTAGTTCCACCCATTTCGCCATTTTATGTTTCATAGCAGCTTTGTTGTGAAGAGAAACCAGCTTGATCCATAAAGCAACATCACATTTAATGCCAGTTAAAAATAGCTGTTAGGGATTGTAGCGAGGTTAGTTGATTAGTTATTACCCAGCTGAACTATACGGACCACTGCAGACTCTTCTTAAAGCACTGTACGGGGTGCGGGAAATCAAAGATTAGGTTAGCTTCTTAGCTTGCCTGGCAACGTGTTTGCTGGACGAAGCCGACAAAAGACGACTGCTCGTTGCACATTTTTCTCTGAAACGGTAATCTACCAGAAGGCACATTGACGACCACCGTGCAGGACACGAAGACTGAGGAGATGGCGACCTCAGTGGGAAACGTGGCTGACAGCACAGGTTGGTTGATTATATTTAGCTGACGTTAACGGTGCAGACTGTGAACAGCTCGTGTTACAACGTTAGCTACCATCATAGCAGAGGCGCGCAGGTTAAGCTAACGGTTATTAAAATTAATACAACACATGTACCAGGCTTTCACCAATGAAACCCTTTGAGTCACATAACATGAACATGATGGCACTGTAGGCCCAGTTCGTGCCTCTCCTGTCTTATTGCTTCAGTGCCGGGCTACTGGTACCGTAAGTTAGCATAAGGCTAGCTAACTGGTAGCAGGTTATCACCAACGGGTCTCTTAAATTAGTTTACAAATGTCAATTTGACAATACGGGCAAGTGTAAATGCGTTGTATTAATATTAAACTGTTTTACTATTTATAGTTGTGTAATGATTTTGTAAAGGGTATTGCAAAAACGGTTTGTATTCTAGCTTAGTTAGCTAACGTGTGCGCTGGCCCGAATGATATCAAGTTGCTATTGCATTTTGTTTCCCACCGATTGACCAGATAAAAATGGCGCCCCTTGTTTAAAACGTCACCGTCGTTGGTTTTTAGAAACTGTTTAAAGCTAGCATTTAACGTTGCTCGTCGGGGCCACCGAAACCGCTAGGATCCTGCAGCTTCCTTCTGCTAAAACTGGCCGCGCAGACATCAGTGCTTGGCGCAGATTCCCAAGGTTAATGTCTGCTTTTTCTCTCCTTTTGAGTTCATCTTTAGGGATGTCCATTGGGTCTTGTGTCGGATTTCTTGTCATTAACGGCAGTGCGCCTGACTGACTGTTGCATTATGTAATTGGAACTATCCGTGCTTCTCACATACAAGCATTATGACATCATGGACGGATGAACCGGATCCACCGTTACTGTGATCTTTAATGTCGATGTGCTGGCGTAATGGCCTCAGTTTGCAGGTGTATGTATCCACTGTCACACCATTAGACCCCCTCCACCCTGCTGTACACTTATAGCCATGCAGGAAGTATCCGTGTCATGTTGTTCATGCCACACCTAGAATAATTCGACCTCAAGTGACACTATGTCCATCTGAAAGTGAAGGTTTGACCTGTTTTTGGCATGGATGGATGGATGAATTTTTTATTTTTAACAAGAAAAGAAAAATATATTAAAGATTGCTAAATGTTATAGCAACACAACACGTTTAGTAACGAGAACCATACACTTTCTCTTCAAGATAAATACGGCTGATGAGAAGAGCATACAAAATAAATATCTGTCAATATTTACATGCACAGATGTCTGCTATTTTAAGGATGTATGGTATTGAAATGTGACTTGACACCTCTACCATCAAACTTGTGCCTCATCCCCCTCCTTGTTTGGTGTTGTTTTTCACCACATGCATTCATTTTGTTGGCAATTTTTTTTATTAGTTTTTGCTATTTTGTGTTTGGATTCCCAGGTTCACTCAGGTTTATGTGAAATAGTATTTCATTCATATTTTATTGTCATCAGTAAAACATATTTTGTGTTCCAGGAATATAGCACACTGCAACTCTTTAAAAAAAAAAAAAAAAAAAAAAAAAAAAAACTAATCCATTCACACACTAAAGCATTTACAAATGAAACATAATACAGTGTGTAGGAAAGTGCAGTTTATCTTGATTTTTAAAGGAGGTGCAGTCATTTTAAACATCTTATTGGTCCCTTATATTTGATCATATATGAATAAAAACAGTAAAGCTGTAATTAGCTTTATTTAACAGATAATTAATTTTGAATCCAATGGTGACTCCAAGAATTGAAATTGGAATGTAAAATTCCCAAAGATTTGTCGTTTCACCTCCAGTGCTCTCTTTATTTCAGTCATTATTTGTCTTTGACAGCATTAGCTTCATATCCTTTTATTTTTTATTTTCATTTGTCTGCTTTAATTTCTTCCATCACCTCTAACATGTTGTTTCCCCCCCTCCTTGGGATGTGTTGGTGCTCCAGAACCGACAAAACGTATTCTTTCCTTCCAAGGGTTGGCTGAGCTGGCGCACCGGGAGTATCAGTCAGGAGACTTTGAGGCAGCCGAGCGCCACTGCATGCAGCTATGGAGACAGGAGCCTGATAACACAGGCGTGCTGCTGCTCCTGTCCTCCATCCACTTCCAGTGCCGAAGACTCGACAGGTGAGGTGTGGGGGGACTGACTCAACGCACACTGACCATGTGCCGTGGAAGTGGCAGAGAATAATGGGTCCTCTGTGACTTTCAGTGCACACAGCTGGTCTGGGGAGTCAAATGCAACAACTGAGCGGTCTTCTGGAAATCCTGTTGCTCAATTTTAATATGGCTCACTCTGTCCCCTTATGATTCTAACACCGTTTCGGTGGTATGCCTTACCCTTGTTTTGCAGGTGCCACGGTAAAGGTTTCGGGTCTTGAGAGTTACAGGTTTAAAAGTTTGATCTTGTTAACTCTTTTCTATTCTTTCACTCCACATAATGCCAGCAGTATACTCCAAAGTCATTTCAATTTAGTGTGTTGTCATACTACAGTCAAATAAAGCACTACAAGGAATCGGACAGGAAAAAGTGCAGACAAATCTAATAAGATTACTGGATATGCTGTAGTAACTTACCAAATAATGACAGTTTGGTGAGTGATCTTCCATCGTTCATTCAAAGTATTCACCAGTAGCCAGTCAAGTATATACACTCTGACCACCAAAGTGCAATATGGTGCATATTTGTCGTCGTAGATGCACCACTTGTCCGCTTCATTTGGAGTATACTGCCAGCAGGATATATTACTTTGCATTATGGACACTTAAATAATGGATTGTGTAAGGCTGGAAGTTTGTGAAATGTGTGTTTTGTATTGTATGTCATGTATTAATGTTTTCAATATTTTAGGGATGTTCATCTTGATGTGCTGTTTTAAACATTTACCCGTTTGCCTGAACACAAGTTTCTCCTTATAACCACTTACACCTCGCTGCTGCCGCTACACAAGGCATTGAGCCAACACTGCCTACAGGATTGTGACCATTCTGTGCCCATTCTTTCCCTACAGGTCCGCTCACTTCAGCACCTTGGCCATCAAACAGAACCCAATGTTGGCTGAGGCCTACTCCAACCTGGGGAACGTGTACAAGGAGCGTGGGCAACTGCAGGAGGCTATAGAGCATTATCGCCATGCTCTGAGACTGAAACCTGATTTTATTGATGGATACATCAACCTGGCAGCAGCTCTGGTGGCCGCAGGGGACATGGAGGGAGCAGTGCAGGCTTATGTGTCAGCTTTACAGTACAACCCTGTAAGTGACTTGCTATTTGTCGATGTCCTTTTAAAGAGTAACTTAACAGTCGGCTGAAAAGCAAGCGTCTTTTGCTACACTGGTTGTCTCAAGCCTGTTTCAACCTCTGACAATCTCTACTGGACATTGTTGGGTGTGATCATAAATGTGCTGTGTTGCACCTATAACCACACAACATCGATGTCACAAGGTCCTGGAGTATTTGTCTGTATTTCACTGCAGCAGGGTGAAAAGCTAAACCACTGGAGGACCGCAAAGACAAGATTTTCTGTGTTGTTAAGTTCCTCTTTAAATTGACAGTATTCTATTCGTTAATAATTAAAAACGCATTTGGAGTGAACATATTGATCTGCGGTTTATTGTAGCAGTGGAATTTGAATGTTTTTTTTTTCTTCTTCTTTCCAGGATCTTTATTGTGTGCGTAGTGACTTGGGCAACTTGCTTAAAGCCCTTGGGCGTTTGGAAGAAGCCAAGGTATGTTACAGCGCGTTGGCATTTGTATATATGTGTTGTTTGTATTTTCGTTATTGCTTTTCTTTTGTACATTTTTGTTTTTTAGTGTCCCCCACAATATGGCCATAAATAATACTTTTTGACTTTTTTTAAAAGCCAAACCAAGTCCTTTCCCTTTAAACCCCCCAGCCAAGTGAAGGACAGGACATGGTAGCCTTTTTCTCATTTCTCAGAGTTGCATTAAGCTCCCCCCAAACTTACTAAAAACCTCTGATGGTATCGGACTTGCAATTGGCCAACACCCGTATGAGGCAACCACTTTTTAGTATTTTTTTAAATAATCATAGTACAAACATTTTCTGTTGATTACTTTTTAGACAGCTTCATCTATTATTTTTCATTATAGTATATTATCACATTTGTCCCCACCCTGTATCACTTTTAGTCCCAATGTCCTTTGCTTTACCCCGACCTTTTACCAGAGGTCAGCCCCTCCCCCTTCAGGAAGAAAGGCTGGCATTTTTAAATCAAAACATTGGATCTATATTGTCATTTTTAAACGTCAGCTTATGCATTTTCATATAGATTTTGGAGGGAAAATGCTGGCTCGGTCTTTGAAGAATATATGAACTGATGAGAAGCTAGTTTATCTTTGCAGTGCAAAAGATAAGATGGTTTCTAACATAACCACTACACTCCAACGACAATCTTTTAGTCTTAGTTTGCTGTCAGCACAGTTGCTGCCAGTGTGGGTTCTTTTCCAAGTGTTACACTTCCCTTCTGTCAATTGACAAGACTTCTGTCTATATAACGGGGCTCCCTGGGTTGGGTCAAATCTGGGGATATGGAGTTGTCTCAGTGGTTACAGGCCATCTTATTTCGTGCTAGAGGGGGGTAAAGGAGTGGGGAGGAGCATCAGGGAGTCACAAGCTCCTCTGCTCTGTCGCTCCACCCCCCGCGCGCTTGCTAAGGATTGGTGGAGTGTGCGCGCTGAGAGCTGCCTTCCTGACCCTTCAGCCATGCCCAGTCAGTGCTCAAGCACAGGCCAACAGTGCATTCCATGCACCAATGCATTCGTTCTTCTTTTGACTATGGGTGGTAATGAAAATTGTACCCAGCTGGCTATCTATTCGGATATCCACTGCTGTTGAATAGTGTGGTAAATTGTGTGGGTTTAAGAGAACTCAAATATCAAGTGCCTTTTTAAATGGTTCAAGTGTCGTCAGGCAGACGGCTCAAAATCTGTACTCCACCGCCTGCGTCAGATGCTGGGTTAGAAAGACAGGCACGCGCAGCAACAGCGATGAC
Organism: Bovichtus diacanthus; assembly: GCA_943590825.1. Taxonomy (NCBI): domain Eukaryota; kingdom Metazoa; phylum Chordata; class Actinopteri; order Perciformes; family Bovichtidae; genus Bovichtus; species Bovichtus diacanthus. Next base: position 2,354,989 of record CALSBV010010690.1, read on the forward strand.
TTCTTTATTTCAGAGCTTTGGAGGCTTCTAGATTCCAATAATTACACCACAGACTTTTCTCCCTACCCCATTGGCCAGGATTCAAGAAAGCAGGCCAGGACAAAGAAATCAAAGATTTGAAAATATTTCATGAAAATGCTAAAAGAAAATGATTAATACTTCTTCCCTTTTTGCTTTTAAATATGTAATAATATTCCCAAATAAATGGGATCAGTTCATTTGGGCAAGATCAAGCCAGTAACTGCCCTCCTGTTGTTTAATGTGAAAACTGAATTGATGGACAGCTGGAAACCTGACCTAAACCTAAATTTCACTGATAAACTGAAGATATAAAAGCCTTTCTTCCCTCCCTATTACCCTCAAGCATTTTTGTTTTCTTTGAAATGAAACAGTCATTGCATGAAGGAAAACTAAGTATAGTCTGTTTTATGTTTGTGATTTCGAAGAACCTGTTTTATTTCCATATAAAAAAAGGATGTATTGTTTGAAGACTTTTACTAACGACCTTGTTTTCTGATTTTGTCTCTTTTGGTTTTTCCACAACTGATATTGTTACTTAGAAGGTTTCAGGTGGGTGACACTATTCCTGCGTAGGTGCCTGGCGGAAAGGAACACTAGGGCAGCCTCAGTCCTCTCCTCTTCTTCCAGCCAGCTGCGGCCACCACTCTGACAAAGTCCAAAAATATGGTAACGGGTTTGTAACTGACAACAAAAGAAAAAACCACCTCACTTCATGCTCCTCTGTCTTGTGGCTTCCTTTGAAGAGCAAAAGAAAAACGTAGCAAAACAAATTACAGTAAGCATTCCTTACAATATGCTATACTAATTACCCAATTCTGTATTACGTAAAAAGAAACTAGGATTTGGAAGCAATAATCGTGAAAAACAAGTAAGAACCCTCTAACTCTTACATGTTGTTTATTTTTCCTATTTTGTTTTGTTTTTCCTTCTTTATTTGGAGTTGCAGCGTTCTGATGATGATGCAGATAGTGCGCTGTGAGTCTGCAGTAGCGCAGGGGCCGCGCAGCGATATCCTCCAAACAACCAAAAAGGCGGAGAGCGCAAGCCTGCAACCCAAACCCCCTCACTCCCTTTGTTTGGCCTGTTGGTTGCGGACCTCTCCCCACTCGAATCCAGGCTCGCTCCCAAATGTCCCTAAATCTCAGACATTATTCGCTTTTGAAAAACCTTTTTACCAATTCAATGAAAAATGGCTCATTGTTAATTTCCAAATTCTCCCCATCTTACAGTTTAGCAACTGGTTGACCCCCTCAAACCCCCGTCATTCTGAGATACGTTATGGGTGCTGAGTGTGTGCCAGTCTGGTGTTTCAGGTGTTCTGGGTTGTTGGTCTGCAGCTGCCTAACCAGGCCATTCAGCGAGCGCGGCAGCGACGTAATGACCTTTGCCAGGAGCAAGGTCACGCAAACGGCATTATATGGTGCATTGTGGTGGTGGCAATAGACGGACACCACGCGTTCGCGTTTGTTGCGCCTGCATTACAGGAACCATCACTCGCATGAACTGTCCAGCATCCAAGGTTGTTAGTTATCATGCCCACATGAAATACAACATTTATGCAGATATTTGGGATTTTTTCGAACCATCTATAATATTTAGTGCTTTGGGTTATAACTCATCAATGTAAATTATTAGGGGGGGCAGACTGATGTGGGGGCCACGACATTTGGTGAGATGTGGTCATAACTGAAGGATGTGGACATACAAGTGGGTGTTGGTTGGATCCGCGCAGCGTAGGAAAAAGCAATGCAGCTTAGCGCGGCAGACCTTTGCGCAAGCGAGCCCATGCTGTAGACTCACTTTTTGCCATGATGGAGAATAGTCACTAATTTTGCTTTCTCTGCCCTTTTTGTTTTTTCTTACTTTTATTCTCAATCTTCTATTTGTTTTTATTTTACAATCCCTTGTCCTCCCCTCTACGCACTATACCTCTCCCATTCTACCTCTTCTCCTTTCCTATGGTTTTTCATTGTAAACCCTTTGAAGGCATGTTACCTGAAAGCCATTGAGACTCAGCCCAACTTTGCTGTGGCTTGGAGCAACCTGGGCTGTGTGTTCAATGCCCAAGGAGAGATATGGCTAGCCATACACCATTTTGAAAAGGTCAGTAGTGTAACATTTTTCGATCTTATTATTATTACTTTCTCTTTTAGTACATTCTTGTGTTTTCCCATGTTTTTAAAGCTTGGTTTGAATTTTCAGGCAGTGACTCTGGACCCAAATTTCCTTGACGCATACATCAACTTAGGAAATGTTTTGAAGGAAGCCCGCATCTTTGACAGGTGAGTCCAAATCATTACATGGTACATTAATTTTTAATCTTTTGTCTTTTTAAAAGTGCTTCCCTGCCCCACCCTGTGTGGAATTTCAAATGAGTCAATTCTATTACCATCTCGTCTGTGTTGATCCTGGAGCTGTGTTTAGCATACCATTGTTTTGAACAGTGGTTTTATTTTTAGCAGTACATTTGTAACAATTAACAATGTGCTCCAATAATTACGAAGTTGTGTAAATTGGTTTAGATGAGAACTACAATTTCACATTTCAGCAAAACATTGATCTTGAGCTTAACTTGTATCCGCACCTTGTCTTATGTTTCCAGAGCTGTGGCTGGATACCTGAGAGCCCTGAGTCTGAGCCCCAACCATGCAGTTGTCCATGGAAACCTGGCCTGTGTCTACTACGAGCAAGGCCTCATTGACCTGGCTATTGACACCTATCGTCGGGCTATTGAACTGCAGCCCCACTTCCCTGATGCCTACTGCAATTTGGCAAATGCCCTGAAGGAGAAAGGCAATGTAAGGCAGCACTTTGTGTTTCCCCTGTCAAGACAATCTGAAATATCAACATATTAGGTCTCTTAAGTTTGCAAGTATTCACTAAATTTAACTTTTAAAATGCCAATGTATTTCCCAGGTGTCTGAAGCAGAAGAGTGCTACAACACAGCCTTGCGTTTGTGTCCAACCCATGCTGACTCTCTTAACAACTTGGCCAATATCAAGCGTGAGCAGGGCAACATTGAGGATGCAGTTCAGCTCTATAGGAAGGCACTAGAGGTGAGTTAAAAGTTAACTCTTGTGGTATGAAAAAGGTCTGTTTAACAAGACCATTGTGGTTGCTGTTGCTGCTTAGTAACCCCTTTTTTGTTTTTCATCAGGTGTTCCCAGAGTTTGCAGCAGCTCACTCTAACCTTGCCAGTGTCCTGCAGCAGCAGGGGAAACTCCAGGAGGCCCTTATGCACTACAAGGAGGCCATCAGGTTTGTAAATCTATGCTACAGGTGCCTGCAGACTTACTTTATATTGATGTTGTGCTGTCTTATCTAAAAGTAAATGGTCATAAAGTATTTATTTTTTTTCTTGAAGACATTAAATAGTTGTGTATACAAGTGTTAAAAGCAATTATCCTGTTGGGTTTTAGAATCAGCCCCACATTTGCTGATGCCTACTCAAACATGGGAAATACACTGAAGGAAATGCAAGATGTACAGGGAGCGCTGCAATGCTACACCCGTGCCATCCAGATCAACCCAGCCTTTGCTGATGCTCACAGCAATTTGGCCTCTATTCACAAGGTAGGAATGACTCCTAATTTTAAAATTGGTATTATTCATCATTGTTTGCAGTTATAATAACTGATTGTGTCACATCACATTAGGGCTTTGCCTATCTCCAGGTTGACCCAACAGCTTTAACAGCAATGAAATTGCAATAGTTTTCTCTAAATAATGCTCAAATTACATTTGTACATTTCTATAAACAGTTGGAATTAGTCAATAGCTGTATACTGACCAATTGGTTCGTGTTAGTTAAAATGATAAATGTAGGACCTCTGTCTCGAGAAGAGATAATCAGACACAATTACTTTGTTCAAAGAACGTGATTTGATTGCTTTGTGGAGTTGCATGCAGATAATGCACACATGCTTATACTCTATTACATACTGTTTATGTGCAGTACAATGTATTGCTGTTTTGGGTTTTGCGTCTTCATATGTGTTTTTGATTTTGTATTCTAATGTTTCTCTTGACTATTAGGATTCTGGAAACATCCCAGAGGCCATTGCATCTTACCGCACAGCCTTGAAACTCAAGCCGGACTTCCCTGATGCTTATTGCAACTTGGCACATTGCCTGCAGGTTGGTATATGCCAACTATTGTCATATATTTACAGTACCAGTAGTTATTTCTTTTTTGCCCCTGTAACCTCTTATTCCTGTCACTCCCAGATTGTGTGTGACTGGACAGACTATGATGAGCGGATGAAAAAGCTTGTGAGCATCGTGGCTGACCAGCTGGATAAGAACCGCTTGCCTTCAGTGCACCCACACCACAGCATGCTGTATCCACTCTCTCACGGCTTCCGCAAGGCCATTGCTGAACGCCACGGAAACCTTTGCCTGGACAAGGTACACGCACTGATCAAAGCAAGTAAACTTTAATTCATTTTTGGGGGGGATGGAAAGTGGCTGGTGATGGCAGTGGCTGTCTGCAGGGATATGGGGAAGGTAAGGGATGGATGGGTAAAGATACTGGATGTATTTAAGTTAGTAGAGAAAGAGGTGAAAGGTGGTGGTGAATGGGGTTGCTTGCAGGGATAGGGGTATAGTTTAGGTTTGACATGATTTTAGATTAATGGGTGGTTCAGTATTGGTCCACCATTGCTACATTGTGTATAACTCAGTCAAACTAGCATTGGCTATCCTGCTGTAGTTGTATTCTTACACCATTGCTAATTCTACAGATCAATGCACTGCACAAACCTGCTTTTGAGCATCCCAAGGATCTGAAGGCCAGTGGTGGGCGTCTGCGTGTTGGCTACGTCAGCTCTGACTTTGGCAACCACCCTACTTCCCACCTGATGCAGTCCATCCCTGGCATGCACAATCCTGAGAAATTTGAGGTATTTTGTCTTTATTGTCATTTTTATTCTAGAAAGTACAAACTTGGCTTGACAATCTATATAATGTCTAATTACAATGTATTAGAGTTGGTAAATACCCAGAGGCCCCACGATACAATATTATCATGATTCTTAAGTCACAATACAATATTATTGCAATTTTTAACGTTTTGCAATAACATATGTTGCGATTTATTACTTTTTTCAACTGCAAATTATGCCGTTTGTCAACATCTGTTTTTATCTAATAAGATGCTGTTTTCTACATGTTTCTGATTTATTTTTCCGGTGTCTCCTTTTGTTTTGTCCAACATCTAGTTGATTGAAAAAACAATTGTTACCAAAAGATTTAATGTGTATGTGCAATATTTATAATTTATACAATAAAATATTGATAATTGTATCGATACAATATTGCACCAGGGTTGACTGAAATAGTTGGGTCATTTCTTCTATGTAAATGTTAACAAACAAGTCTACTTTTTTTTTTTTCCTCCTCAAGGTGTTCTGCTATGCGCTCAGCCCTGATGATAGTACCAACTTCCGTGTGAAAGTGGTAGCAGAGGCTCATAATTTCACAGACCTCTCACAGGTAACTGCTATGACCTAGAGTTGCTTCTTTGTACATTTACTAAGTGTTAACCTTAAGGATGTGAACTTTTAACGCACTGGTCATTTCAAAAAGTGTTGTCGTACGTGATGTCAAACATGAAACATTTCACTGAAACTGGTACCGCTCTCCTGCAGATTCCCTGCAATGGCAAGGCAGCTGATCGTATTCACCAGGATGGAGTCCACATTCTGGTCAACATGAACGGATATACCAAGGGAGCCCGAAATGAGCTGTTTGCCCTCCGCCCTGCCCCCATTCAGGTGAGCATGATATTATTTCTGATGACAGAGTAGTGTCTTGGTGATAAACATCACCTGTGTAAACAAAAAAGAAAAAACTGCATCGTCACATTTATTTTAATCTGATCTCAACAGACCATGTGGTTGGGTTACCCGGGAACCAGTGGGGCTCCCTTCATGGACTACATCGTCTCTGACAAGGAGACGTCACCCTTTGAGGTAGCTGAGCAGTATTCTGAGAAACTGGCCTACATGCCACATACTTTCTTCATTGGAGACCACGCCAACATGTTCCCACACCTCAAGGTTTGTCCATCCTCACATTTCTGCTGTTTTGATTCTGTGAGCTGAGTGTCAGGAAACACAATAACATATAATCAGGTACATTTAACGTTGTTTGTTTTTTTTCCCTTTTCGATCCACAGAAAAAAGCTGTGATTGATTTCAAATCTAATGGACACATCTTTGACAACCGCATTGTTCTTAATGGTATTGATCTGAAGGCCTATTTGGACAGTCTGCCCGATGTGAAGGTGATAAAGGTGAGTTTAAGGAATTTCCTAAAGAAACAAATAGTTTTAAGTGCTTTATTGACACACCAGTGAACTTGATGCGAGTTGTGCACTATAGTTAAGTTTTGGACCTCTAGATGGCATTGTTTGACTCATAGGTATATTGTTTTACTTTGAATCACAATCTTTGATCCGAACGTAGCAATAAATCACTTTGTCATTTCTGTCCTTGGATCATGTTATGGAGAAGTTCTTGACTAATATCTGCTAATTCAGATACTATTCTCAGTGTTATAATATGTGAATATAAACCATGCAGTCAAAAATATCATATTGTTGCATGATTTGGCATCAAGTATTTAAGTTGAAACTGTCCTCTGTGACCAGATGAAATGTGACAACAACCAAGAAGCTGCTGGGGACACAAATGGAGCTCTGTCAATGCCTGTAATCCCCATGAACACAGCAGCTGAAGCAATCATCAACATGATCAACCAAGGCCAAATCCAGGTCACAATCAACGGCTTCACTGTCAGCAATGGCCTGGCCACCACACAGGTATGTCTAACCTGTCTATGTAAACTCAAATCTTGAGGAGTGTAGCATTGGTACAGAACATCGACGAATGCAGAAGAAAAGCCTGAGCAGCCATTTAATTTAGCCTGCTGCTTTTCCAGATCTTTTCAGCAGCTGAGGTTGTATTCTCTGAGACTGTGTCCTTACAGGTATGATGTTTTCATGAAATTAAGGTGGAAGCACAGAACTTTTGGTGAGGGAAATGGTGGCATTATGGATTGGCTGTTAAATGAATGATACTGTCTTTGCTCAGGACCATCAAGTGCCTCAAGCGGTTACACTTGATAACTTTTCAGGATGAAAGAGTTGAGGCCACTCGTTCTCTTAACAATACTGTTTTGTTCCATATTTCAGATCAACAACAAAGCTGCCACTGGGGAGGAGGTGCCGCGCACAATCGTTGTGACAACCCGCTCCCAGTACGGTCTCCCAGAGGACTCCATCGTCTACTGCAACTTCAACCAGCTCTACAAGATTGACCCCCCTACTCTCCAGATGTGGGCCAATGTAAGTTCGATTAGACTTGGCTATAACAACTGCTTTAAAGTGTTAATTTGTGTTTTTAAACGGCTGCTTTTAAAACTCTCCTCTCCCTGCAGATCCTGAAGCGTGTGAGCAACAGCGTGCTGTGGCTTCTTCGCTTCCCTGCTGTCGGCGAGCCCAACATCCAGCAGTATGCTCAGAACATGGGTCTGCCTGGCTCTCGCATCATCTTCTCTCCTGTGGCCCCAAAGGAGGAGCATGTGAGAAGGGGCCAGCTGGCTGATGTGTGCCTAGACACTCCCCTGTGCAATGGTCACACCACAGGCATGGATGTTCTCTGGGCAGGAACGCCCATGGTCACCATGCCAGGTGAGAAAACTAGGTCAACAAGGGTCAGACTTATAACCCTTGGTTGCTAATTTAATACTAATGTTTTAGTCAATCTAACTAGTAGAGCTGCAAAGATTACTTGATTAATTGTCAAACTATTAAATTAATAGCTAACTATTTTTGATAATTGTGTTGTAAACTGATTTTTAAATTGTAAAACCTCTTTGTAAAGGTGAAACCCTTGCCTCCCGTGTGGCTGCCTCACAACTCAACTGTCTGGGCTGCCCTGAGCTAATAGCCCAGAGTCGTCAGGATTATGAAGACATAGCAGTTAAACTTGGCTCTGACATGGAATAGTATGTAGAATTTGATCTGACTTATTTTATATTCTAAAAATATTGTTTTTAAACACCAAAGTCTGACCATTTACTTTTGTCTCCTTCAGCCTGAAGATGGTCAGAGCACGTGTTTGGAAGCAGCGAATCTGCAGCCCTCTTTTCAACACCAAGCAGTACACAACTGACCTGGAGAACCTTTATTTGCAGATGTGGGAGCACTATAGCAATGGCAAAAAGCCAGAACCCCTGGTCAAAATCCATTCAGTAGAGACCAGTGAGAATGCCTAAACTGGAAGCATGCCGATTACTTTTCCCTTGTACCGAAACCATGTTCAGCCCTCCTCCTTTTTTCTAAACCAGTGTCGGCACCCTTGCTTGGAATGGTCAGTGTCCACTCCTGCCCTCTCCCTCAATGATTGTCTCTATCGCTCTCATTCACTATTAATGGGACTCTTATTTGTCAAGGAGCCCATAGATGTACACACTTTCCCCCCCCCATCACATCCGTTGTTTCCTCACATGTCTGCATTTCCTGAGCCAGATGCAGCCTGGGACTTTCAGGCACCTCCTCTGAGACTCTTGTCCTAAAACAGTATATTTGATGAGCATGAGAGGATTGTGAATGCCCTGCTACCCCTTCAGTCTTTGGATCAGTGGATTTTTTTTTTTTTTTTTTCTCCTCCTGTCCGTGTGTGTACAGGACTAACTGCAGCTTATGGAGAGAATGCCCAGCCGTCATTACTTGTTGATCTATTTATACATGGATTAAGAGTGTTGTGTGTTTTTAAAAGGACAAAGTTGCACCATGGAAATTGTAACTCTGGCTTAAGTTTAATCAGCTTTAACATGCTATTGTAAAACTTAGATTGCAACAGCTCTTTAGTTTGTCTTAAGCTGTTATTAAATTGCTGCAATGAGTAGATGTGCTAGTTTTGAAGAATATGGTCTAGATGAAGACTTCTTCCCCTCACCAAATGCCAACTTCTATTAATTTTGTTGTCAATCAAGGAATTTGTTCAGTGGCTGTTCTGTTTGATGTCACACTATGTTTGTAAAGATGATTGGACAAAGTTGGTCAAAGGAGCTTCAATTCATTGGAAAGGGCCTAAATGTCAGTTTAGATGTCAGAGCTGTTCACAAATTGATATTGTTTTTTTTTTTAAAACTCAAACCAGGAACGGCCTAGGTAAGTATTTTCTAAGCGGTTTTTGTTTTTTGTATTGTCTGTTAACTGTATGCTGTCAATGATGCCGCGAGGTTCTAAATATAATTAAAAAAAAATTAAAGAGATGGCAAAACTCTGTACTGTCTATTGCACTCACTTGATTTCAGTTATTGGTAGAATTAATAAAAAGAAAACAGCCTTTTCCTTGTTTCGACATGTAGCATCGGGATAACTCACATATGACAGTAATCTTCAATAAATGACAAATTGATGCATATTCTAGTAGGGTTGTGTCAGGTAGTGTTCTCCAGGGTGACAAAGGAACTTAAACTGCCGTCTCGGTTTTTCTTACTTTCAAACATGTTGGTGAGATAGAAAAGGCCACTGATTTAGCAGGTTTTCATATCTTTTACTTCAAGTTCAAAATTAGCATAACGTTGGAAAAGCTCCTTAAGGTGTTGTGTATTGTGCATTAACAAGTTGAAGCACTTTAATGGAGCTTGTCGAGCTTATTTTCACCATAATACTGTTGGCTAATTTCATTAACAATATATATTTTAAGAATTGTTTGTATGTTTTCTATATATAAGTATAGCGTAGCATTAAATGGAGTAGAGCATACGATTACTTTCTAAACCGTCTCTGGTGCAACTACCTCAAGATTGACAGGAAGTTGTTATCAGTTTCAGACTCACCCATATGGACATGGCTGGTGGGCGTGGACAGAACGTCACGTGTCATATGAAGCCCGCTCCCATTCGTCGAACTTCTTCTTGACTACTTCCGGTCTCAAAGAGCACAAGATTTGAATTTTCCTTCGTTTTTAGCTCAATCTGCCCTTTTATTTACAACAGGAGCGCGGTTGGTAATCATTCTCAGTGAATATATATTTTCTTTTAGCAAAATAAATGTTCCATGGGCGTTTCATGCAATACAAACGAGAAACTAAACTCCTTTCAAACAGTTCGCTCGTGTGCAAATGTAACGTTAGCTAGCAAGTTGCTAACGGTAACGCTAATGTTTCTAGCTACATCAAGCGCGTGTTTGTCAGAATCTCTTATTAATAGATTTGTTTTGCTTTTAACTGAAAATAATGAACGGGTTCAATGAAAAACATGCATTGAACCATCTCAGTCAGCTATGTCATGTATTATATTGTAACTCGATGGTTGGACGTTAGCGCTGCACTTTAAATGTTAAATGACTCATGTTGGTTTGTGCCGTTTTCACAGACCAGAATAAACCATGAATGATTACACCCTCAAATTATTCGAACGAGTTGCTAAAAAGATGGGCTGGGACGATGAGGGAGGACTGGACACAGCAGAACAAAAGGTTTGTTGCTCACTTCATTAACCTGCAACATGTAAACTTAACGTTAACAATAAATATATTGTTGTTTCTTTGAGTTACTGGGAGAAAGATCAGTTCACGAGCATATATTTGAATGTGGAGCTGCAGCAATTAGTTGATTAATCGATTAGTAGATTAGCGGCTCATAAATAATTTCGTCATTGCTTCCAGCTTCTTAAATGTGAGGATTATATTATTTTCTTTGTCATATGATGGTAAACAGAATGCATTTACATTTTGGATTCTTGGTCGAATAAAACAAGTAATATGAAAAGTAAATATTTTTTGACATTTCATTGACGCAACAAATAATCGTTAGTTGCAGCCCTATTTAAATGTTGGTAATGTTTTTAAATTATAATGCCAATCTGTCTGCCTTCCTTGTTTCTAGTTGATAAACTCAATTGGCAAAACTCGTCATGCTGCCTCAAGCAGTTATCGATCTGTGGATCAATTGGCCTCTCCTGTCCAGCCCTCCCTCTCTGACAGTGAAGATGACCCAGAGAAGGAGAATCACGATTACAGAAACAAGTCTTTGATCGAGTCCAGTGATGACGACTTTGACCAATGTGAGTGAGTTAAATTATATAAATGTGTATATTGATCATTTAAATGACTCTGTTTGCAAATACACTAATACATTGATTCTACCTTTTGATGCCTTAGTTCTTGTGGGAAGGGCAACACCAAAAGCAAAACCTACCCCACTGAAGCCATGTAGTGCTGGCATAAAAGACCGGTAAGTGCACTAACTATGTTTTCATAAGGCAACATCTTTGTGTTATTTCTGGCTTCAATTTTACCTGTCATACTTCTGATCAAAGTTTTGATTATATTAGTTCTAGGTTCTAAACATTTTTTGTTCTTTTTAGTTCAAATGTTCTTGTGGTGAGCTCGGACGATGACGGCGGTTTCGAAACATGTAAGTGGCCTTTTTTTGTTATATTATCTGTAATGAATTTACAATAAATTAAACAAATTCTGACATCAGTTAGATGATAAGGAAAACTTTTTTTAATATTGTCTGCTTCATTTTCCTCGTATATCCTCATTTTCTATATTGAAGTTCTGCAACGAGTGAAAACCCCTAATGTCAAGACTAAGAACATTTCAGAGAGTGGGAGTGAAGATGGGTGAGTTTTTGATGCATTTATTTCCTTCACATCAAATGCGTTGTTACTGTCTGGAAGATTTTGTTTTGAAAAATATGTTTAACCTTTTTGTTTATTCTAAAGCCTCAAAAACTTCATAGTGGATGACTTCTCATCAGACGATGACTTTATTAAGACAAAATCATCTCGTAAAGGTAACTTTGAATGACCTTATCACTACTGATTTTTTAAATTATATTTAAAAGAAAAGCAACATGAAACTATGTGCATAACGCTGATGTTTTGTGCCCACTGTCTTGCAGGACCTAAGAAGTGCAATACTCCAGCAGTACTGCATCCACCGAGGAGACCACTGTCTCAGTGCGACTCCCCAGTGTTTGTTAGCGACAGTGATGATGATGATATTGTGGTCAAGAGCACTTGGAAGACTCGTCACTCAAAACCAAAGCCCACACTAAAGGCAAACAAGAAAAATGCTCTGAGGTCTGATGAAGAGGACAGTTCGCCATCACTACCTTCCCCGCCCGTCCCGTCTCCTTTTTCTCTTCTTCCCCATAAAACTCAAACGTCACAGGCCTCTACACAACGCACTCTTTCAGCACCTTCTAGGCTGGATGAATCGGTCAGTTCTGAGGAGGAGTTCGTATCCCTACTGGAGAGACTGAAAAAGAAAAACAAGTTCACTAGCACTTCATTCTCACCTAAAAGCACCCACGGTAACTGCTTTTATTTCGATTGTCGCTTTTCAACTGTCTCGTTTTTTAAAATTTTTATAATTGTGAGGCTGATTGTTTTATTCTTAAATTTAGAAGTCAATAAGGAGCCAGCTGTGTCAGCTCCTCCTGTAAAGGGATTCTCAACACCAGTCTGTAAACCATTAAAGGAAACCCCTCTGCATGTAAAGACACCAAGAAAACCCACCTTCTTGAAGCCCACAGTCAGTCAGACAGAGCCCAGGCTCGGCCCCACCAGCAGGTACATCTATTCACCAGTTTATATCTTGAATGTCGCTCACTCAGTTTGTGTTTCATACACAGACGTTTGTCTTTAGTTTACCCTGTTCTTTCCCTTCTAGGGTAGCATTGTGTCGGACCCCGGGGTGCTTCTTGCAGTCCTTATCAAATCCCGGCTCCAGCTATGGCCGCAATTTTAAGCAGAACAAGGAAGAACTTACCAGTAGACTTTACCAGCTGTACAATACCAGTGTGTTTGACAGTAAGGTAATAAATCACAGTTTTTGTTTCCCCCTTGTATCAGTTAAATATTTTTGAATGTATAAATATGTTACATTATTTAATTTGCTTAGTTAACATATAGTATTGATTCTTTTTCCTTGTCTGACATGTCTTCTAGCTCCCTGTCAATATGTCAGTGACTTGGAATAAGAAGATGCGTAAAACTGCCGGTTACTGTATCACGGGGCAGGAGCGAGGTGGAGGGAGCCGCTATGCCCGCATTGAACTGTCCGAAAAAGTCTGTGATTCTGCAGGTAATGCTTTAGTAAGCCAGATAAACTAAAGTAATAAACTGTGAATAGTTTAGTAGTAAACATGTGATGTCATGTTTCTTGCACAGGAACATTTTCATGTGTGTTTATATTGGATTAAATCTCCTCACCACTTTCTCATTGGTCCATCCTCCTAGATCGTCTCAGGGACACGCTGGTTCACGAGATGTGTCACGCTGCAACCTGGCTGATTCATGGTGTTAGGGACGGGCACGGAAACTTCTGGAAGCTGTATGCTCGCAAGTCCACAGTGGCGCATCCTGAGCTGCCCATGGTCACTCGCTGCCACAGTTATGACATCAAGTACAAGTTCCAGTACCAGTGCACCCGCTGCCAGAATACGTACGTCAGATTAAATGAAATCATTAACCTCATATTGTTATTTAATATTCACCTTGCATTTACAGAGTTGTGTGTTGATTTCTGCTAGATAATATACATTACATTTTTACCCTGATTCTTCACAGGATCGGGCGTCATTCCAAGTCGCTGGACACGCAGAGGTTCGCGTGTGCCCTCTGCACGGGGCAGCTTGTCTTACTGACGCCTGCCAAGCAGCGTGCTCCTGCACCTTTCGCCAACTTTGTCAAAGAGAATTATGGGACCGTACGACAGGAGCTATCAGGACAAAGCCACGCGGAAGTGATGCGTAAACTTAGTGCAGACTTTGCCTCCAAGACGAAACTAAGTCAAAGCTGAGATCTTGATGCACAACCACAGAAAACCTCAGTCAACTAGTCTTGTATTAGTGATCAGCTGTGATTAATAATACTGAATCTGTTTTTATGTTTTTCATGTTTCTTTATTTATCAGTCTGTGATTTATAGACTGGATCAGCTAGAACTGGAAAAAAAAGTGTGTGTGTGTGTGTGTGTGTGTGTGTGTGTGTGTGTGTGTGT
>CALSBV010010690.1:2389291-2404664 GCA_943590825.1 Bovichtus diacanthus
TCACCTACCCCTGCACCCCCTGCCCCAGCTTCAACTGTCCCAGAATCCCCTTCTCCAGTGTCTTCTACCCCCGTGTCACCTGTCCCACCGTCACCTGCCCCCGTGCCTTCTGCAACAGAGATCACAGAGTGGGTTAAACCAGAACCAGCTCCAAAGCCACGGTGAGATTTCCACTAACCAAAATCGGTGCTGCCACATATTGTAACATAGTATCAGCGGTGGAAAGTACAGGTTTTTGGTACTTGTACTGTCTTTGAGTACTACTATTACATGCTACTTTATAATTGTATCTCACTACATTTCAGGAGAAAATATTTTATTTCTCCACTGAATATATTTCACATCTTTGTCTACTAGTAAGTTTGTATATACTACGATACCTACAAATAAGGAACTTAATATGAACTTAAATATAAAATATTGTGCATTGTTATCAATAAAACTAGCAAACATTTTTCTAAGTAAAATTTGCTACCACAGACAACAGTAATATTAACCATAAAGCCATTTTTCTGCATTTAGTCCTTTTTCTTTTAGCATTTTTGATACTTAAAGTACATTGTGCTGACAACACTTACTATATTTTTATACAATTGAAATTCAGAACACGGGACTTGTACTTGTAATGGAGTAATTCTATACTCAGGTATTACTACTTTTACTTAAGTGCAGGATCTTAATACTTCCACCACTGCATAGTGTTAGCATCAGTATAAGAAATCTCTTAACACTGAACAAGATCCTCAAACATCAACAGACTGTTTGCCCAGATATACTTTAGAATAGATGCATGAATATCATAATCCTTAAGCAAAGTTTTGAATGTGCTTTCATGTGGTTTTCTTTGTGTATGTTTGCTCTCATTCTTTTCACATGTGATCGAAGGCTGCCCTGGAATGTCATGTGTTTGTTCTCCATCTATTTTCACAGCTCCAGTGTTGACACGCTCACCGCCTTGTCCGGCACTCTCATTTCTTTCGACACAAGTTCAACCAGGTAATGGATAAAAGGAAAAGATGAAAGCAGCAGAAACCAATATGAAGGAAAAAATAGTATCATGTTAGTGCCTGCAGCCTCAACAACCATCTGATGATAAGAGTTTGTTTTCTCTCCAGCTTTAAGGAGGATGAGCCAGTGCTGGCAGAGGAAGAAGGAGGCTCAGTGGACAGTCGCACCGCAGAGGACGGGTAAAAAACCAACCAACTTCCTCATTTATGTCAGAGCAGGGTTGGCAAAAAGAGATAATGGCTAACTGCCACTGTGTTCACTTCAAAGCAATCACAAAATAACCCACATCTCAATTTCGGGTGCCTAAAACTACCTCACACAAGAGGGTGTCCCAAATTAGACCTGATTAAATGTGGTGCTTAAAAATGTAATATAGAGATGTGTGCGTATGCGCCAGAGCAGGTGCACTCATATTTGTTTTCTCTTGCTGTCTGCAGAGTTGAACCGGAGCCAGCTCCAGAGCTCAGCCACTGTATACCAACGACAGACGATCTCCTGGCTCTCACTAATGGGTTTGTTAAAAATGCATTTTTAATGTTTGTGCCTTCCTTGCATTAGAAATTCTCTGATTATTAGCCACAAGATGGCACTGTTGGACTTCTAATACCCCCCCCCCCCCCCCTCCTCTACCTCAACTGGCCTCTTCGTGCTCTGAATTCTCCTCTGAATCCTTAATCCCGCTTTGTTCATCACCTTCTCTACTTCCTCTTCCTCTCATCCTTCCGCCTCCGCAGTCCAGAGGAGTCAGCAGAGCCTGTTCCCCCCAGCCCAGGACGCTGGAGTCAGGATCTGCTGAGCGGACTAGACAGGTATGGGAAGAGAGATCTTTTTCCAGCCAAGCCCCAAATACACTAGTTATGCAAAGAATTATCCTTTCATCAGTGGAAAATCAATATCTCTCTTGTCAGTAGCAAGCAAAGGCATTACCTTAACTTACCTTGTAAGAGTTGGGAGTACAGTTTCAAGGGAGCTCGCGCACAAACTCTGCTCTGTATCTGACTTTTGCGTTTCATGTCTTTAGTGAGTTGATCCCAGTGAAGGCCAGTGGCACCCTGGATCTCCTGGCTAATAATGTCATTCCAATCAAGACAGAGGCACACAGGTGAGAAAGAGACAGACTTGTGATGGCTTCTGCTCCCCATCCCTCCCTTCTTGTGCGCCATTAATTCTTATCACTGTAGATGAAGGGGCCAAGCAACCCAGCTCCCTGAGGTGTAAGATTTTTAATAAACCCCATCGGCCTCAAGTTTGATCCATAAATCAGGGCTCCTCTACTTCCAGCATTCTATTTTAACGCCCTGCACCGTGTTAGATAGAAACAAAGTCGCAGATTCCTGAAGCGACTGAGTAATACTTTCAAACAGAAAGCCACGTCTTATCTGTGGCACGACTGGAAATAGAAGAGAATGTTCTGTACTGATTAGTATTGCGGCTTTGTTTTGTCTCCGCCAGCCTCAACACGCAGCGAGAGGAGGAGAAACAGACAGACGAGACAGCCAAAGAAACACAAAGGTAGAAGGGGATGACAGGGTGCTCTTAAACAATTATCTATCTATGCAGCGCTGCTCCGACTAAGAGATGCATTCTATCCTGATATGCCTTGTAATGATTTATACTAACTCTGCCTGCAACTATGCTGTGTCTCTCTGCCCGCCAGCATCACCGAGACAGTCACTATAACCAGCAAAACTGTGATCATTACTGACAAAAGGTACGCACACAGACAGAAGAAAAAAAAAAGAAAGAAAAAGAAGCTTGTTCTGTACTATATTCAGATGGTTTTCATGCTCGTTAAATAGTTCAGTGGGTTCCAAGATTTTCTAATGGACTGGCATTGTAAATAGTGTATGAGAAGAACCACACTTACCTTTACTTGCCCTCTTTTCCCTTCCCATCATGCCATTCCTCCGTACCACCACCCTCCTTGCTTTTCTCTCTCTCCTCCATGCAGCCAGGAGGACAAGGCTGATCCGTGGAGCTCACATGTGACGACCACGGTCACTGAATCAAGGTAGTTTATTTACTGCCACATGTGGGATGGTGCTTTAAGATGTGTATGCCACAGAAGGTAAATGTGTTAAAAAAAAAAAAATAGTTTACTCCACTGACACTGAGGAGGAAAAAAAACTATTTGTTTAAAAAATGGGAATCGTTGATCACATTAATTGTGTAGGAAAACATTTATTGTTGGTAGAATATCTGAAAAGAGATTTGATCACATTAATGATCTCTTTAGTTTTTTAGTCATTTGCGTAGACTGAAATCAGGTTTAATTTTATGGTAAATAAACCTGAGCTACACTCATTTCGCCATCCAGCAGCAGAATAGTCTTTCCATTTGTCAAAGACATCCAGATTCAGACGTTGATTGAGTTTGGCCCCGGGATACTCTGTGTTTCTGTTTACCATTCAAACTGCATTAAATCTTTCCATTATGAGTCAATGTGATCAGAATTCCTTCGACACAAGATGGGCCATGCTGACAATTGAGAGTGAAATCAGTGTGAAATTGTTTTTCAGCTCGGCTGATCCGTTTGATCCATATCCAATGGGGACCACATCCTCTAACAGGTAATCATATTGGTTTGGAGCTGTGACTGTTTTCCAGCCAGCTAGATAGCATCTCGGCATGCATAATGCAGCAGTTTCTGATTATGAGCCACTTTTCTCTATTGCAGCTCATCTGACCTGCTCCAGCCTCTCTCTGATATTTCCATCAACAGGTACTGGAATGATAATGCAAATCCCCGTTTTTTCTATATTGAAACCTCTGTTTGTAGCATTGAAACTATCATGTTACTACATAATATCATAGTGACTAGAACTGCTTCACTTTGTTGGATATTGCAACAATTATTAGTCATTATCAGCAGCTATCATATGAGACCCACTGAGCACTGTGGCTAAACCTCATTGACACATTAATACTAATTATTTTTCACTTTTCTTTTTCTTCTAAAGGGCGTCTTTCACTTCCATGGAGAACAATGATCCAAGTCCAGAATCCGAGTGAGTTGCACTCAGTGTGGTCAAGCTAACTATTAAGTGAAGTGGGGCTACACCTAACAATTATTTTCATTATCATTTAACTTGTTAATTATTTTCTGATTAATTTAGTCAGAAAAAAGTTTTTATTTAAAAAGTTTTTCTTTTTTAATGAAATCCAAAGCGACTTCTTCAAATTGTTATTTTTGATTGCCTGACCAACAGTCCAAAAACTAAATGTATTCAAATAATGGTGATATAAATAAGAAAATGATTACATTTGAAAAGTTGGAAATAAGAAATGTTTGGTGTATTTGCTTGATGAATGACCACATTTACCTTTACTTTCCCTATTTTCTCCTTCCCATCATGCCATTCATCCGTACCACCACCCTCATTGTTTTTTTTTTTTTATCTCTCCTCCATGCAGCCAAGAGGACAAGGCTGATCCGTGGAGCTCACATGTGACGACCACAGTCACTGAATCAAGGTAGTTTATTTACTGCCACATATGGGCTGATGCTTTACGATGTCTGTGTTAAAGTGCATGCACTATGTATGTAGATGTGTTTTAAAAATGGTTTACTACTGACAGAGTGAAAATAAATTATATCAGCTACAATGAGCACTGGTTCTGCACCTTATTGATACACTAATGTTTTTCTTTACCAAGAAGTACGAAGTAAGTTGCACTCTGCACTTTCTCTCTGATCATTAACTACAAACAAAAAAAAAAGAAGAAGGTCAAAGTGACTTCTTAAATTAACTTATTGTGTCTGCACCTGTAGTTTTGTTAAAGTATGTTTTGGGCATATTATGCCTTTATTAGAGCGGTGACAGTAGAATAATCCCCCCCACCCCCCAACAAGCCTGTCCTCAAATCCTAGAAACAGCCCATGCATATTGATATTTATATATTATATATTACATAGATATGAAATATTTGATAAATAATATTCATATTTTTTTATTAACTGGCCCCTGGCCTCCTGTCATTTTGCAAGTTGAGTATCCCTGCAGTCGAGAGAGCAGTGGGCAACAAGGATCCCCAGTGCTTCAGTGCTTTAAACCCCCAGGGCACCCCATTTTCCTGCAATTCTGATTTATTTTTTCCCTCATGTACGTTATTATGTTTTGTGTGCCACCGTGTATTATGTTGTTGGTTGTTTAGAAAAAAAAATAATAATAATCCAGGGCAGAGTCTAATGTTTTATTTTAATGTCTTCTTCCCCTTTCTGTGTGTGCGCGTGTTTGACAGTAATGCGTTGGAATCCCTTGCAGACAACATCATCCCTATCAGCACTGACACCACAAGGTATTAAACTGAGTTTAGTGCATAATTGTGTTATGAATGTATGAGTGAGACATGCAGGGGAAATGAAGACTGTGGACCTGCAGAAATAATTCTCTCAAAATGCACACATTACCGTAAAATATGCTTCATCTGTCAAAACGTCTACATCGTTTCTTCTCTCTCTCTCCAGACTAAGCTCTCATCGGTCATGGGCACGCACATGGGAAACCAGCACACCTCAGCAGGCTAACACGGAAGAGAGGTGATGACACACTTTGATTTACTCCTACACTTCCACACAACGACGTCCACTATGTTTCATTCATCTACATGCACCCATCCATGTCCATTACGTGCTAAAAGCCTTTCAATGTATGTCCCCTCTCAGCCAAGAAGCTGTGCCAGGAGGCCAAACTGTAGATCAAGAGACGCTGGTCATGTTTGAGAGAAAGTAAGTCATCTTTTTAATAAAAGCCCTGTGTCTGCTCCTTTTTTATTCCCACAACCTCTTTCCCTTTCACGACGGTGAAGTAACTAGGCTTTTACAGCATTTAGTCATTGAGCCAGAAAACATTGTGCACTGGTGCTGATGAAAATAGGTCAGATATATATTTGTTACGACTTTTCCTCACAACCGCTGTAAACAGATCCCCTTCTAGCCTTTTTTGTTTTGTTCTCTTCAACAATATAAAGAGTGTGAATTTGTCTTCCTCTCATGCTACACTGTCATGTCTTTGTTTGTCTTCAAGGTCCACAGAGAATGACTCCCCATGGGACAAGTGGACCTCACCCACTGTCTATACTGTCACAAAAGAGGACGAAGAGGAGGAGGAGGAGGAGGAGGAGGAGGAAAGGTATTTCCACTGTGGCTGGCTGGGCTCATTAAATGCATATTAAACCACTTTTTTTGTTTATTTTTCACAATTTAAGCAGGATGTAATTAAAGCATCATAAAATACAGTGCCTGTCAACCATTTAATTGAAAGCAAGCTAAATACTATTTGAAAACTTCCACACGGCTTAGTCTGAGAATAATCAACTCCTTCTCAACCTGTTATTTTTACTTGAATACCGACACTTTTTCAGTTGCACTGCCAGACTTTTTTTTACAATGCAAGAATGCCTTCTGTTTTGTAGCCACGAGGATACACAGACGACAGAGACGGTAACAACAACCGTCACCATTTTCAGGTTTGAAACTCTTAAAACTTGCCCCTTATGGTGAAAAAAACTATGGAGACTAGAAGGAGTTAAGAGCGTGAGAGCTATGTAGGTGATGTTTACAATTACAATGCATGGAGAGGAGGGCTCCGAATGAGGCAATGCTGCAGTACAATAGAAAAGAAGCCACACCTGGTCAATAAATCCTGAGCCATCTGGAGGTGCGAGTCAGAAAGATTAGCCTCATACACTTAAAAAGAAATGCAGAATTCTTGCTCACTGGATAGAGTCTAGCTTATTGACTGCTACAGCCTACACTAAAAGTCTAATATAGTTTTCTTTACTTTCTAGGGAGATGCACAGTGAACCACAGCCCGATATGAATCGGTAAGTTTATGATCTTAATATCAGACCCAGCATAATGCAAAAGTACTTTCTCCAGAGTGTTATTTTCTACTATTTGGTAGAATTTCTACTTTTTGGATTTTCTTACTTCTGTAAAGAATATAAGCTTTTTGTAAGCAAGGATGTGGTGCTGCATGGAGATGAATACATGTTTAATTTAATGAAATGTATTTCAAATCAAACACAAACCATCTACTTTCACCTACCAGATCTGCTTCTTTCTCCGCATTGGTAACACAGCTGTCTTAGTTAGGGGGTGAGAGATTTAGGCCAAACCCTGTAGGAACACAGCTGTATCCCCTAATACTGCAGTCTGGATCTAAAGTTACCTGCAGCAAGAGTCCTGGTTAGACAGACTCCAGACTCAACTCCTGACTATTACTGAAGTTAAATTACAAGATCTGCTCTCCCATTGTCTTTCAATTTGCCCTCATTTCCCTCCCTCTAATTATCAGTCTCCAGATGTCAGATTAATGATGTGTATTAGAGATGTCCTTTTGTCAAATCACAGCCCGTTAAACAGCCTGCCATTAACAAGCGATGGCAGAAAATGATTACCTCCTGAGTTACATTTGACAGATGTAGAGTGCTTCTGTATAACCCATCGCACTGCTGTCGTCAGTGAGTGAAAGATGAGGCTCACGCTGCTGCACTCTGTTTCCAGTTACGAAACCTCTTCCAGGACCGTAATAGAAGAAGACCAGCGTGTCCAAACACCAGAACCTGACGCCAAAAAGTGAGTGATTTTTACAAACTAGATATTTAAATTAAAGTGACAGCTAATATTTTAACTATGCATATTAACTCGCCCTTTCCTTCATCTGCCTCTGCCCAAGGGGGTTTGTGTACGTGAAGGAGTACGTCAATGCAACAGAGCTGTCCTTGCATAATGCCAGAGACACTACCGATAGGTAGGACCAGTACATTATTTACACAATGAAATAACAATATTGATTAGGCATGGGACAATATGATCATTTTACGTTACCATTATCCTAGCCAAAATACTATGAATCCGTGATATTGTGATTGTGTTTTATATTGTAATCCGCGATAAAATCCAAGATTGTCCCATCCCTTATATTGATGAAAAGAAAAATACTGCTGAATCAAGCTTCCAACACTGCTTTTATGATGACTTACTTATTGCTCTTTTTTTCCATAGTGGGTCAGACTATTTGACATCAAGCTCCACCAGTTACTCATACAGCAGCCCCTCCTCCAGGTAATAAAACAATTCCCTGAGTTATTATTAAAGCAGCTATAAACCTGAGTCCTTTCTCCCTGGACACTTCAACTGCTTTCACCAATTACACATCAACTGACATTTCTTCTGCATTTATCAGTTTCTCTTAAACTGACAGTTCAACTCCTTTCAATAACTTTCACTTGGACTGACACTTCAGAACTCTTTCAGCTCTTCACCTTTTGGAAAAAAAAAATCTTCAGCTCTCCTAAATCCTACAACTTCCATCATTCATACACAGGTTACTTAAACTGCTTTCACTTACACTTCAACGCACATCTTTCAGGTTATGTACTTGCACTTAAATATTTCAGGACCTCCACTTAAACGAACACTTCCAGCTCAATGCATCACTGACACTTATAGTGACATTTCAACTCCTTTCAGCATCCTAACCTCAACTTAAAAACTAAACTAATCTTAACCGCTCACTTAAATTGAGACTGTAAGTTAATACAGTGCTTACATTTGAACTGACACTTCACTCCTACTTTAACTGTCATTTCAATTATTTTCAGTATTTGCATTACAACTGCCACTTTAGCTACTTTCAGTATTTGTAATGTCATTGCCACTTCAACTTTAGCTATTTCAAATAATAAAACTGCACATTTTTAGCACGTACGTTTTCTTTAAAAAAGTTTTTTCTTGTCTAGTTGCTCTTGTTTCTGTAGCAGGTCAGATTATTTGACATTAAGCAATGTCAGTTTCTCTTACAGCAGCACCTCCACTTACTCCTGGTAACTACAGAATTAACCTAAACCTGTTATAAACCAGCTATAAGCCTAAACCCTTTCTCCCTCTGCCTTGTTATTTCTAGTACTGACAAAATTAGATATGTTGAAGCAGTAGGGCAGAAATTCAACCAAACCTCATTAGGAGGCTAAGCGGGGACATGAAAGGATTATTTACACTCATTAAGTTCCCTCGCACAGGACAGACAGGGTCACAGGTTATTTTACCAGACAGAGCTGCATTTGAATGAGAGCTGCTTGAGACAGTGGCCAAACTAACTTGTCTTAATCGCTGTGTCTCCCCAGTGGCTTGCTGTCATCCGCCTGCACCTTCTGCGGAGAACTGGTGGGAAGTGACGCCAAGATCACCATCGAGCACCTCAATATCAACTGCCACCCCAACTGCTTCAAGGTAGTTCATCTGTCTGCTCTGATACATTTTGGGATTTATTGGACTATAAAAAGTAATTGAAGTGACTAAGCTTAGCTCAGCGCAAACACTGGAATCCGCCTACCAACAGCTCTAATGATTAATAAGCTTTAGTAAAACAAGTTATATAATGAGAAATAGTCTGGCACACAACCCCCCTTCAAACCGCAACTTGTCGTTTTTACACTTTGTGTTTTTGTACAGATTAAACAAACGAGATACATCATGTTAATTAGTGTGTTTTTTTTTTTTTTTTAGAGATGCTAGGAGGGAGATTTTGTTTTATAACCTTTGGACAGAGCGAGTTTCCACAGCCATTAGCCGTTCCCCCAGTCTTTATGCTAAGCTAGGCTAACCAGCTGCTGGCTGTAGCATCACATGGTACAGACAGATAGCCATGTCAGTCACATAGAAGAGAATTTTCAAGATAAAACCACTGCACTTTCTTGTATTTTCTTATAATTACATTTTCTTACAACCTTCTCCCAATCTTTCAGTGCGGCGTGTGTAATAAGCCAATGGGAGACCTTCTCGACAGCATGTTCCTACATGGTGGGAAAGTCCACTGCGAGACCTGCTACTGCAAAGCCTTGGACTGATTATCGACGCTCTTCAGCAGCCTCTTATCCTCGTCCCTTCATGTTCATTTGCATATAAAGTGAGAACTGCTCTTTCACAAAGTTTGGACTGTGTTTGGTTTGAACTCAGGAATGTCGTCGTTTAGGGAGATCAAAAAGACCGTTCTGGTGAACATTATGACTACTGAATGTTTATTCTTACATTAGGTAAAATTTCTCACTTCTCAAAGATGTCATTCAAGCTTGTGTTCTTTTTTTTCCTGGTGGTGAAAGTGTGTATCTGCCTCAGTAAACTATGAAGGATATGTCTGTACAACAGGGTGTGTTGCATATAACTGTGAACAGACTAATACTGGCAAGTGGGGTACAATATGATTATTTAGCAACAGTAAGTATGCAAGAAAATGACTTTATTACAAAATGTTTAGTTATTTTTGCTCTTCTCGATACAAAATAGTGTGTGCACATGTATGATGCTTTGTTAAAAAAATAAAATGAATTATAAAATCCTGGTATAAATATACAATGCAAAAACAATGGCTGTGTTCGAAATAGCATACTGAAAACAATACACTCGATCTGTATGTACTGCATACTGATGTATGCATAAGTATGTCATTACCAGCAGACTGTTCGCACTGAAGTAAACTCAAGCAATCAAACTCTGCATCACATAACTTGTCCGAGCTCCTGTGCTTTTCCTCTTAACTTATCTTGAAGTCGCCCGCCATCATTAGTATTAATTATAGCCCACGGTTAATTATTTTATAGCAACATACTCGGAAATTATTGCTAATCTAGCATGCATCCAGGCATTTCTTCCGTACACAAAATACACATACGATGCAGTTGGAACGCACTACATATTACATTTTACGTCATATTTAGTATGAACGCGATTTCACAACACAGCCAGAGTGCAGGCAGACGCACAAAACTGTCATGGAGTCTCAAGCAGCTACATGTTTTAGAAAAGTATTGCACATAAACACGATCTCAGCATCACGTAACAGAAAACCGTTGCGGCAGTCTTATAAAGCATCTGCCACAGAAACGCTATGAGCTGTTCCTGAGGACTACTTTGCAAATGCCGGGGAGACTTTCCACAGGGGAGTTGTGCTCAACATCACATTTGCATTTCGCCACTCCTTAGTGAAATATTTTCCTTGCATAGTCACTTAGAAATAGTTTTGCGAATAAACGTGACTTTAGCTCATAACCATCAGCTACCTGTTGAGTAAATGTAAAGAAGCTAAAGCACTTCGTTGGCTACCGTCTTCATGGTCTCCACACAGTTAGACAGAGCTCCCTCGGCTCTGCCCCAGTCTAATGAAAACCTGCCTCCCGTGAGGATGTGTCACCGTGGAACAACTGCACAGCATGCAGTTAATGTTAACAATGCAAGGCGGAGTAACGGCAATGATGGCACCTCAGTTATAGTAATTACACAACTCGAAAAATGTTGGCATATAGAACTCTAAAACATTATTTTCACATTACTGAACTTGCGATAAAGGACAAACGTATAATGTCAGCCGAATACAATATCATAATCTGTTACAGTAGAACCAAATTGCTCATAAGGGTAAAAGAAGTTTTTGGCTCAGGTGCAAAAAATATTAGTAATTTCTGCTCCATTCCCTCATTTAAAAACACAGGGAATGTATAATATGGGACACCTCTGCAATCCTGGACGTGCTCCATCCTCAGTTTGTTTCAAGGCCTGTGTCAGTGTTTTCCTCTGGCTCTGCTCACAGCCATGTTTTGGATGTGCTTCCACAGCAGCGAAGGGTCTGACTCGTTATGTCTTATCAGAGACTCCAGCCCCTCTGCTTGGTCCAGGCTCTGCCAGTAATCCTGAGGCCATATTTGCAACCATCTGCGGACAGATATAAAAACAGATTAGGCTCATCGCAGAGGTTATTTTAATTAGACCGTTAAAATAGACTGGTGTCCCTCCCCTTGGGACATTGTTATTCACATTAAAATACAGAACGTAGAAGGATTTCACACCTGGCACATTGAATAATTTAAGACAAACTCACGCATCATCTGCAGCCAAGTCTTTGACGTCTCCATACCCCGGGCTGGGCAGGGGGCACCCCATGTGAGAGTTGTTAGCCAGTTTCGGCTGAGGAGGCTGGTTGTTCTTGGGGGCTTTCCGATATGCTCGTTCTGCCGCCAGCCGTGCGTTCTCCTGGTCACACACGTAACATTCAAATCCATTCAGGTAGTTGGGTTTACTCATGTCATTAACCCCCCACTCGCGGGTCTCCAGAGCCTCAAACAAACGAGTGTTAGTAATGCGGCTGGGGTTCTTGAACTCTAAATATTTCGCATATTCAGCATCATTCTCATCGAGACGTTTGAGGAATTCCCCGAGAGCTTCGGGTGAGGGGAAGCGATCTATGATGATTGCAGAGTGGTCGTTGGGCATCCAGTCTGCCACCACGGAGGAGCCTCGATAGACAGGCACGCAGCCCTGATGCAGAGGCCGCCACAGCTTCTCCGTCATGTAATCTGGACACAGGCCGTTCTCCAGGGCCAGGTGAAACTTGTAGCGGGCGACAAAATTCATAAAGTTGGACTCTTCGCCGGTAGCTGTGGCCGTGTCCTCCAGATGTTCAGGTAGAGGTTTGTTGTTCAAGCATTTCCCGTAAGAGTCCACCTGCAGAGAGAAAAAAATAATGAGTGAGACGGGGGCATACGCAGGAAACATTTGGGAACTTATAAATGAGACATGGGCACACTTTTAATGTTCTACATTTTTCATAAAAACCTGATTAGACATTTATAATTAAATTCTAACATTTCATTCCCCAATGGGAATTCTGAACATCACACTGAGGGCTATATCTACAAAGCATTTACAGAGGTGTTACTGCAGTGTGAGGATTAATGGCTTTGACCTACTGACCTGTGCCCACAAGCATGTGCAAGTGGAAACGCAGAAGACTCTTAAAACTACAGATTTTCAGTGCATGTTATCCTATGGATGTATGTTGTAAAGAAAAATAAAGGGTTCAAAATGGAGGAGACTACTGGAAATGGGATTCAACACTAAGCAAAAATGTGTCCGGACATTGTGCAGAACAGGATTAGAGGCCATACAAGACAGTTAAAAAAAAAAGTGAGAACAAAATGTCAGAGGATGAGTACATAAAACATCAACAAATCACACTTTAGTACCATTCCTTTTTTAAAATAACAATAAGGACTAACTGGTCCTTAGACCAAGGAAAGGTGCCTACCAACATCTGCAAAGCTTCTGATTATTTTACATACAGCAGAACTATTATTACCCCTGAGTTATAATAATTAGAACATTGCAGCTCACTTAGCATACAGCTATATAGAAGTATTAATAAACCAGGTACTAAACTGGAAACAGCTACCATTACATTACATTACCACGACCACATTGCACCTTATACTATATCTGTCACTTTACCTCGTAACTTGTCACGTTAACTTTATCTTTAATTACTCTTCGTTAGTTTTTTTGTAAAGTGTTTTTTTATACTTTCTACTCTAATACTACTACCTCCCTTTTGATTTACTTTATTTTTTTTTTTATTTTACTCCCATTTATCTGTACTAAAGTTTGTCTTGTGCTGCTGTAGCACCTGAATTTAGGCTCTGGGGATCAATAAAGGCTTATTTGATCTTTTTTTTGTAAAAAATGACTGAAAAAGACATCTCTGAACTGTACCTGAATATACTTCATGAGCTCCTGGACATATCTGTTTCTATCTGAGGGCACATCGCAGTGAGACTGCATGTAGAGCACAGGAGCCAGGCCCTCCCTCCTCAGCCGGTTCTTCTGCTCCAGGGAGACGGCCACAGGCTGCAGCAAGTAATCCAGAGAAGGCAGCCACTGCAGGGTCAGAGGATAGTCTGACTCCCTGCGAAACGTGGCAGTGTAGTTGAACAGTCTGATTCCCGGTCCATGGGAGAGGATGTAGTTATTCATGGGCGACTCTTCGTGGAACAGTGCCCAGGTCTGGTGGCGGAGACGAGGGAGCGGCGCCTCATATGCCCGAAAGTCTGTTCCATAAAAGATGATAGATGCTGTCCGTTTGTACACCTGGACCTTTCAAGATCAAACTCAAGATTACTGGCAGAGCAACTTCAGATGGTGATTATTATTAATGTGAGCATGCATCTTCTGTCTGTCTAAGCCAAGAGTTTCAGTAAAAGGCTTAATATCTCTGGTACCTTGCGGTTGCTTGTGACCAGGCAGGAGGATGTGGCACAGTCTATGCGTTCAGAGTCACCAGGGAAATGTGGGAACAGTCCTCCACTCCACCAGAGGAGAATGGGCAGCTCCTTGTTGCTCCGGCGGTCACTGTTGCCTGGTCCTCTGTATGAAGTGATGGAAGCAAACTCCATGTCTGACAGAGCACTTTGGGGCTGAAAGGCTCCTCGGTCCACCGCATCCAAAGCCTCCAGGGAAAGTTGGTCATCTGGAAAGGAGGCAAAGGAGACCCAGACCCAGCACAGGACACCAAACAGCCCCAGACATGCACAGGGCACCATCCTGCCCCTACCCGCCATCTAAAAGGGTTTAAACGAACAGAAAACACATTTTAGAGACTTTTGAAAAACTCGGATACAAGTAGGTCACCATTCAAAATCAGACATCAACTAACTTTCACAACTGCCTTTATTCTAAGTCTCGCAAGTACACTCACGCTCTGTTGTGGTACTCATAACCCAAATTAAAGTTGTGTGGATGCAGTTATTTCTCCTCGCAGATAACTTCGTTGAGCAAACATTAGCAATTTACTTCAATCATAAGTGTTAGTGGTTTCTGAGCATGCATCCAATATCGAAACATTTACACTGTTTCCTCCACTCACCACTGCAGCAAACGCATGAAGGTGAGTTTTACTTGATTCTTCAAACAGAAAACATACAGCTATTCTCCGGATCAGTTGGTTTTAAGGAGCAGTGATAACAAAGTGCGGTCTGTTAACACACAGACAACGGTGCAGATACAGGGAATAAAAACAGCCGGATTCTTCTCTGCTGCTTTTCTTCTTCTTTTGGTCGCAAACTAACCCAAGCTGCACACCGCCCCCTACAGCTGCGGAGTGTATTATCATTATTATACTGTATCATCTATTAAATGCCTGTGGCCACTGCAACACATATATGTTCAATATTCAGTTTGGAAAAATTCCACGTGAAGATTATTTTGTCGCAAAATAAATGTTCCTAGAACACAATAGAGTATGCAAGGTGTTTACATAAAACAAAAGCTTATAGTAAAGATATGATAGCAAATATGCTGCTTCATACAGAAACCAAAAATACATGATTAATTATAAATGAGCCAAAAAAGCTATGAAATATAGTCTTCTATACTAATACAAAGCAGTCTGGTACATTTATACTACACATGGGATGAACTGTTTACATAATCTCTCATAGGGTATTGTTTTACATTGCTCTGTTTTTCATTTTTTTACCCTTTCTTGTTTCATTGTATATATATATATATATATATATATATATACATATATATATA
>CALSBV010010690.1:2405064-2441387 GCA_943590825.1 Bovichtus diacanthus
TATATATATATACTTACTAACACTATCATTTATCTAAAGTGAACTTTACGGACTTTAGGACCTCGGTGGGTCTGGGCAGTGTGCACGTGCAGCTTCTCAATGGGGGCGCGCACGTCACGACAGCCTCAGTCAGATGTAGGGGAGGAGGGCAGATAGCGCAATATCAGCTATTAGTAACAGGGTGAGTGAACACACATGTTTTTTCTATTTATATTACATGCATTCAATTATATATATATATATGTATTACTTTACTGCAACATTTGTTGTTTTGTTGCTTTTAAAAAAATTGTTTTGATTTGCATGTGCACTGAAGCTAACGGTTAGCCTGAATGTCAACAAGCCACCAGACTAGCCGGCTAGCTCGGTAGTTTGCTGGGGGGTTTTCTAAGGCGCTACACAGTACAACAGTGTTACTGTCGGTCGCATTGTGGTTTTGAGAAGCGCGTTACCTCTTTCGGATCCTAGTTCACTTCTGCTTTTAAGCACTTCATGGACAGTTTCGCAGAGCCCCTCGACGAAGCGGTTTAGACGCCAGTCACAGTTGACAACAAGCTGGAACATGTCTGAGGTCTGCGCAGGTGCAGTGGTCGTCAGCTCATGAGCCTGACTCGCCCCTGCTGCTGTGGTGTAGGAGTCCTACCCTGCTCCTATTATATACGTCATGAAAGTCATTTCTTAAATGTTGCAGGATCATGTTTATGTGCTACTCTATGGCTGGCGAGCATGTGTAGGTTATCATGAGTCAGTATTACTGTGTCGTGTAGTAAACAACAGGGCTGTGGTCATCCAGCTTCAATCGGAGACCTTTGACAGACATCTCGGTCCTTCACCCCTGTCATTGTGCTCATGAAACTAGTCAACCATTACACATCTCCTTTTCCTTTTGAGGTTGAATACAAAAGTTGCTCGAACAGCAGTATTTTCCCCCCAAGTTATCTATGAAGCCCAGAGACTTTGGTTTGGGTGTTGAATTCAGTATGTTTCATTTCCTATTCTCCAATAGCGATGAACAATTCCCCTTAACTGTGTAATAAGTATCTATTTTGTGTTACTTTCTCTTTCTAGGTTAAATCGACCCTGGTCTGCCACCTGGTGTGGAGGCCTTGTTGGGTTGGAGGAAACATGATGAGCGGGAAGAGCCTGCTCCTGAAGGTGATCCTGCTGGGAGACGGTGGAGTGGGCAAGTCCTCCCTAATGAACCGCTATGTCACCGACCGCTTTGACTCCCAATCCTTTCACACCATCGGCGTGGAGTTCCTGAACCGGGACCTGGAGGTTGACGGGCGCTTGGTCACTCTTCAGATCTGGGATACAGCAGGCCAGGAGCGCTTTAAGTCCCTGCGCACGCCCTTCTATCGAGGCGCCGACTGCTGCCTGCTCACATTTGCTGTGAACGACCTGCAGAGCTTCCAGAACCTCGGCTGCTGGAAGAAGGAGTTCATGTACTACTCGGATGTTAAAGACCCGGAGCGCTTCCCTTTTGTGGTGCTAGGCAATAAGGTGGACATGGAGCAGAGGGAGGTGGGGGAGGACGAAGCACGGGCCTGGTGTGAAGAGAATGGCTGCTGCCCGTACTTTGAGACGAGTGCTAAGGATGACACTAATGTCACTGCTGCGTTCGAGGCAGCTGTCAGGGAAGTGCTGGCTGCTGAGGACCAGATTGACCACGCACTACTAAGTAGTACTATCGATCTCCATGGCAACCGCAAAACTTCTCGTGGGTCTTGCTGCTGATTGGTCAAGTGTGAATCCACCTTGTCTTAATCTCTCTGGCTGAAACTCGCCCATGGCAGTTTTGAGTCAGTCAGATATTGTTAATGGTACATGCACAACTGTAGGTACAAGGTACTGAGTACAGTATCCCCTGAAGATGATAGTGGATAAGATGCAGCTGCTCTGAGGAGGGCTGTTTCAAGGATTCAGCTGTTTCAAGGATGTCTAAATTGTTGAATTATTGCTCTAATTAAGGTACAGGCACACTGTAACAGGCACACTTATCCTCTGTACTCTGTCTGCTTTCAGTAGTGTTGTTGCACAAGAATATTTTCACCCAGCTTCAGCTTGGTCTGCCTATGCAGGAGTTGTATCATATAGTGCATTCAGAACATTCATTTTAATTGAAATGATTAAAATGTTAGTTAATACTGTGGACGAGACAATACATTAGTCCTGTTATAAAGAGCACACTACCTTTGGCACAGTAACATACATTTTCCTGGGTTTTAGAGGGTCTTTGAACACATCACATTTTCTTTCAGCGGAAATGGAGAGCTAATGTATTTTACAAACAGTATCTGTGAGTGACGGTGTTCCCAATCCAGGCAGATATTATGCAGAAGAACTCTCAACATTAGTATGATGACCAATATATGATTTGAGGTACGAGGAACTGAAATGATTGCTGCTCTCAAAAACAGGATGTCTTCAATGAGAAGGAAACCGTAAGCTTTAATTTTGCAGCTCCGACTGTAAGCATCGGGTACGAGCTTACTGCCATTTGTCTATATTTATTACCACTGCACTACTGTGTAGCTGGAGGTGTCAGGTGTACGAGTTAGGCATTTTCTGATCATTTTTATTTCCCATGATTTATGTATATGGGCCTGTTTACGAATTAAGGTTCAGTGTTTCTCAAAGTTAAAAAATAATACTGCTTTTGCTGCTGTTATTGATAAACTGCTGTTTATTGCTCTGAAGCACATTTTCACCCACCGACGTGTTTAAAATCTTTTTAACACACACATTATGTGATATTCTGTTTGACCAAGGGCTGATTTAAGTCTGTTTTCCTGATGTATAGAGGAAGTTATAATTATCAGAATTAACAATAAGTTTCACAATTTTGGCATGTTTGTAATCCCGTGCTGGCAAACCTAATCATTCCAGTCCTTTAGCTTTGCCTATTCTGAAGGTCTTCTGTGCTTTACTGATGTATTACATACAACTTGTGCTGTCTGTTTGAGCATTCTAGGTCTCCGCTGACTGTGAAATAGTCTGAGCACAAGGATTCGGCCATTACTACTAATGTGTGCTTCACCTCTCCTGTCCATTCATACAGTATTGAGTGAAACATACAACTGAGTATTCTGACAATTTTGGGCTGTTTGCTTGTTTTCAGCTGGCTGGTACTTCTATTTTAATATTTTTACATACATGCCTTTTTGTTTTTTGCCTCTATAGTTAAAAAAAAAAAAAAGCTGATATTTAATGCTTTTTTTTTTTTCCTGTTATGTTGGAGGTATCGTTTTTCTCTCATCCCGAGATTTGCCTTTCAAGTCAAGTGTGTGTGTGTGCGTGTGTGTGTGTGTGTGTGTTTTAATGGTTATCATTATACAAGAGCTTCACTGTGAAAGTGAACAGAATCCAATCAGGTACAGTCCTATGTACTTATTACATGGTTCTTTGGTTTAATGTAGGCTTATAATAAACAGCTTGTTCATATTATTACTGTAAAGGTGTGTTGAGTACTAGTACTCGCGGCTGTATGTCAGAAACCTTATTAACTGTGAACTGAGTGGGGCATTTTAACTAAATCCAAGCCTTCATTAATTCAAAGCAAAAGTTAGGGCTGTTAGATTATCATTAGTGTTACAATACTTTCTCTTTACTAAAACATTTCAGTTTTTATTTTTATCTGGTTCAAATGATGTAGCATAATACAGTGTTTACCTGAAATCTAATTTACCTGAGAATCAGTGGGTACTTATAAGCTGGTAGCATAACCTGACAGTATGTTGCTCTCATGATGCGGTCCTATCTCACTGCAACCATGTCTTATGTCAGTATTTTTTTTAATTTTTTATGTTGCTGTAATATTTATGAATGTAAAAACGTATTTCTTTGGGCTGTCCAAATTAATGGCTTATGTAAATTGCAATGGGCATTAATTTTCTAATAATGTACAAAATGACACTGAACGTCTGTCTCATCCTCAGTGCTCAAACCCATGAGTGTGATTTAGGCTGTGTGAAAGTCAGACTATTCATCTCGATTATGTGATCTAATGGACAACTTCCCGTACTCCTCTTTTTTTTGCACTACGGAGGATAAGGCTGGTTGTGCCAACATGCTGGCAAAACGGCTAATACTCTCCAGTGCTTGGCTACAAATAAAACATGCAACATACCAAATGGAAACACTACCTTTGTCTGTGTTTTTTGTGCTAAAGCCTTTTAAAATGTGCCATTTAAAAGTGACTTTAAAGTTAGAAAAAAGAAAAAAAGCTCACTATTTTTAAGACTAAAATAGGTCACTCAAATTAATCAGTATACCTCAGCTCGTCACCTTTCACCATCAGGAACAAAAAAGCCCCAATATCAGCAGTAATGAGTAGCATAAGGAAAATTAAGTATTACTATACTTCTCAGCAAGCTCGAGGAAAACGCACCTTTTTAAAATTTACCACACGAGCTTACTGTAAATGTCATTAAATGACCAAGTATGTGTGAGAACCTGAGTGACAGTGAACTGTTTATTTCCTCTTCATTAAAAAGCATAACAAGCATGCACCGCATACTGCGAAATCAGACTCGAGCTGAAAACAAATCATGTCTGCCTTTCAAATAATTGAATCGCTGACATTATATAAAAGGAAATATACAGAAAGTATAGATTCTTCAGACATCCAGTCAAATGCAGAATATTATAGAAGTACAAAATATTGAACTGTCATGGCTCCCAACTGCATTTGTACCATTTCACAGCTTTAGATGTGAACAAACAACCTATATTTTCATGAAAACATCGCAATAATG
Organism: Bovichtus diacanthus; assembly: GCA_943590825.1. Classification (NCBI taxonomy): domain Eukaryota; kingdom Metazoa; phylum Chordata; class Actinopteri; order Perciformes; family Bovichtidae; genus Bovichtus; species Bovichtus diacanthus. The sequence goes on from CALSBV010010690.1 coordinate 2,409,822, forward strand.
AAGGGAATCAATTTACCACATACTATCAAGTTATACTCTTCACAGAAATGTAGAATTTTGATGACCAGATCAATTTATGAAAAGCTCCTGCAGCAAAAACCAGAGGCGCTGTCAGGAGATGTTTGCAGGGTATGGGGAGCACAGTGTCCCCCCTCTGTCCCTCTGCAACCTCCCATACAGGTCATAGCCTCTCTTCTCCTCTTTCTCCCTGTGCCTCAACTTCCTTTGGTACACATGGTTCACAGCCAAGTGCAGGGAACAGTGCACCTGTGGACACGAGGAGAGAAGACAAACACCTTACAAAATACCTTGGCCTCTAGATATGGCAGAACGCCAAGGATGGAGCGTTAGACACCGACACTACACCAGACACTGCAGTGCACTTTCACACGGACTACAAACAAATGTTTTCAGAGGCACTCTGCACACATACTTCAAATAATATTCTTTTTATTATCAAATTTTAACACAAAAAAAAAAAAATCAAACAGCCAGCTACCATTTGACAAATCCATCACAGCTGGGTAAGGTTTACACCAAATGGAATAATCTATTTATTATGCTGCAAAAGGTTGTGTTAGTAAGAGCTAAAGCGTAAAAGTATCAGCTAAAGTAAAAAAAAAAAAAAAAAAAAAAAAAAATTATGTGTTATACAATAACTACAACAAAATGCCTAAAGAATTATAGACAAAACAAAGCTGCTCTCTCTATAAAAGTACCTCAGTCATGCATCAACAGCAGGGGGGAGTCACCTCAACAATGTGTTTTATGTCAAATAATATGAGGTCACTCAATAAGTTAATGCCTGGTGCTTTTGCCATCTCAAAATTATGAGAAACAATTTCAGACCTTTCTAGATCAGAACTAAACAAGTATGTCCCTTTGTAAGAAAGAAACTATTCAAAATAATCTAAAATTCCTCCACTCTGAGTCCATCACTTCAATTATTCCGAGGGAGGTGGGGGTCATGCAGCAGCATGCGTGGGGGTGTGTGTGTTGTCCCAGAAGAGTTGCATTGAGGCTTTAGAGAAGTCTAACCCTCTCTTTGTCAGCAGGACCCTCTCCCTTGACATGTAATATAACCCTTGGCAGAGACCGAGCGCAGGTGGCCCTCACAACTGGCTCCTTATTGGCTGGCTTTTAAAATGGCCATGACTTCATTGTTGAGGCTTTTCTCCAGCCCGTGAGAAAAGTCCTGAGGTCAGCATGAGACTGCAAATGCATGCTTGTCTGCCACCATGGCAACCAGATGTGAAGGATGGTAGCCATGGTAACCTATAATCCCTATTCTCTGCAACAGCTGCATTCTCGCGGCACATGTGTTGCAAATCGGTGGTTATTTCTTACACATGTTCATTTATTAGTGGTGCGTTATTCGTATTTTGAGTGCAACGGGAAGCAGAAATTAATTTTAGACACTAACCCCAGCGAGCAACAAGAGCAATAATTTACAAATATTTTGGTGACAGGGCATAGCAAATACTGAAATAAGACTTAGATAAACCTAACATTAGATAGATAAACCTAACATACATACAATAAAACAAAATAACATTCTTCCCAACAAGAAAGGTAAAAATATAAAAAGACAACATTTTTAAGAGTCTGTGACCACAGGTGGTTCTGTGCAGATGATGAAGATGAAGAAAATTGATGCCGTCCCTTTAGATCCCCATGTTGATGGTGAAGTAGTGAGAGCAGACAGGAAGCTGGTGAGCCTAACACCGTGCCCCTATGCCCTTTCTCCCCAGATACCGAAGAACCGCAAAGTTATAGGTGGTTGAGACAGTATAGGTCAGCTATGGAAGGACAAGCAGAGACAGGAAGTGTCAGAACAAGAGTTAAGAGAAGAAAAATCCACAACATCCACAAGAAAAAAAAAAAATATGATTAACGCTAATGGCATTAATTTGATAGCAGATCCCATCCGTATAACAGCTTCTGTAATGGAGCATGCAAGTATAATGGTTGCCCCATTTGCCTGGCTGGAAAACCACCAGACATTACGGCACTATTATGATGTTTGTGTCAGCTGAGAAAGAGGAACAGAGAGCAATAGTACAAAAGTCATCATTCATGGAGGCCTGAGATGCCTCGCCGCCTACACTTTGAGCGTCACTGAGTCACATGAGTCATAACACTATTGTACCCCACTGTGGAAGTGCAGACAAATTGGCCCCGTCTGAGGCATAATCACTCACCAGAGCCAAGAGAGTGATGCCCGCACCAGCGAAGGCAGCAATGTAGAGGTCATAGGTCATTCGGTACTGATAGGAGATGAGAGATTTGAGTTAGTGGGCATGACATGAGTCTTCATTTGGTGTCAGGCAAATTGTAGAACACGACTCCAGAGCTTTAATTATTTACGGGTTCTTACCTCTCTGGTCTTGCAAACATTCGACAGAGTCATGCCACAAGCTTTCCCCGGCACTGCATTCCATGGCAGGAGCCCTGTTGAAAATCAAATTTCTCTGAATCAGTTCCATCTCTACAGAGAGTACAGAGACTGCCAAAAAGGATAAAGATGGCATTATTCTATATTTGACTTAATGTCCACAAATCACTTGAAGACCAAGACAAACAACGGTAGTTCGTTTTAATTACTTTTTGACTTCCGTACCTTGTCTGTGGCACTTACTACTGAAGACGTAAATCTTTGAAAAACAGGTTTAAATAAAATGGTTCATTTAAAAAGTTTAAATCATTTTCTTTAACAACTGGGCACAGTAGTTTTTACCAAATGTTACAAAACATGAGTGAAAAGGGAATTTTCTCAGCTGCGGATTAATATACATTTGATGAGCCAGTGCATATTTACGCCATCAGAATAGTGTATGTGGGATGGACTGAAACAGTACGGTGCCCATGTTCATGGTAATGAAGGAACATGTCACACTCTGCAACAGTGAGGCTCATTGTGTGGCAAATGTGTTTTTAAGTCAGATTCTAGGGCTCTAAGGATGGCAATGTTGGTCTGCCCACCACGTCAGTACAGACTAAAAGATCCCAACAACTATTTGCTGGATTGCTACAACATTTTGTACAGACATTCATGGTGCCCAGAAGATGAATCCTAATTAAACTTTGACAATCCCCTGAGGTGTCCTCTTGTGCCACCCTGAGGTTAACATTTTGGATGAAATGTATTGACTATTGTATGGATTGCCGTGACATTTGGCACAAACGTTACAATTTTAATTAGGACCAAATATCTGCAAACGTAATGACATTCCCATCAGCTTCACTTTGTGTTTAGTGCCAATTCTTAGCAAATATTAGCACTTAAGATCAAGATTGTGAACATGGTAAACATTCTATCTGCCAAACATCAGCATGTTAGCATTGTCGTTGTGAGCATGCCGACTTCAGCATTTTGCATCTGTGCATATGACAGCTTCACAGGCTTTCAGCAGGAATAATCCATTGTTGGTATTGGTCTTTTCATTGGGTTTAGTGATACAATTAAAGTCATAAGTCCGTGTCATAGGATGCTATTAAAAGATGCCTCGTTACCGTATTGCCTCGCATCAACGCAGAGCTGGTTGATACTCGCTGGGGTCTCAGTCAGAACGTCAATGGTGTGGCAGGTTGCATCCATGTTGTAGAAGAAGTAGACAGGCAGGGCCGAGAAGGCAAACACCAGCAGCCACAGCACAGCTAGTACGTACGTCATCACTATAAACTGCACAGGGAGGGAGCAGTAGAAAACATTAGGTTGCATCATAATAAACTGATGAACATAATGTAATGTTTTCATGGAGCAGTAGCTCACTTAGTGACCATTCACTTTTTGTTTCTGATTAGCTTTACTTATTATCTTACGCTCTGCTCTCCTCCTCTTCCAACCACTCAGCTTTTTTTATCCTCAGCCGCTCAAACACACACTGTATGCTTATCTTTGCATGTCCCCAAAGGTTTTTAGCAGCCTTAAGATTTTCAGCTCAGCACCCACCAGGGAGTGATATGTGTATTAATCCCATCCAATCTCTCCAATCCCCTTTACTTGTCGCACTCTGGGCCCTCTCACCGAGGAGCTGAGGCAGCGGCCACACATGGTGCTCCTGAACTCTCCAAAGGTTTGCTTGGCAGCGCTTGTGGTGTAGAAGCCCTCAGCCAACAGCACAATGCAGTAGAGGAAGAAAAAGGAGGCCAAACCATAGATGACATACTGGAAATATTGGATGCTGAGGAGGAGGGAAAAGAAAACAGTCAAAATCAATGGTTACAAAGAACCTATACTTTATGAATACATCCCGAGAAAATCCCACGACAAGGTTAAATAGATGTTTCCTGAAATGATGGAAATGGTTAAATTTAGCACTCACATGTAGGCAAGAGTGATGTAGTCCTGAAGGTTACGGGCAAAGTAAGTCTCGATGAGTCTCTCTGTCTCTGTGAGTGCTTGGTGCCCACAACCGCAGAAGAGGGCAATGCCAGAGAAACACAGCAGTGTGGCGACCAGGGAGCAGTACGGCACCCCGCCCAAACAGCGCATACAGCAGTCATAGCAACCTGTTCGTTAAGACGCAGCACCGTGAAAGTCAATGCACATAATTAACAGATGCAATATGACAGACAGACTCTGTTCCACTGTACAAATCATGCAGAGTAGAATGTAGGGTAGGTGCTTTCATGTGAAGAAGGAATATCTCGCTAAAACCTGTAAACGGGTCGCTTCATCCTTTGCCTAGTTAACGCGAGTGATGGCCACGCAGATAGTTTGGTTGTATTTGCCCTGGTTTTGAGATATCCCACAATACAATTTTTTGCCTCCAACCAAATAATGAATGGAATTCTCTTTTGCACTGTTTGAGACTAGGGTTGCAACTGAGTAATACTTTCATTTTTCATTAATCTATTTATTTTGTCTAACAATGTCAAAAATAGTGATTAAATGTCATCCACAGTTTCTCAAGCCCAAGGTGACATCTTCAAAAGTCTTCTTTGTCCGACCAACTGGCCAATATCCAAAGAGATGCTTGATCATGATTGATATGAATCGATTATCAAAAAGGTTGGCGATTAATTTTATGTCGATCCACAAATCAAATATTCAATACATTTTTCTGTGATGCTGGATGATTCACAGAACTCCGGGCCAACAGTTTCCATAGTGACTGTTTCTTTGGTAGAAAGTAGTAAAAAAAAAAAGAGAGCACAATGGGTTGGATTATCCGGAGAAAGAAGAACTGTCATTTCTTTTAAATGGTGTGAACGCCATATGAAATGCAATTGAATGGGGGTGAAGGCAGAAATCTCAGAGATGGATCTCTCAAAACCTGGGCACATGAAACCAAAACCATCTGCATACCTAGATGACCAGAGTTAAGATTTCATTTGAAATCCAAATTCATGTTACTGTAGACTGAGCCGCAGCTGTTAACACTTTCATTCCCTTGGTAAAGCTGTGCATTCTCCCCCAATGGTCATGTGATGTTTGAATGGATGCCAAAGGGCCAAGGGCATGGGGATGCTTCTGCGCTGACCCCAGCTCACACCCTGACTCCATTCACCACCCAGCATGGAGAGTGTGAGAAAAGGGGGAGGACGGAGAGGAGAGACAAAGTAAAAGAGAGAGAGAGAGGCTGCTTTTGTGGCTGCAGAGACAACAGTCTTTGTCCTAAGGCATCATGGGGGTACAAGGGCCACCAATGTCAAGCAAACAAAGGCCAGAGGCACCTCTATGCTTGACACACACGGACACACACATGCACACACTCAGAGACTTCCTTCTGGGGGAGACACTGAAACAAGAAAGTGATAGTGGGGAGTTGTCTGTGCTGGAAGAGGATGGAAAAAGCAAATCTATAAACAAACAATGCAACTGTGTGCATGCGTGCCATTACACGCTTGCAAGCGTGCATCCACACAGAAACGCACAATGGAAGCAGACAGACTGCGGTTGGTACCATTACAGTAAACACAGATGGCAGGAGGGGCAAATAGATAGCTCTTTAATTGAACACTTCTTCATGGCTGTGAGAGACAGAGACAGAGAGAGACAGACAGAGAGAGAAAGATTCCTGTCAGTCAGATGGAACCACTTTTACTGTGGCATAGAAGAGGGAGTGTTAATTGAAACTAAGAAAACTAGCAAATGACAAACAAATATTTTCAGTATTGTTGTATTAGAAAGGCAATTAAAAGTTGGTCAATTACACATATTACTACGTGTACAAAAGGTTCTGGTCACCACGAGTACAAGTAGCCAACAGCATTCACATAAACCAGAGGTTTGAACGTCACACCACCATTAGCCCACATGGCTTCACACCTTGTACCAATTAACTAATTACTGACTTCACCAGCAGGAACAAAGAGAAACGAAGCTGCACGCACTCTCTCCATTGGAACTCAAATGGAAACACAGGCCTCGACCTGGTAGAAAATGCAAAGCTGAGGCCAAGTTCGGCTCTTTAAAAATTGAGAAAGATTGCGACCGAAAGCAAATGCGACAAGGCTCCTCTGAAAGTAGCCCTGCCATCTCAAGCATGAAATAAATCTCATGATATCAGTGGCCCATCAGCCATTGAGTAGCCGACCCTCTAAACTGACAAAAAAAACTTAATAACTGCTGATGCCCTCTCACAGTCCCACTCATATCTGCGTGCAAATCACATGAAATAGAATGCAGATTTGATAACGCGATGTATTCTATCTGCTAGAAGCCAATAAGTGGCCGGAGTTTCTTACCCATGTCTGGAAGGATGCGTTCGAGGACTTGTTGGCTACTGCTTGCTGCCTTGCACTGCAGCTGGTCTGCTGATGATATGCGCAACTGGTCTTCGGCCCCCGTATATCAACCTCAACTCGCTTTCTGTTCCCCAACAATGGACAGACCCGCTGATGACTGCAAGTGCAATCTTAAAGAAACAATGTCGCTTTTCAATGAACTTCAAGTCAGAGAATAATAAGGAGGTCATGGTTCTTACGCTTGCAGAAATGTCCTTAGTTCATTGTTGATGGATATTTGCATATAGAGAGAGCAACTTCGTATGCAAATACAGAAGAGGGAACGAAAACAAAAAGCACTTTTCCTCTTCTGTGAGTTGGCCATCCCAACTCTAAGGCATACAGTCATTGGTTCTCCATGGCCTTCTGTTTTAAAAGCCAAAGGCAACATTTTGAGCCTGATGAATAAAACCAAATGATAAACAGCTCATGCAGATGGTCTATGGGGAATGATGAATCTCTCTATGCCCATGCACAGTGAAGGTGATCTGTCTGAAGTTACACTTTCATTATAAGCTTGTGGACAGGTGAGGCTCTCCAGACTTATGAAAATGTTATATCTGTTTGACTGAAGTGTCTGAGATTCAGTACTGAATATGAAAGATCCCAGCTGGCAAAGTTGATATGCGCTTTATCATTTATCTCTTAAATGGGTTTATTTAGTCCTGGAATGTTCCTTTTTAAAAGCAAGATTAAAGTGGCATTCACAGACCATGAATATGTGGATTACTCAAGTCAGATAGTGCCTTTTAAGCCGGATAGTTGAGGGGTATTTCTCAGCATCACTATAGCGAGATTCTTTGATAAGAAAAATATCACTGATATTTTAATTAGACCGGATTGTTATGTCATTTGTGATCAAAAAACCCTGATGTGTATCTCAGAAATAATCCACTGGGCATTTGGATCGGTGACAGCTGGTTTCTTTGTCCACATCAGCTCATGAAACCCCATAACCCACCATCAAATGTTCAGCTTTAGTAAAAAAAACAACTGAATTTGATTAAGATGAGATGTGCTGTGAGCGGAGCAGAGCAGCATGCAGCAGAGAAGCATCACTGATCTCAGATGACCTGACTGTGGCAGAGTGAGAGACTGTCCTCTGATTCATCTACACACCCTCTGGCAAAATACCAGAAATAAAGAGCCACGTTTGGCTTCACCCGTGTCCAGCAGATGGCAGGCTTTCTCCGGCCACGGCATTTGTACAGTAGCAGACACATGAGGAGTTTCAGCCTACAATACCAATTATTTTTTCAGAAAAGTCAGTTTTGTCAAAAAGCATAATTAAACATGATGCTCCAAAAAATCCAGCCCATAAGGATGTTAGACATTTTGTCAACCAGGTCAAAAATGTCTCTTTTTAATCACAATTCACAGATTCAAAGGCTTTGTCATATGCACAACAGTTAAAGCGTAGTTTTTGGCAATGAAAATCTTAAATCCCAGGCTCCTCCAGCAATGCAACATACAGTATACTTTAGACATAAAGAGGTGTAATACTAATTTGTGCATATTTTAATCTAATGGAATCTGTAATTCCGTATGTTAAAATGCTTCTTTCATTTGTAATTTTGTTATGACGTCCTTTATTTCCTCTCAGTTAATGTAGTTAGTGTCACTGTACAACCCTATTAGATTATGTAGTTTTGAGCTGCTCGCTCAGAAATCCTCAGAGAAACACCACTCCTGTTTTACAAGCCTGGTTCTCCACTAAACAGGTTGTTGCACTTTATGTTTAATAGACTCTGACAATCCTCTTAGACAGGTGTATCTTGAAAGGATAGCTCAATAGTTTATTATACCATAAATACAAAAAAATTTAACATTTTGTTTTGTAGAAGCTAAAACAATTAACCTGCCCTTTTTGTGTAATTGTCTGTTCACTGATATGTAAACACATTTATCCTGACTCATTCATACTCTATGCATCACTTAACCTGATTTTGATACCTCAATTGTTCCCCAGCATACAAATGTAACCCATGAGAGCAACTGCCTCTTGTAAAGATTTCTTTGAACACAGTGTGATTTCACTCCAAACATTTTTCATCAAAACAAGTCTGTTGGGTTACTGCGTGGAGTACAGTAGGTTTGTCTGTCTTTTATCAGGTAACAGGTGAGATGAGGTGACTTGAGATGGTGGTGTGCCTTCCCTCTGTCGCCTCTCACCTGTCCACAGCTTTTTTATATGCTTTTCTGGCAGCTTATCAGAAAATGGATCAACTTTCTTTCCACAGAATGTCGCAGTTGTACAATGTTTGAATACGCTGTGTATCAGAGTATTTCAATATCAAAAGGCAATAAGCGTTTGACAAATATTCAGAATGTATTTAATTCACAGGCTGATTTCATCCTTGGCAAAGTGCGAGTGAGGATTACACACATTGCTTGCTTTATTCTGTTAGTCGTCAGTAATATTTGTCTTTGAGCCTGAGTGGAATCTCATTCTCCTCAATGTGCCCCGTCTTGTTCTGTTGTAGACTTGTTCTCTTTTGCTTCAGGTATAAAACAGCCGTCGCCACAAGCCAACATGTGGAGACCAACATCATACCAAGGCCCACTAGCAGAGTCAGCTGAGCAGATCTGGTGTCCTCCGCCTCACAGATGGGGGCCTTTGAGGGGTCAGATGTCCTTGACCAGGTAGGCGCCATGTCCAAATAGCAGGGCCCCATGCTCTCATTGACCAACAGATTAACCCAGACAGTGGTATAAAGTGCTGGTTTCCCCCCATCTCTGACCACAATGAAGAGGTGATGCATTCCCAGGTCTTTCTGTAGAAGTTGCTGAGCAACGGTGACGTTCCCCGACCTTGAATCCACCCGGAAGGGGCTGCCGTTTTTGGCTGGGTCAGGCGCCACAACAGTGTAAGTAATCACCGAATTCAGCCCTGAGTCCTCGTCGACGGCAAAGATCGTTGTTACAGTGGTGCCTGTAATGGTTGCTGGAGAGACAGTCTGGCACGAGGAGTTGCTGCTGGGAAAGATCACTTTTGGCTGGTTGTCATTGATATCCTGCACAAAGATAGTTACCCTGGCAGTTGAAGTCAAAGCGACCGGGTGCCCATGATCGCTGGCCAGCAGGTAGAGTTCATATCGGTCGTCCTTCTCGCGGTCCAAGTTAGTGGTGGTGCGCAGTGTCCCCAGGGTGTTATCCAAAACAAAAGGTTCACTGCTGCTTACAACATACAACTCAAGGTACCCATTCTCTACTTTGTCTGGGTCTGTCACCCCAACCCTCCCCACTTGGGTGAATGGTGGTACATTCTCGGGGATGAAAAAGATGAAGTGAGGGGTTATGAAAACAGGTGCATTGTCATTCTGGTCCAGAACACAAATGGATACTGTGGCCGCTGACTCCAAGGGAGGAGAGCCGCTGTCTTGTGCAAACACGGAGAGTTTGTGTACACCCTGCTGTTCCCTATCCAGAACGGCTGACACAGACAGTTGACCTGTCACAGGGTCAATGTTAAAGATGGTAGATGTGTGTTTGTCCAGCCTATAGGTCACCCTGCCATTGTATCCACTGTCTGCATCTGACGCCGAGACCTGCAGCAGTGACATCCCTGGCTGGTTGTTTTCCTCCACCTCCAGCTGGTAGTGAGGCTGGAGGAAATGTGGAGCATTATCATTGACATCTTCCACCAACACCCTGATCACACGCCCGGAAGGAGAGATCACAGATCCTTCAGCTGATCTCCCATGCACTACCAGAGAAATATGATGTTCGCTTTTCAGCTCATAGTCTAGGGGCTTTGATGTGGAAAGAAGATATTTGCCATTTTGTGGGCTCAAAGTAAAAGGAACCTCGTTTTCAATAGCAAGAGATGAGCCTTTAAAGCTGCTGTCACCCTCAAGCTCTAAAACAGCTAAGACGGTGGGGGGCTGGTTCTCTGGTAACACCATAGTCTGGTTTTGATGCTCCGCTATGAATCCGATCTTGATCGCCAGCTCTTGGTTTGCCTTGGGGAGCACAGATACGGTTACCTGAGTGTCTGCTGGGGGGCAGTGATGGCCGGTAGCTAACACTTTCAACAGCAGCTCCTCGGAGTTGTCACTCTGGAGGTCCTGAGTTAGTGTGATGGACCCAGTGAGGCTGTCGAGGCTAAAGAGTTTCTTGGCCCGCTCTGAGACTTTGGGACTGAGGGAGTATATGATGGCAGCATTCGGGCCTGAATCTGGGTCTGTAGCTCTGACCTGAGCAACCAGCATGTTCTTCAGGGAGTCTCCGGGGACATTGGCGCTGCGGGGGCTGTCGGAGCTAAAGCTTGGACAGTTGTCATTAACATCTGTCACTGTGACTATTAAAGTTGCTGTAGCACTTAAAGGGCCTGAGCCACAGTCGGTGGTCACCAGCGCAATCTGATACAGGTCCCGAGTCTCCCTATCTAGAGCTGTTTGCACAACCAGCATGATGACAGGCCCGTCTTCCACGTTTAAACCGAAAACTCCATCAGAATCTTCTAGCTGGTATTGCAGCTCGCCGTTATATCCGGCATCCCTGTCCTGAGCCTTGTCATCCAATAAGAAACTGGTCCCCACAGTCACGTCCTCAGATATCTTCAGGTGTATTTCACTGCTTTCAAAATGAGGCACATTGTCATTGATGTCCTCTATGATCAGAGGGAACTGTATAAGGTCTCCTGAGGGCCCTACGACAGCATTGTGTAAAATGATGCATTCCTCGTCTTTTGTCTCCTCCGGGCAGAGGGCCTCGCGATCCATCTTTTGCTCAGTGGTGTAGAAATTCCCTGTGTTGTTGTCCATCCACAGATACTTATGGGTCAGTAGCTTGTACGGAGGTGGAAAGTGTTTACTTAGTGACCCCGCCAGGACACCAGGCTCCTGTTCCTCTGGGACAGAAAACCGGACAGAACCACATATGCTCTGCTGCACATGGATCACAATCAGCAGATTCTGATGGGAGAAGAAACAAACTGAGCAGTAATTCTTTATTTTCAAAAGTATTTTTAGTTTTTTTTACGGCTATGATGTGGATGTCTATTTGTTGCACTTCAAACTGACAGAGTGTAGAAGTTTTTCCTGGTTGTGATAAGGTTTAAACTTCATGCCTCAGTGAGCTCTTTTAAAAGCAGGCAACTGTACAATGGAGGTAATGTGATGCCCCTCACTTATCTTCAACCAATTACTCACACACACACACACACACACACACACACACACACACACACACACACAAAGCACATAACATAAAAAATAAAATTTGCATATATTTACTACATTTCCACAAATATTTGAAACAGTTTTTCGTTGCTCTGAATTGGCATACGTTTTCATATAACCCCAAACTCCTCACTACGACATTGCTCTCTAAAGAAAAATATTGACAAAGTAATTGAACACCATCAGATAGTGATCTTAATTGCTTTTGACTCACTGACCTGTAGTAGTCCAGTCCAGTTCATATTATCAGGAGTCCAATGCCTCATCGCCCTCACGCATGCTACCAGCTCCCCCAGCAGCGAGTGGACTATGAGGACAGAGGCAGCAACTTAAACCTGCACAGCCGAAAGCATACTGCATTACATGCCCCTCCTATAACACTTACCTAGCGTGACAGACTGACACAGGAGAAGTCAGGAACACCTTGTTTACCTGCATGACTTGGAACACATGATTTCGTTGCCACTCTTGTGTTGCACATTAATAAGACAATGAGTAAGGCTGGAGCATATGTTTGTGTAAATAGCTTTCCTCTAAACTATCAGGACACGATTAATGTGCTATTACTAAATGTGCTTATACTCAAAGTAAATACTCAAGTACAAAGTACATCTAAGTGGGTAATATTGACCTTTTTATTGACCTACATTTGTCTGAGAGCTTAAGTTACTTTGTAGGTTTAGATTTCTAGATTTAAAAAAAAAAAGCTAAAATATGATCATAGCTTTAACTACCCACCAGTACATAAAGTACAATATTAAAATGCTATACAATACACACACAATAATGCATCAATTACTATTCATTTTCAATTATTATTATATAGGCTACCCTAAAAGGGGCTATTCTGCATCATGACTTATTTTGATCAATTAAGTATACTTTGCTGTAATTGATTATTTTACACTATGGTATTATTTTCAGAGTATCACATTTACCACTTGTACACATAGCAAAGCTACTTCACTTAAAACTGCATCTGCTCTAAATGTGCAAGTGAGTGTCCTCTGTCGACGGAGCAGAGTATGACACCGCTCACAGCTAAATTATAATATTGTAAAGTCTTGTTTACACACACACTTTTTTTCTACGTAAATGCCTCTTATTCAAGTAGGTTGATTCCACCCAGAGTCAGGAACTAAGGAGCAAAGTCCACCAATCAAAAACTACGTAGCAACATAGCAATATAAATATATATATAATATAATAAAAGAAACAAAAAAAAAAACACAAAACAATTTAGGATGATAAAAGCTGACTGCACAAAGACAATGCCCTTAGGAAGTTCGTGGATTGATCATCAGCGCAGTTTTTATTCTTCCATAAAGCGTAATCAAAACTCATAACTCTTAATGTAAAATCCTATTGTAGAAAGCTCCTTGAGCCAACACTATACATATGTTACGAACGCTGAACGACTTCTTTCACTTTTAAAGTCTACACACAGTTTCGGAAAAACCGTCCTGAGTTAGATGGCGGCTTATTTCCGTCTGTCTTATTTGCGTATGATTTTCCTTCTTAACTTTCCGCCCACTTGTTCCAGCTACTGTAGACCGCTGAGGTTTTTCTGCCACGTGATTGGCTGATCCGGCCCCGGTAGCTGAGCGCGCTGGAGTGTGCGTGTGTGGAGGGCTTCATAATAAAACTACAGCCCTGCTTTGTCGGCTTTAAACCAGTGTGAACCCAGACGCACAGCAGCAGCAGCAGCAGCAGCCTGGTGGTGTTTAATTTCACTGCTCCACCATGACCTCAGACATTACCACAGGTGAGTGTAACGACCACTTGAGCCATTAGTTTTAAATGGTGACACAGTGATGGTGATCATAAGCCTGTAACAAACTGCTTTCACAGAGGCTGAAAACTATATTTTCACCTACAAATGTCACACTTGGCTAATCCAATTTACATATCTCGTTGAGACAAATGAAAGTTATACTGCGAGAGTAAGTCATAGTTATCACGTAGCCTGCTATGCTTTAATGTTACACCTTTTCTAGCTTTCTTAAGTGTGGTGTTCTGAAAGGGCTACATGGCTTACATATATTTATTTATTTTAATTTTAAATATATATATATATATACATATATATATATACAGTATATATATCTTTTATATATATATATATATATATATATATATATATATTTACACATTTAAAAAGCTGTATTCTTTCAGAACTTACCAAACATTGACAGTTTTGAACGCGTATGTGCTTATAATTTTCTATCTGCATCCTCATACCATTGGTACTCCTATTGCTTCATATTCCATAGGGGACTGTTAAAAGTTTTATCATATTCATAAAATGGTGGGTAAACCGAGGTGTGGTCATCCGTCATTTAATGACTGCGCATTTATTCAAGAAGTGGCCAAACATTGTTTTATTGTAGCCACAAAGCATAGAACCTGGATTTAAGATGTAATATTTATGTATCACAGTTTGCACACCAGGTGTGTCACAGGCTGTTAGATGTTTTATATTCCTTATGGGCTGTTAAGTTTATTTTCACACGTCAAGTTATCTGATACAACCCACTGACACAAACTTCAACTGCAGGTTTTGGCTTTTAGCTTTTGTTTAATTTCCGTGTCCCGCCCAAAATATATTTGTGTTGTATGTTATTTATTATTTATATATAGAAATATCTAAGAGATTAACATTTTTTTATTTGTTTTATTTAAAAAGAATATTCAAAATATATGTGTAAATGTAAAATCATTTTGAGTACTTCTATTTTTGCTTACTGAAAGAACGTAAAATATCTTACTTTTTCTTTTAGTGGAATAATGTGGTTTTTCTCCAACTGCTGTCACATTTTCCGCAGACTTGGATTTTGAGCTGGTCGAGTTGCTGCAGGAGTTCCAGGATGTGGTGGAGGAGCTGAAGGCCCCTTCTCAGAGCAAACCTCATGCTTACCGGCACGTCTTGCAGAAGGCCAAAAGTCGCACAGGGCTGGGGGACGACAGCGGAGTCGAGGACTCGGATTACAGTGAGTGACATAAAACCATTACACTAGAACAATGTTGTTGTGATTACAATAATGTGTGTTTATTGTACAAAGTGTGGGTAAGGAAAGACATTATTTAGTGCATCATTTGCTGGTGAGTGAGGTTGTCCCCATGGGTGCTGGTTGAGCCCCTTTATCATCCCAAACAACTGCAGCTTGACACTTTTAATTTGCATGCAATTAGTGTTATAAGAGGACACATCCCTGTGCACTTCTATTAAAGTGGCTGTTTTGATCATGACAATAGCTGTGTACCAGAATGAACTGCAATTACGGATAACCCATCTTCTGTAATTGTCAGATTTTTAGTTTTTTTTTTGCTGCTGTTGTGCGCTTGTTGGCGGTTATGAGATAAAAGAAGAAAGCGTGTTCCTCTGCTCCCATGCGTCGTCATTATTGAAAGAATTTTGGCCCCCTAACGGTTCAAAAGCTAACATTGAATACTTGTTTACCTTTATTTTGCTGCACGTTATTATCATTATGTACAACTCCTGCATTAAAACGGTTGTCATTGTTGTTTTTGATCATTTGCATGGGCTGGCCTGAGTGCTTGTCTTCTGTTTATTATCTCTGCTCACCCCCTCCTCGCCTCCCTCTCCCCCTAGGCAGCGAAGCTTCTTTGGGAAACAGTTTGAACACCAGCGAGGAGGAGCTTCACACAGCAGGCATAACGCTGGCACCAAAAGGTACTAGAGACTCCCATCAGCCCATCTCCATCCAGATAGCCCTCGTTCTTACAGTGATCACTATCACTTTTGCTCTGATCACTATCACAGCCTCACAAAAACCCTCTACATTAGGCTGGGAGCCTTTTTTGTTTTTACACAACAAAGCCCCTGCCGCTGCGACTGTAACGTCTCAGCCCCTCCCCCCTCCCCCTCGTTCCAAGTTTCCTGCAGGGGTTATTTGTGCTGTTATGTAGCTGGGAGACTGACTCAGGTGTCTAAATGAATGAGAGATGTTGCATGCAGATGCAAAGACGACTACTGTTAACTCTCAATAGATAAACACAAGACGTTGTCATTCACTGTGTTTACGCAGAATACCTGAAGATATTTACAACAGTTCCTGGTAGGATCCATCAAGCTGTCAGGGTTTTACAGCGCTTAAAATCAGCGTTTATCTCAGTTTGTAGAAAAGAAGCTGAAAAATAAGTCCAGAAGCAATTTGGTTCATATGTAACTCTGAGACTTTCAGCTTCTGGTCCAAAGGAAAATACCATTGAACTGAGCCACATTTCTCCACAAAAATGTTCCATTGCTTTTCTACAGTTTCTCAAATTCCCTTTCTCTTCGTCCTCTTTTGCAGCCAAGCTGGGAGACACAAGGGAACTTGAGAGTTTTATCGACATGTTGGACCGAGAACTTACAGGTGCGTATTTAAGAGAATTACCCTGCATATTACTCGATCCTTTCTTTATTCCTTTTGCCCTTAAGCTGACAAGCCAGCAGGCTGTGGGTGTAAGGGTGGCAGAGACCCCGATAGAGTGCATGTTTTGTTACACATTGAAAAACAGAGTGCGTAGTAGTAGCCACCATGTCCCTACCCTGTACTACTACCCCCTCCCGTTTATCTGGGAGCTCCTCTTGTGTGTAAATGCCATGTCTGAGGACTATCTACACAACCTTTAGTGATAATAGGATACTTGACTACATGAGCATCATGATCCTGCTATCAGCACTAAAGCAGTGGTGTTTCAGAGGCCTGTGAACACATGGCCCTGTGCACGCACACAAACCACAAAGAACAAAATATACATCCACTGCTATCGGTGGTCTTGACACAGAGAGAATTAATGTTACCAATGAATCGTAACTCCCCCTGTATCTTTACAAGGCTCAGCTATTAGTCAGTGCAGTGCATGTTTGTGTGTGTGTGTGTGTGTGTGTGTGTGTTGATATGCCTGTGTGGTGCTTTTTCTCATATTCTGGATTCTGAGCTTTTGCAGTTTCTCTTCCCCTCTCTTTTGCAGAGATGTGAACGGAGAGCGAAAGAGAGCCTCGTAGAGGGGGGAGAAACGGGCCGGGGGCGACATGGCTGGCTACTGCCGTGCAGACAGGCAGATCTACGCCAGAGCAGATCTGAAGGAACAAATACTCCCCTGGCTTCTCCAGGGGAAAAGGTTAACATTAGAAATTAAAAGGGCAGAACACCCCCAGACCCCTGGCGACGCCACGTCCAGCCGAGAAGACGACGTCCCTGCAGCGTCAGATCCGAGATGTGCGGCATATTCCTGAAACTAGACAAAGCCTCCATCTATCCGGAAGTACGAGAAATAATGCTGCCCAGAGTGTTGAAAGCATGTTTGTGCCACATCTAAATTTCCAATAAGTACTATGCCAGTAAAGGACCCTAAATCCTCAGTGCTATATATTTTTTTAAGGAGGCTGTTGCAAATTACAGATGGCACTTTAATTTTAAACTAATTTAAAGTCCAAGAGGTTCAGATCTGCTGTGTAATAGATTGTAATAGGTAATAAAAGTTGTTTATGTGCTGACATTCCCCGTGTACAGTTCTTGTTAATATTCTTTTTTTTTTTATATAGAAATTGCTGTACAGATGAATGCACATAAATAAAGCCACATTTTGATTGAATTTCGTATTGATTTCCTTTTTTCTTTGTTGCTGTACACATTATATGAAACTAAATTGAATCTTGTCCCAGATTCTGTGCAGAGACACTGCTGACCTTGCTGGCCACATCTGATTCTAAACACACACACAATGTTGAGAGCCTTTCACTTTTCGAAAGAATACTCCTGACAGTGCTGACAACAAATTGTATTCAATGTGCCTACACCTTCACTATCCCCTAAATTGACTGTTGCTCCTGTCACGCCACATGTCTCAGGACCCCGTCACCCATTCGCCTTAGTTTGTACCTATGCTTCCTGTATGTCTGTTCTCATTACGCTTTGAGTTTCACTTCTGCCTCCATATCAGGAAACCCACAAATTCAGCTCAGACACCATGTGAATGCAGCTTTAAAAGGGAAGTGCGTCAGTTGTGCTGTGAGAAACAATGCTCATTTACCCTTTGTGCTGTAATTCTTGACTCTGCTATAACTTATTACCACAAATCAAAGCTTTGAACTGCAGGAAGGAAATAGTTTGGCTTTGTTTGGTTCTCCTGTAAGAGAGCATCGCAGCAGTTTCCTAGCTGTGACTTTTCCTCCATGTTTACATTCTGCTGTCATTTCACTCCACAGAGTGTCATCCATTCACAGGTGTCTCCTCCCTGTTGTCAAAGCAACACTGCTTAGAGAAACAGACGAGGCCAAGGTGAGCGTGGTGGTTGTAAGGTGTGACTTTAACATTGAGTGGCATCAGTTTCATAATCCTGCTGAAGTATGCAAAATATCATTTTCAGCAGTCTTCTGAAGAACTGCCAGATTTGAGTTGAGGGTGAGGATGAATGAGAAACAGTCAACAATCTGAATTACTCTGCTGCACAGCTTGTTGTAATCACACATAAGACGTCAGAATGATGACAGCCCAGCAAAAGTTTTGCCCTCTTACAAACAGAAATGTCATGGACCACCAGTTTATTGAATTGTCATTGTTTTCTCCTTAAAAATCCCCAGACAGCTGGTTGATACGACCCGTCATCTATAGCACCGGCCCTGGTGATATATTACAGTTGGACTGCTCGGGTGAACCTGCTGTTTGACATCATGTCAGTGGCAGTGGCCAAAGGATGGAAGGCTGGACATTTAAGATACTGTTCCCTGTCTGTTTATGTCTCATTAAAAGACACTTTGTTCAGAAAGTTCACTACTCTGAACTGGGGCCAACTATTTAACCCAGATGACCGGGACGAGAGTTGGCGCTGGTTTGGGGAGAGAGGGGTGTAGTAGTGAGAGCAAATGAGCCTAAAATGTGACATTACATTAAAGCATAGAGGAATAATGGGAACAGAGAGAGACCAAAAGAGAAAATTCAAACAATGGGGAAATACACAGGGGTAGTATAAAGTAACCTGCTCCTCCTGTGTTGTCTGTTCCACTTTGAGAAAGGCGAGGATGACTGATTGAGGCCACAGCTGTTCAGCAGGGTAACAAACAAAGTTTGCTTTGACATGATGGAACTTCCCTCTCAAACGGAGGGCACATCCTGTTTTCAGAGACTGAAGGAAAGGAACTGTAAGAATGCAGGAAACGTGACGGTGTAGTAGAGATGAAATTGAAAGGCATTCTCCCTTTGTTACTCCCATGGTGGTTTTATAACAGTGTATCTCAGATCTGCAGCTCCGTATCCGGTCTGGTACTTGACATTGCTGCCACACTTACCTTCTCTAATCCACATTGTCATTTCATTGTACATGAAAAGTCGCCGGCTGCTAATTATACTGTATAGTTTTCATTAGACTGCTCTCCAGTGGGATCTGATGTAATATCTCAGTTTGTCTCATGGGAACACCTCCCCATTGTTTAGGTAATTATTATGAGACCAGTATTTGATTGACAGCGCACCAACGTGAGAGGCCAATATGTCAGCCAGTCGCCTTGTTTAGATAACAGAGTAAATGATGAATGCACTGAGTTCATTAGCTGATAAATTAAAATGAATTGATGTTGTGATGAGTGAATGGTCTTGAGAGATGAAGACGTAATAAACATCACGTTGTGCCCCTTGCCACCCTCACACCTATAGACTCAGGCATCTTGGTAATAAATGTCACATAGACTTAAAATCTCTGCACACATTGCAGGTTTGTTTTAAGCTAGTTAGCAAACTAATGAAGATGTAATTGAGTATAGCAGAAAGGAGACACTTGTTATTATCAGACAATGAGTAAATGAAGCAGAGATATGGCCTGTGCAGTGAAGCTATCATGGCCGAGATGAGCGCAGCATGCAGAGCACGCAGTCTTCTGTCATCCGCCTGATGAGGGACCGGAGCAACGCCTCTCCCCCGAGAGCCCCCCAAATGGTCCAGGCTAACAACACTCTCCCAAAGAATTAGCTGGCTCAACCGTCCAACACACACACACACACACACACACACACACACACTGAATAGTCAGATTCTGACTGGGTGTTACGTAACCGAAGCCGGTCCCTGAGCCCGGATCAAGGACTCGGATCACTGCTTTGTTATTCTTGCACAAAGTCACAACAGGCAGAACAAGGAGCTTGAATCATAAAAGGACTTGGTGGTGTGAAACGATATCTCTCATATGACACTACTTCAAAGTCGTGTGAGATATTCATGTAAGCCATAAATACTGTAAAACCCATTTTCAGTTATTTTGACATTGTGACATAACAGGACAGTAAACGACTTAACGGCTTAATTTCTTTAGCTATGCGAGTGGCCTGTCGCTAGGATGGCAATGGCAGAGTGTCGGTTGGTTGTTTGGCAGGTCTGTCTATTACTTTGGTTCAGTCGTAAATATGTCAAACTACTATGGGAGGGCGTGCCAGAAAATCCATGTACAGACATTCATGGTTCCCAGAGCATGCATCCTCATGACTTTGGTGATCCCCTGACACTTCCTGTATAGTGCCACCGTGAGGCTTACATTGTGTGGTTTTCAGTGAAATGTCTCAACATCTATTGGATGGATTGTTGTGAAATGTTCGACAGACGTTCTTGTTCTCCACATATGAATTAATGACCATTTAGCGCCATCCTCCAACACTTCCTTTACTAATCAAAATAATGACATTCCCATCAGCCTTAGCTGTGCTTTCTCTGTAGTGCTAATTAGCAAATGTTAGAAAGTGCCTAAGTACAACCTTGTTTTGTTTTGGACGTGCTAAATGTGAGTGATATTTGTATACTAAGTTTATCTTAACGATGCCAAATCAGCATTTTGTATTTTTGCAAACTTTTGCAAACATAATTAACGATATTGGCTTGTTTTTCTGCTGTGTTTACAAAAATTACTGATGTAAACAAACCTTTCACAGCATCAGAAAACATTAATAACTTCAAGTGCTCTGTGGAGAAAGTGAAATAGATCTACAAGGCAATACTCGACTCATTCAGGAGAAAATAAATCACTACTCTCTCATTTTAAAGTCATCAGTGCAATGGAACAATTCTAATGGCTTATTTGGATTTTTGTGGTTGCTCCCACATAAATCCAAGTGTCTACCCTCCAGCCCATGTCATTTCCTGTTTTGGTCTCTGACTCTACAGACCTCATTGTATGGAACAGGAAACCAGTATAATTACTTTTAGAGGAATTCATTCCCAAAGAATGTGACTCATCCAGCCTTCCCTGGACTTCAAATGAGCCATTACATCACTGCTGACTGGGGATTTCTTGACACCACTTCACCCTTCCTCTTTCATCTCAGACAGGCAATTTACTTGAATTCATTACTGAAACTCAAGCAAACAACATGGAGTTTATCAAAGCGCTCAAATATAGTTATAACTCCTTTCTTAGATTATGGAGAGCCTCTGTACTTTAAATTATTTCCAATTTAAGTGCTAGTTATATATTGAACACTGGTGAGAATAGGGAATAAAAACAAGCTGTGAGAAGATGCAGATGTGTGAATAGAAGTGACAGTTAACATAGTTTTAGCAAATGCCACGGGCTACCTAGTGGGCAAGAAAAACTGTGTTCTGTAATGTACCAAGCTGTTAGTCACAGAAGGAGGTCTCAGTGCATCTCTACAGCATGTTTCCAGTGTGTTAGTAGTTTCAGGAGAGCGAATAGAAACAAGTGTACACGTTTTAAGATCCAATAGTAGACCTGAGAGTTTCTTGTGGTGCCCAGACTGCCTTGCTGCTGTATTTCTTGGTGTTTTTCAGTGGTGTGAAACCTTTTTGTGGCTGTGATGATACTTGTTGAGCTGACATCTTTATGACACAACTAATAACACACATTTGTTTTGAAGCAGGGCGTGTAAAAATCCATTTGTTTCTATTTGGATTAAGTATAAACACATTTTGAGATACGGAGGACGATTGAGATTAGATTCCCATCAGCAAAACTATTGCATCTTTAAAAAGAAATTTGTAAAAGTTTTATGAGGTCAGACATTTATTAAACTTTCTGATTAAGCTTTAACAATATATGGGTCTATTTGGGTTATGAAAAAAAATGAACATACAAACATCTATTCAATTTGTCAGAAAAAATTGGAGAATTCACTTCACAGGACGAACATTTAGGCATCACTGACGAATGAATGTCTCTGCCTCTCGGGGCAAAAATAGGCTTAACTTCAAAGGATGTTTCCAGTAGTTTTTTACTGAAAAAAATGGTGCCGATTTTTTTAGGGAGTAAGCTCAGATATTGAAGTCAAACTCACAGTGTATTTGATCTGAAAGATCAGTGAAAAGCCTGGTAGCCTGGATTAGCACTTAAAACCAAATTGGTGCCACTGAAAGTCATTGTAATGTGATCTAAGTGATAAGATACTTTTGGGAAGTCATCGGGGAGTCCTCTGTAGTCTGTGCTAGAGCAGCACAGGCCGGCGAAGTTCATACACCAAAGGTCCACTGACGCAACGTTCCCCTGTCACCAGTAACCCACATCTGAGAAAGGCATTAGTGGACAGCCATCTGATGGTGAACTCCAGCTGATGCAACTGAGAGATAGCAGCACGCGCCGGGCCTCAGCTGGCGAGGAACGACTTTGCAAAATAGCTCTGAATCTGCAAGATAATGCTGTGAATAATGAGAGCAGTTAGAGAAGGAATGAAACATCCTGGAAGTTGTGAACCTTGCCGTGAAACTTGCTCTCCGATTGCGCCATCAGAGCCGGACCAACAAATAGGAAAAATTAGCCGTCAAAGAGCATCTTGTGGTAACAGGGTTTTCTGGACAGGAAACAGAATAGATACCGTGTTGAGGCTTAAAATGTGCTTGTTGCCTGCTGTTGTTACTTCCCTCACACACACTGGGAGCGTGCAGGCTTTAGTCTCAGCAGCCTCAGTGGTATCTCCAGGCCATCCATCTTACAGAGGGCAGATCATTATGTAGTCGACAGGAAGCTTTAGGCCGGGGGCATGTGGGACTGCTTGTACTAGATGAACTATAGGCTGCTACTGTTCTTTACTGGACCTCCATAAAAACCAAACCAGCCATTTTTACTGTCGAATAGTACATTACATTTGAGTTGGTCCCATTCTTGCACTGCTGCTGCAGTTTGTTGCACCCCAAGCTGCATTTCAATTATTTTATCTTTTATCTCTTTTTTTTTTACCAACAAATCCCTATTTAAAAGACCAAAAACAGCAAGGAATGTAGCCTGCTAACAAGTGTTGTCTGTGCAACCACCGTGTTTTTAATGCCTGTGTGCCACCGAACTCCATCGTCATCCAAAAACCATTAAAAACACATAAATAAAAAAAAGCGACACCGTTGGGTGATACTCGGCAGCAGCATTTTCTTTGGACAGTAGCTCCATGTCGGGGAGACGTCGCTCAGCATGCTGGGGGCTCCTCGCTTTGCTGGTTTGACGAGCTGTGAGGAAAGAGCTACACTGTCTGTGTTCGTTGTAATTAAAGAATATGTCACCCGATGCACCAGTCTGGCTCTTTTCTCTGTCTTTTTAATGGTATTTGGATGGCAAAGAGTTCAATGGCACAGAGGCATACGCTACATCTGGCTGTGAAGTCAGTACTTGTTAGCAGGATAAATTCATTGTTGGTTTAGGTCTGGTGGTGCTATTTGTTGATAATGAAATAAAAGATAAAATATGCCGGCCTTATCCTGATAAAAGCTGTGTGATTTTCTTTTGGGGAACAACAGAGCATTCAAATACAGCACTTACAGAGATGTTCTCCGAATAATCATTTTGTAGGATGAAAAATATACAAAAACAATATTATCAGCAGCAAACTTCTTGGTCTCACGCCAACTGAAAATGAATGTCATGTTCTATATTCATGAGAATCACAATAAGATACAGAAAGAATAGATATTTTATTTTGATTACTCCAGTTTGCGAGATTATAAATACATTCTATGGACATAAACATAGAAGTAACAGGGCATCTTTAGTAATCTGTACAATGACACCGAGATAACAGAGATTTATCATGATGTATTTGGGCTCAAACACCGTTGTTTTTTTTTTTGTATAAGTCCTAGTTTCTAGTGAAACATGTGTTACAGTATCTGGGTTTGATGCCACCAAAAAAGCTCCAGTGCAAGATGGTCCTTGTTGTGAAAACCTGAAAATATGCCAGTGATTTGTCTATGCTCTGTGGGAACAAAAGAAAATTGTGAAGAGTGTGTTTTTCACAAGGAAATAATAGATTATTGGTGTTTTGACAGAAAGCGGAACGATTTCCCTTTGGAGAAAAACAGGCTATATAAATTTAAACTACAAGAGTTTTGGTTCAGTGACAGGTTCTTCTCTGCTTCACAATAACTAATGTTAATTAGCGTTTTAGTCGGCAGAGAAACATAGTAACTCAACTAAATTAGACTTTAAATGATTGGAAATGAGCAGTCCAAATTATGGCATTTACAAAGCAGAAGAAAGGGAAAATGGGCAAGTGGTGTCCGTGTGAGACAGAGGTAGAGCTGCTCAGATTCCATTTTGTGCGATGGAGGATAAAAAGAAACTGCATGAAAGAGGAACGAGAGAGTAAAGACGAATGACACAGAGGAAGAGAGAGATGAGGGAGAGGGAGAGGGTGAGAGGAAATATAGGTAACAACACGTTCACGGCGGTAGAAACAAAGTCCTCAATTTCTGAACACGCACACACGCACACACGCACACACACACACACACCTGCAGCTCTCTCCCAGCGGGTGGCACTGTGTAATTTGGCACATCCATTTCCTAGGCTGGGTTTGTCTTCCGTGCTGTCGAAGCAGTCACAAACCCCATCGGGGTATTCCAACCAATCTTTGAATGATGTCACTTTCGAAACACATTCACTGAACTGCAAACAAATCTCAACTACGGAAAAGTGTCTCGCTCATAACAGTGGCATTTTTCTACTTGTCGTGATTCTCGTCATAGGAAGTTTGGGCTAACTTCACGCAGCATTCAGGTGTCTCATTACTGAAGGAAGGATTGTGACCCCGTTTCCTCTCGCTGCACCACACCAATGCACT
Source organism: Bovichtus diacanthus (assembly GCA_943590825.1). NCBI lineage: Eukaryota > Metazoa > Chordata > Actinopteri > Perciformes > Bovichtidae > Bovichtus > Bovichtus diacanthus. Next base: position 2,434,785 of record CALSBV010010690.1, read on the forward strand.
TTCCATGGCCTTCTCCTTTGGTGCGGCACTGAATTATGTGGCTCTTCACAGGACCGTGTATCCCAAACGCCACCAGGTCTACCCCTGCCAATACTCAGTAGCATCTGCTCTGCTTTAACAGCATATGGGAAAATTACATGGCAAAAAACAAGTTGCCCTCCCATGACATTTCTTCCCTTTGATACCTCACTCTCAACTCGTCCACTCAATTTTAGCCCTGTGCCACTGTTTGTGTGTGTGTCGGAGCCAAATGGAAACTGACCTCCCACCGCTGGAGACGGATCAGACGAGGGCACTACTCTGATTCATATCCTTAAAGTCTTAAAGGTTCACCCAAATTTGCAAAAAAAAAAACCAAACAAACAATCAAAAACAAGACAAACAATCTTGAGCAGCATGCAGCCTCATCTCATGGCCTTCATCGGAGGAGAGACTTTTCTTCTACTAAATTATAAATCAATAATAAACGTAGTGATGAATAAAATGTTGTTTGTGGTGCTAACAGCATTAAAACAGATATCAAACACATGTATGGACACGACACTGACATATTAGCACCTTTTAGGTTGTAATGTCAAACTCGTGAGCAAAGCAGTTGCTTATTTACACATTCAGGAGCGTCATTCAAATGGAGTCTTGTTTCTGTTTACATCATGAATGTAAGTCTAATGTTAACCCTCCTGATGGAAATATGTGGCGCTTAGCTGCTAAACGCTCAACTATGATCACCAGCTGGTCTCTAATTGTGTCTGTCTGCTGTTTGCTGTTGGGCAGGTAGCATACAGATTAGGGGTTTTATTTGCTGAAAGCCTGTTGCATCTGAAAACAACACTATGAGAGCAGTGAAAGGAGCCAAAAGGTTGAAGTAAAGTTATGTGCCATTAACCAAAACATTGTGCTAAAAAATGCTAAAATGCTCTGTAGAACTGAGGGGAAGTGCAGATTTGGGAGATAACCATGTGTAGGTTTGTCATTTGAACCGTTGTTAGTATAAAAGTATTGATTATAGCAGCTTTAAAGAATTTAACAGCAACTGGTCTTTTCTGAAACAATGTCCCCGTTACCTCTAACTGTGAACAGTTTTTATTGAAACTACTTTCTACCAAAGAAATAGTCAATAAAAACAGTTGAGCTGTTTTAGAAAAGGCCTTTTATTTTTTTTAAATATCATATGTAAATGCTGTGCACACCACAAACAAAATTCCATCAACTTCTATTGTATTGCAGTGGCTGCCGAAAAGACACACATTTCTCAACACCTTGACATATAAAACCCAAACTTTCTGCATGATTAGATGTCACAATATATGATGAAAACACGTTTTAAAGTCATTTGGGTGAATCAAATCTTAAAGACATATTCCAATAACAAAGCTTCACATCCATTTTGCAGTCAGGAGCATATACACATTTGTTTTTGTTTCTCAAAATGCCATAGATGCCATAAAGGTCGTTCATTTCCTCCCAGAAATCGTGGTACGGCTGATATTATTGCTACTAAAACAAGTTTGACTATTTGCATAGCCTACTCCCTACATAAGAACAGAGACATTATTAAATGTTCCTGTATCTGTGCGACAGCTCCAGGTGAAACCAACTGCCTGTTTCTTTCTTAGCAGCTCGGATGAAGACGGTGGCTGATTAGGAGGTCAGGCCCGTATAAGGCAGGATGAGCAAAAACAAGATGACTCATATGGATCAGTCTCCAAGCAATTTCCCTCAAATAACCCCTTCTCTCTTTCTGCTACTGGCAGGGTCGGTGATGCGCTGACCAGACTGTGCTTCTCACTCGGCTGCGTCTCCGATCATTAAATATGAGGGGAAGTTGTAATGGGAGTACTTCATAAAAATGTTGAGGTCTATGTGCATGAAGTATCTAAGAATTGCAAAACTGATCTAGGATCTCTGGTCAGGTCACGTTACTGCACTTCGCTGTAGCTCAGGAGACAATCTGTGCTACGCCAAGATACTTAATGAAAATTGTCAGTTTTACTCGCAGAATCAATAACTCCAGTTGTCTCTCCGAGAATAACATACAACAGGATGCGACGTGAGTACATCAAGGCAATCTTTTCACAATCTCCCATTGCAGCAGCACTACTTTGCATGAATTACAGTAAAATCTGGAGTTATGCACGCGGATAGGCCCCAAGCTGTAGTCTGTTTTTCTCAAAGGTTTCAGTGAGAGAAAAGGAGAGAGTTAGGAGGAGGAGGGGAGGAAAGGAGGAGGGAGGTAGAGAGGAAGTCCTGGGGGGAGACTTGCACTTGCTGCAAGAATGTTTCTTTTTTAACTCATTCAAAATGGAAATAATAAAAAGTCATAAAAGGGAGGAAAAGAATTTTGATCAAGAGAGCAAAAAGTTTTGTGAAACTTTTATATTCTTCATTTTTTACAGTTTTAATTTGGCACATGGCACAATCAGCATGTATGCATCTGGTATACATAAATAAATATTAAATATTTTACACATAAATATACATATAGAGCTCTTACAAAGACACCTAGGTAAGTCTTGGCTTAGGATGTTTCAAATGACAACAATACATAGAAATTATTTGTTGGTGCTTTGCAATCTGAACAGTGTATTAATTGTTTTTTTTAAGTGGAAGTGATATCTCCATAGAAGCCCTATACATATATGTATGTATGCCCATATTTATATATATATTCAAAGAAATACAAGTGTGCACTGATGTAGGTTTATTCAGTGCAAACAGGCCACTGTCTGCTTTTGAAGAGGAACTCTTACAAAGTCAATGGAATCATGTCAGTTAGTTCAGTTGAATCTTTAGCTATTTTTTTTTCTCTTACACGTAAAATAATAGATTTATTTTGTAATCTTTAAGCAAAATTAGACATATATAACTTTGAAAATAACAAAAGTGCTATTTCGCAAAGACAGACACCCAGAGACGCAGCAGAAACACTACTGGTGGTGAACCGAAATCAACAACATGAGAAAGTACTCAGCCCCCACCCCCACCCCCAACCAAAAAAAACACATTATACAACCTACAAACCAAAAAACAGGTGCACGGACACACACACACGCACACTCCCTCACTTAGTCACTCACACACACACACCCTCACACACACACACTCACACACCCACATACAGACTCACTCACTCGCCACTCTTGCTTTTGCAAGTTCCGACAATGTGTCTCTTCCTTTATCTCAGCCTCTTTACCACGCTTGCGCGCAAGTAACGAGAAATCATTTTCACATGCACACAAACACACCGGTGCTCTAAGCAGCATGTGTACGTGCACACTTTGTGGAGATAATATCAGATAGTCAACAGATAAATTGGCTGTAAAAGATGCACTTTTTTCTTAACAAAACAATCACAGTAACATAGTATTTATCTCTGCCTTCTCATTTCCCGGCAAGAGCTGTCCCAGACAAATAATTTCTATACGAGATAAAAAACAAGATAACACCATTTGTGTGGCTGTTGCGTTGGTACACAACAGAAAGAAAAAATGAGTTGCCCAAAATGGGTTTAAAATCTCTACATCTGCATATCCTCTAGGTTCCCATCCTGGTATTCAGTCTCTCATCTTTGAGTCTCATCGGCTTGTAACACACTCCACTTGGAATAGTCTCAGGGAATTGAAATAATGACGAAAAAGAACAAGCTTTGTAAGGCATTGAAACGTAAAATAAAACAAAGAAGCAATTAAAAACATTTTGCGAATATTGACGTAGAGGCCATTGTTTGAGATGTGTCTCCCGCAGGAGGAAGGGATGGGAAATAAAAAGCACTTCTCTTAGTTTTTGTTATGTATTCCAGATCAGTGTTGATATCTCCTCAGTCTGCTTAAAAAGGCTTTTAAAATGATTATTTTAGAAAAAAACACTGCAGAAAGACCCCCCTCCCCCAATCAGGAGAAGGGAAGCAGTTTGATTTTGGCAGCTCTGCACAACTTGACATCCATAGAGAGCTCTCAGCATCTCTCCTCGTAGTAAAAGTCTAGTTAAATCTCTTCACGTTTTAATCCGACTCATGCCCTTCCCCTCCCCTCCCCCACGCAGCCCTCCCTCTCCCTGTGATATTTATAAAACACAATCCTCTCCTCCGTTCGTTCATGCTCCTGCTCCTCCTCCTCCACCACCACCGCCGCCGCTGCCTCCTCCTCCCCCGCCTGCGCCGGCTGCCCCAGGGCTCCTTAAAGCTATACGCGGGTGGTTGAGTGGGAGTGCGGCAGGCCGGTGGAGTTGAATCCGGTGGTGAAGGTGTTGTAGGGGTGCAGGTTGGGCATCCCCACAAGGGAATTGGGGATCATTGTGATGGTGTTGGGGGTCATAAGGGGAATGTCGTCCGGAGAGCGCCGCAGAGTGAGCGTGTAGTCTGGCAGCGAGGCCAAGCGCAGTGCCCCCTCGTTGCTGTTCCCTGCCTCGCACTCATGGTGCGTCTGATTCATCTGCAGCGACATGATCTCCTCTTCGGGCGCGTGGTGACCAATGTCGTTAGAGGTGGTCTGGCGTTGCGGGCTGGGCTGCCCGTGGCCGGAGTCCTGCCGCCGCTTGTCCTTGCGGTAGTAGAGGGCTGCGAAAGCGAGCACATTGAGGAACAGCAGCGAGGCTCCCACAGCGATAGTGACACTGAGCTCTGTGGAGTAATCCCGCGGGTTCTCCACCACCAGCGGCCCCGTCTCCTCGTCATCGCTCCAAGAGTCTTTGTCCTCACTGTTGTAGGCCGGGGACATGGGAGGCCGCTTGGTGTTGTACGGCCAGGAGGTTTTCCCGTTGGGCCTCTTGGTGGACAAGGTGTTCTGGGTGGTCTCTGGCGGGGGCACTTTGGTGGTGGTGGAGGTGTAGTGGAACATATCGTGGAGGTTGTACAGGTGGGGCACAAGGTGTTTCCAGAAGGCCACTTTAGTGGCACGGTAGTGGTCGCGTACGCGTGGCTTCAGGCCGATGTGCAGGTACAGCTGGTCCTGGGGGTTGTACTTGGACCAGGCCACCTCTTCAAAGCGGTTGGCCTTGGTGTGGATGAACTTGGTGTCTTGGGGAACCGGCTTGTTAGGATCTCTACAGAAAGAGAGGAGACAGACGTGATGGGTGTTAAATGAAATTCTGACTTAATTATTTATGCTCTCACATTCATGTGGGAATAGGAAACACATAAAAACAGTAAAAACACAACAGTATCAGTCACGGCTTATATTTTGGCATGAAAGGGGTTCAGCCACCACTGGAGAATTTATTGATCTTGTTTGACGAAACCCACAATAGCGAAAGCACAGACCCACAACAGCAACTAACAGGCTACAGTTAATAATTGATCAAGGTGTGTATGGTGTGGCAAACTTCCTGTAGCTGCATCAACTGACACTGATTTCTCCTATCAATTTACTTTTCCAATCCACTTCCCTTCAGCCACCTCTCTTTGGGCATATTGTGCCTGTCTGCCCCCCCATCGTCTCACCCCAGATGTTGTTCTTAATTCAGTTCTAATGCAGCCCACCCACAAGAACCAGGGCAGAGGCTTTTAAAGTAAACACATATGAATAAGTCAGCAGGCTTTAGGGCTCACGTCAGGAGGCATCTTGTTGTTGATAATCCAACGCTGGTGGAGCCCCTCTGCTAATTGCTGAGGGAAGGCAGCACAGTGTGCATTGGCATCCAGTGTACTGATGTAAAGTGGACCATATTAATCAAGACACTAAGGGGGAACTGCAGAGGTGCGTGTGTGTGATTAGATATAAGGATGTGAGTGTGTGTGTGAGACTAAAAGCGAGAGACATAAGGGATGTACTGTATGAGAGTTTGCGAGACGGAGAGAGAGACATAGAGAAAGAGAGAGAGAGCGAAAGAGAGAGAGAGAGAGAGAGAGAAAGGGAGAGATATTTTTTGGATGCAGTACCTGTTTTAATCTACAGAGTTCACTGTTCCACTTTTTAGTTTTTTGACACGTTGCCTCAACAACGGATGGCCAACCATTTCAATTACAGTGAAGCTATTGATTTATTGAATGAATTAACATATAGCAATCTCCCACAATCACACAACTCCATGTTGCTTTGTCGCAACACAATGTCAGGAATGGGAGTTCTGTGGCCCATTGCTATTGCTTTTAGTACTGATGAAATGGCTTTCTGTGAGAGAACCTAAAGAATAGCACTGCGGCCTTGAATACACAATAATTGATGTTGCAGTTGAGAAGTTCAAAACTGTGTTGTTGCAGGGATCGGCGCAACACTTCTCTAAATGTCATGAAATATCCCTTTGTGGGTCTGATTGCGATGTCAGTGGCAAGCAAAGTTCAAATTTAGTTCGGGATTTTGGGATATGGGCGCCTACAGTGTTTTTTTGGCACGAGCTGAAAAACCTCCAAACACGGCCAAGAGAATTAAAAGCCATGCCAGAAGAATTCACCCTCCATCCTCTCTCCTGTTCGTTTCCCTGCTGTCAATTTTTCTTTTTCAGGTCAGTGCTTCTGGGAGAGGTGAGAGAGAGGGAGAGAGAGAGAGAGAGAGAGAGAGAGAGAGAGAGAGAGAGAGAGAGAGAGAGAGAGAGAGAGAGAGAGAGAGAGAGAGAGAGAGAGAGAGAGAGAGAGAGAGAGAGAGAGAGAGAGAGAGAGAGAGAGAGAGA
>CALSBV010010690.1:2441787-2452595 GCA_943590825.1 Bovichtus diacanthus
GGAGGATCAGGGATGAGTGATGTAACTACTAGACAGCTGGGGTAAAAAAAAAAAAAAAAAGGCTGAAGAAGTGCGTGAATGAGGTCAGACGGGAGAAACAGTTGATGTATACACATTGTTAACCCTACAGGGAGGGTTGTTCGATTGACAAGCGGGAGAAGAACAAAGAAAAAAAAATCAACCAGCAGGGTTGTAAATCAAAGCGCTGGCTGTTTAACTGCACTACAGACACACTGTAGTTACTTCTATCTACATTTGTTTGGTCGACAGCCGTTGTCACTAAAGACAAAGCAATCAATACTGCATATTTTAGCTCATGTTGTGAACGTAAAACATGAGTAGACTTTCTTTTTCTTTTTTTTTTTTTTGTCATACATTAATGAGTAAGAGGGGCATGGAAGGGGAATGAGGAAAAATATTCAACACATGACAGCGCTCTGCTCTTTAACTACCTAGTAAGGCCCCGCGCAGCATGTGCTCGCACACAGAACAGGGGAAATGAGCACCCGCCGGCAAGAAAAATAAAATAAAAAGTAGTGAGAAGATGGACCAACGTATTTATAGCACTAATGATATATAATGATTGATCTTTTCTGGGGCTTTTCATCATTCTGTCTTTTCTGAAGTGATCTGCCAGTGTTTTTGTGTATAGCTGCGCTGCTGTGCTTGCATTTGAGTTCGAGAACGTGCGGAAGTCACAGTATGTGGAGTTGTTGCAAAAGTTTGGGAGAAACTGTTCAGAAGAAGTTGTTGTGGCAATAAAAGCGCAGGCAATTTCTGCCTGTCAATAGTAAAACAAATGTTGCAGCCAGAAAAATAACTGTGAGCTGAGTAAATCCCCGGCTTGTGAAACGTCCCTAACTCTCAGGAAAGAAGTGCCTCATAGTGTAAACACGCACTCTCACGATCCCGCACACACACTAAGAAGATTTGACAGCATGCACTCTCTGTATGCTTTTATGCTTCACTGACACTGATGGAGGTAAAAAAAAAAAAAGCGCATGGGCAGGGATTTGCCCTGTAAAGATGACACATGAGAGCCGGGGAAAGGAAGAGCTTTGGGGGGAACGCTGCTATGATACACACTGTTGACATGCAGTTCAAGTGTCTCAACATCGTGTCACACATGTTGCTACAGTGGATTTAGAGAGGGGGCAGGAAATGCAATCTGGGTCAGTTCATTACAAACATCTGGAAGGGGAGCTTTACAGATATAGGGAAGATTGTTGACGGGCCGCTGATGCAAAAGGGAATTCAGCTGTGTCTTAATTAAAAGGATGTCCTCTGGAGCCAGATTGGGTTGGGTGGTTTTGGGAGGTGATATCTAGTGTGGTCTAAATGAGGAGGATGAATTTCAAAATCCCCCCCCCGCTGTATTGATGGTAGAGTCCTTTATTTGGCCTCGGGTGAAATTACCCTTTGGAGCAGCACGCTGAGTTTTCTATTATCCTAGCATCTAATCCCAGGCTCTGTACCATCTGAGTGCCTAATTGTGGTCTGCATGTAATCCCCAAGTCTGGACTTACGCCAAGGCGACACACCACAGGGTGGATACATGGCGAGCACAGATCTTGAACCAGTTTACTTTCCCATAATTTTGCTCATAGTCTGACGCGAAGAAATCTACAAAACTGACACGGGGTCAGGAGTAAAAGTTTTCGGGTTCCGCTCCACGCCAGGTTGAAGGCCAGGTCAGGGTTGCGGCAGGCTTCCTGGCATCGTGTTGAGTATAAGTGGTTGGGAGTAAGATGGGCAGGCTGTCATCATCCATTACAATTAATTTCACTGAGGTCGCATGATCCGAATTCAGAGTGATTCAGTCCAAACGCACCGTGCATTGTTATCTCGAGCCTCAAACGTTTCTCATTCAAATCAAACGCGCTCGTTCTTCTTTTAACCGCAGATTATATCCTTGAAAGGACACGTAACAAATTCCATGTGTATCTACAAATTGCAGCCTTGTTTGTGTTGACACAAGATGGCTGCCAAGCAGAGGAGACAGCTGCTTAGTCCGAGCATCCCTGATGGACCTCAGTGCTTTACTTGAGGAGCCGACATCGGTCCATCTGCCCTAGCCTGCCATTAGGAGTTCAAGGATCTAGCAGAGCCGGCGGCACGGCCTATCAGCCAGATGTAAATGCCACCTGATTGGACAGCAGATGATATAGTGAGAGATAAAAAAGATTTCAGACCGAGTCCCGTTCAGGATGGGATCAATACCTCTCTGGTAACGGGAATTGTCAAATTAAATTTCAGTTGTTAGAAATGATTACTAGTAGTCATACAAAATGGCCAGGTTTTGTGATGGGGGTGGAGGGAGGGGGGTGAAATTGAGCATTGTGGGTAGCGGGTTCATCCAGGGCGCGGGTGATCGACTGGGTCCACGCTGAGGGAATCGATACCACCGAGGGCAAGTGTTTGATATGTCTCCCTGATAAGTCTCTGTGTCTTTTGGGCCTCTGTGTAATAGAGCTTAGATAGTATTTCCAGCCAAACACACACACACACACACACACACACACACACACACAGACACACACACAGAAACATATATACAGAAAGGCAGGCAGCCATGCACACATACTCAACCCAAACAGGCAGCCAGGCACAAATAGCACAGCACACGTTCTGGAGGAACATTTAATCTTCCTCAGATTCAATATCTCTCAGGTTTTCAGACCCAGGAAGTCCAGGGAAAAAAAAACCTCTGAAAAAAAATGTCTGTGTTGAAAAACGTCTTTTCTGTCCTATACAATCCATTGTAGAGCTTCCTTTTTCCTGCCGCTACTTTTCTGTCGCACAGAAGGCCTTTTAATAGGACTGAGGTAAGATTTCTCTGTGTGCCTTTCTATTTATAACAAGTTTGTAATCGTGTGATCACTACTTTTACTAATTTGCGAGCACTGATGTTAAAAGTCATTTTAAAAGACCAACTAATAATATGTGTGAATACGTTCTGTCGCTACTATTATTAGACTCAAGATAAAAATAAAAGAAAACACCTGTCTGATCTAAATTGGGATTAGAGATGTATACTGGTCTTGAATTGGTACTGATTGGTTCCTGATTTCTGTGCTGACATCATTATCAAGTGAAATAACTACACAATTATTAACTGTATTGGTATTCAAACAAAACATTTAAAGACTATTTTTAACCTCAGCAAGCGGGATTAAAATCGAAAAATGCTCTGCTCTTAAACGTATGCCATCGAATGTCTGTTTTTGTAGAAACTGAAAACCTGTGCACATTTATTGAGTCACTCGCTTTCTCTTCCTCCCAATGGACAATTAACACTATATACCACGATCACATAAAACATAAATTAATGGCACACTAAACACTGGTGCGCCTAGTTATACATTTGAATCCCATTAAAATTAAGGAAGGATTATCAATAAGTGTACCCATAAGTATCGAGACCGATAAGCAGCATCTGTATGGATCAAATCTAATCATTGGGATAACTGATGAAAAACTTTACTCACCCAGTCTTAGCGAAGTTGGTCCAGTAGGTCATGACCACAGCGCTGAGCATGACATCGTTCTTTGAGAAGTTACAGGGGAAAAGATCAGTGGGACCAATCATAGGGATTCCAAAAACATAGGGCACCTCGTCCCCGTGGGCGGCGTCTGACCAGGCTGGCTTCATCAGGCTCTGGCAGTGGTGGTAAAAGGCGTAGAAGTAGGTGGGTGAGCCGTAACGAGCGTGGAGATCAGCCGTCACCACCGACGGCTCCACCCACTGGTGGTCGGTGAACAGAGCCACCAGCGTCTTGCGCCTCGTCTCTGGATTGTCTCTGTCTGCCCAGTCCGTGTACATGAACTTAATGGTCTCCCTCAACGTGTCCTTGCCCTCCGGGTACCCGTACAGACTGTCCACAAAGTCTGACACAGAGAAGTCAAAGTCATTTCCAGAAACGCCGTCCTCTGAATCCACCACGTTCTCCACAAAGCGCAGCCCCTCGCCCTGGTTGACCCCCAGCATGATGTCGTAGTTGAGGAACTCGCCCTGCTCCATCAGGATCTCGGGGTCGTCGGGAATAACATCCCCATCGATTACAGGTCCAAAGGCTACGTGGTACCTCGCTGGCTGTATGTCCTGTTCCACCAGCTCCCTGGAGCTCTTCTTCCTCAGACAGTCCACCATGTCCAAGGTGTCCAGGACATTACAGCCCACCTTCTCCGCCAGGAGACGTGTATACTTGACCGGCTGGTAGTTCACCGCCCAGCTGGAGAGGGCCGACCCGCTCTGAATGATGGCTCTGTGGAACAGACCTGCACAAGGACACAGAAAGAAGAGACAGGCTGATGTTTAGTGTGTCACTATTACGGAGGATAATTCAGTTATGTGCTATACGACATGATAGTTGTTAATTTTGTTGCTGCCATTATCAAAAGGGGTCTGTCAGCTACGCAGTTGATAAGAATAACAAAGGCCAGACAGAACAAGTCCTTGTTGCCACAGAGAACAATAATGGAATCATGACTGTGATAATGAATGTGCAGATGGCCTGGTCTCTCAGACAGCTCGCAGACAGAGGAGGGAATCAGTACTCTGTCTGTCATCTTCTCTTCTTCCATCCATCTCTATACGCGCTCTCTATAATAATCCCTGTATGTTTGTCAGGAGCAGATGCTGCCAGTATGGCTCAATAGGTTTTGTTGCAAATACAGGATGGACTTTGCCAAACCGAAACATTAATTCCTTTCCTTGTATGAAATGCAGTAAGAGTCAGATTTAAGCTTTCTTGCATATATGAACTCTGCACACATGCCCCACTTTAATGTACTTTTCAAGGTAGTTTGAATTGGATGAACCTCAAACACTGCAATTATACACACAGATGCTCCGTGTTGCAGTCATTACACACACACACACACACACACACACACACACACACACACTATACCTCTGCATTAGTTATGCCTTGTGCAAGTTGAAAGTATTTTTTTTTACCTGAAAGATCTCTAAATTCTACAGTTTGTGGGTGGGTTGCTATAAATACAACCAGACTCCTACTCCCTACATTTGCAGAAGGAACGGAGCTGCGAACATGCACCATGACAAGACAATGCAACATGGTGGCAAACAATGAAGGAAGCTGAACCGAACAGTTTCCTGCTTCTAATGTACAGTTGGTGTTTGTGCGTGGGCTTTAAAGGGGGCGGAGAGGGTTTGGAGACCAAGACGAACAAATCTACAGTCTCTCATGGGGTACTCTGACAAATTAAATTACATTTTAGTCCCAGTGCAATGTCAAGGAAATCTACAATGACTTTTCACCACAATGAATGAATGAACAGAACCCAAATAACAAACATAATTTGCTCAGAAATAATTGAATTGCGTCGCCTTTGAAATGTTTTTATTACAGACAGTAGAGTGAAGGTAACATGACATCCTTTCTGTCTCGGGGACGCCTCCATCACATCGTCGTCAATGCCTCGCAGTCTACGTCTTGACAGCACCACTTATCTGTCCTCCTGATAGGGTTTTCGAAATCACCGTTTGCCGTTTTACCAATCTCTAAAGAAAGTCTGAACGGCAGCTTCTACCACTTCACCATGCTGCGTTATTGCTCATGGCGGTGTCACTGCCGGAGTCATGGAATACCACTGAACTTGTGATACTGAAAGCCGCAGCAGATGAAACGCTCCGGAAATACCATGCATTAAAAAAAAAAGATCATTAGACGATTTCACGTTTAAGTCACAAAGACTAGCAGAAAAATATACAGACTCAGTTTGTGTCTGTGGGTGGCTGTGTTGAAGTCTTTGTGTTTATGAGGTAAACAGCAGACTTAAGTGCCAGATATATCACTTTGGTAGTCTTAATCAGAGGCGGCAGGGGGCTTTTTTCTTCTTGGCGAAGATGAAGCGTTTATTTACAGAGCTATTTAGATTTATTTGTTCGCAAGTAGTAAGTAGAATTAATGTGTCTGGGTGAGTGAACTGTGAAATAGTTCTGTGGTGAGTGTGTTTACTAGTATAAGCCACAGTTTGTGTATTTGATCAATGAGTTTAGCTCTGCGTGCGGCAGCTGTTAGCAGCAAATATTTCACCACACGTCTTAGTCTAAGTTTTGGATTTAAATCTTTGTTCTTCGGTACCTGCATCATTCTATGTGGATGAGCCCATCAGCTTTCTGTGGCCTTGCCAGGACACTGCCCCGCTGTCCTGTGGTTGTGCGTCTCTGCGTGACACTGGACTGTGCCGTGTCCCAGGGAGCAGAAGCAGATGTCGAGGGTTTCACCCACTTGAAAGCATTAGAGGGGCAGCCGCAAGATGAAAGATGGCCGCTTGGAGGCAAAGGGGGTGGGAGGGTTGGGGGGTGGGTTGGGGCTTAATCCTGCCATCCCTCCCCTTCCCTCCTCCTCTCAGCCTCTCAGCCTCCATTCCCCTCCCTTCCCCTCCCCTCACTCTTTAGTGGTATTGCCTCTCTTCACATCTCAACTCAAGATTGCGCTGTGCAAACAGAGCCAGTCATGGTGCAGGGAGTCTGTCCTGAATCCCAATGCCGACAGCATTGCCGACACTTTCTAAATGCCTTTGATCAGAAAGTTGCTGTAGGAAAACGTTTTCCAGCAGAGCAGCTCCTGTGATTGCCAAAGCGATTTTGACAGACATACGTATATCAAATCCGTTTGCCGTAATTGAGGAGAGCGGCTTGAAAGGCAACTAGCCTCGGCCCCGTGTCTGTCTGAACCCACAGATGGCCCGCTGCTGAGGAGGCTGCAGCCAGGTTGACACGTCTAGATTTACCTCCCGCTTCGGTCGATGAAAGGGAAGAGGAGTGACTGAGACCTTACTATTGTTTGTTGAGAATCATATAAATCCAGCGCACATGAGCTGTCACCGGACCGATAAATATGCATTAGAGCTGTGTGTTATGAGCCCCGCTGTGGTAGGAAGCGCACTGGGGAAGGTCAGAGATAGAGAGGAGAGAAGAGCACACTGCACACACAACACACTCGATCACCCACTGTGGGAATCTACTAATTATCCACACTGGGAGGTGTACGTGTGTGTCTGCGAGTGCACGTGAGCGCGCGCACTTATATTTATGCTGACTTTGATTGATAAAACACAGAGATGATGAATCATGATCATCATGATGGCGGTTAACCATTTGTGACATTGTTTTGTCTTCAGTATCTACTCTGACATCTACGTAGTGAGCATTTCCTCGCTCAACAATCCCGGGAAAAATGACACAGAAAGGGCATGATGCAACACCATCGACATGTGCAGTGTCACATTCATATCTTGCATGTTTTACTCTGTAAAAGCAACAGATAGCCCTATCATTATCTGCCTGTGTTTGACATGCGAGAACCCGACACCCAAACTGTGAGCCGATCCATCAAACCATAGCGCTGCTGGCAGATTGAGGTCACGCTGAATTATGACTGGAGCTCTGAGGTAATCACTCATTGGGTCCCTGCTAAAATGCTGTTGGGTCGCTCTGCAGCCGCCTCTGCGCTGCGGTTTGCCGACCTCGACCGCGCTGCCCCCTCACTCGACACCCGTTAAATGGGCATGCGGTTCAGACCCTGGATTGGCTGAGTTGCGTGCGGGAATAATTCACCGCTGATAGGAGAAAGAAAAGAAGAAAGAAGCTTGACCTTGGGGGTATGATGACAACCGCATAGGTTAGAGAGCTACAATACACACATACACAAACACACCTACAGGCTCAAACAAACACACACAGAAGTTTAGGCCATTTTATGACAGCAGGAATGTGGATGGAATGCTGATACTAACAAGCCACTGCTGCATCACGGGAGAGAGAGTAACATGACGTGGCTGTGCTTTGGATCACTGCTAATGTATTACGTGGCATCTACGGGCATGTGTGAGTGTTGAGTCCGTGTTAATGGACAAGGATGTTCTGTTGGTGATGATGCCAGTAAGCGCCACAAATGACTGTACTTTGTAATCTGGAACAGCTGGCAAAAATCTCTGAAGCATCAGCAGTGAGTTTTATCAGTCTGGCCCTGAGATAAATGTGACTGTAAAATGCATCCTGCAAAAAACCACTGCAATCTCAACAATGTCATCCAAATCTAATAACAAAACAAAACAAAACTTGTTTCATCTGATGAAGAAAAAAAAAAAAAGACGTTTATCAGATGACCTTGAAAGTTTGGAGTGGCCAAGTCTCCTTTTATAGGTCAGTGATTCATTTTCTTAACAAGATTCCACATGACTCTAAGAGCTAATAGGGAAGAAAATATGTAAAGCAGCAAAATCTTATCAAAATTCTTCTCAGGCACATAAAAGGCATTGCGAGAGAGGAATAACGTGGCCACGGGGACACGTCTTTTTCTCTTTTTTTCCCACAACTCCTACTAGATCTTGTACATGCTTCTTCCTCGGCTTTCAATCTTTCCTCTTTCTCTCTCTCTCTCTCTCTCCATCTCACTCTCCCTGTCTCTTTTTCTGAGGGACCACGCTGAGTCCCTCCCTGCTGATTATTAGACATAAGCCCGCGTTCAGCAGAGCCTGAATCCTCTGAGCCATCTTACCTCCACCATCACTTTACTGTAGGCAAATCTCCACAGACCCGTGGACTATGCAGAGCTTCCTCTGTTGCAAACATTTCTCTCCGTATACAGTCCAACTAGGCTAGCGCTCAGTTGGACACACTCAATAAATGTTGCTCTGCCTCTCTTGCCGCATTTCACTCTTCTATTCTTTTCTCTTTCTCAGAGCTGTCCACCCCCCCCTCCATTCTTTCTTAACTCCCATCTCCTTTCACGAATCCAGTGTTATTGTTTTTCAAAATGATGAAGATATATGCAGCTCTTTTATCCCAACTGAAATATTAAAAGGCAGCTGGGAGATAAACACTTATACATTTTTCCTAATTGTACATCCTTGGCCACTTGCAGTCTCATAACACAGGGTTAAAGCTGCTGTCTCCATGGCTACAGCTTACAGTACTACAGGCTGCATCCACTTAAACACAAGTGCCTCTGGTCTGATCATGCATTAGTCCATGGATAATTTCACATTGGTCTGGCAGCCCTGCAACAACACCTACATTGTTTTTCTGTTCCATTAAAAATTTCCACCCAACATCGAACTTGTCGACTAAAAAACGAACAAACCGATAGAATCAGGAAAAAAGGGCAACGAGCTGCTTTCTGAGACAGTAGTGTCATTGAATACACTTCCTGGATTCCCTCCGGCTGCAGCGATATACTGTAAGTTACAGCACAAAAACATCCAGGCAGTGTGTGTGTGTGTGTGTGTGTGTGTGTGTGTGTGTGTGTGTGTGCGTGAGCGTTAATCCCAGCAAAGCTGTTATTTGCCATACGTGTATGCTTCAACATTAAATATGAAACATGACACAAAACTACCCAAATAGGACTTACTACTTATGATTCACAGCGTGCATGATTTGTTTTCTTGCTCTTTTATGGCTGCAACTATTCTTGTTACCTGGCTTCACATGTTTCCTCTAAAGCAGATTTCCTCTGGCCTGATTTCATAACAGATGATCCAGCTGGATAGCTGCCAAAGAAAAGGCATCTTCCTCCCAGAAACTGACTGTTTTGTTTTGCATGGATCAGAACACAAAAGCGAACTGTTGCTTAATTCCTACAAAACTTAAGTCGGTCTTACATCCCGGGATGTGTTGTAGCAACATTCAAGTGAAGAGCTGTGGGCTTTGAAACAGAACGACTGCCCTGCTCGTGTTTCATCATGTCCATATAGAGACAATGTCTGAGGCGCCAGTGTTTTCATCCATCAGTGTGAGACATGCTTCATGCCAGCCCTATATAATGCTGTTTGAAGCTGTTGGTCTTCTGCTTCAGCCTCTGTAGAGACTGCCTGCTTGCCTGCAGGCTGTGGCTTAGGCCAGATAAAGAGTTTGATCCACGGGGGTGGATGGAGGGAAGAGGCAGGGAATGGGAAAGCTAAACAGAGGAGACAAAAAAGGACGGGATGGGAAAGGAAGACAGGAAATGTAAAGGCATGAGTGTAGGAGAGGAGAGGAAATGGGAAATATCAGGAGACAAAAGGGGGGAGGGGAAGAGACACAAGAAGAAAAAGAAAAGAGAGGACGATAAAAATGACCCCATTGACAGGCTGTACCCAGGTTCCAGGATCGATGTGCATCTGAGCCCGGAGAGTGTGATATCTCCTACTAATCACGATGTGACATCCACTGGTCAATACCACACACTCCAGGCCCCATCATCACGCGCACACTGGCCCCCCCCTCTGCCCCTTAGCACAACAGGGCCACTGCTCCGCCTTGAACTCATCAATCTGGCTGCTAATAACAGGCATGCACACCACACCTGTAGTATTTGTAGACTTATTCTCAGAATTAATTTCGGCCTAGAAATATGCGTGAGCGGGGGTTTACTGCTTGGGGTGTGAGAAAATATCAATACACTTGAGTATCGCGATATTATGTGAGGTGATACAGTATTTATTCTCAAAAAAATACTATTGATTTTTAATCAATAGTTTATATGCGAAGATTTGGGGCAAACAGTGGCTCAGATTGTACAAAAAAGTTGTGCTATGATGTTGGATGTTACAGAGACTGTGTTTAATGCAAATGCATATCCCGCTGTTCTGATTGCATAATTTCCCTCAGATGTTATATATATGGTGATTTGTTTTTTATACTATGACAGTTTATTATTATTAATTAGATTAGAAGGAGCATTTTGAGGAACTCCTCAATCCGACTAATACGCCCTCTTTGATAGAGGCAGGGCTGGAAGATTATGGGGGATCATCAGCAATTTCCCTGGTGGAAGTCACTGAGGTAGTCAAAC
>CALSBV010010690.1:2454970-2554417 GCA_943590825.1 Bovichtus diacanthus
AGAGAGAGAGAGAGAGAGAGACAGAGAGAGAGGGAGAGAGAGAGAGAAAGAGAGAGAGAGAGAGACAAAGAGAGAGAGAGAGAGAGAGAGAGAGAGACAGAGAGAGAGAGAGAGAGAGAGAGAGAGAGAGAGAGAGAGAGAGAGAGAGAGAGAGAGAGAGAGAGAGAGAGAGAGAGAGAGAGAGAGAGAGAGGGAGAGAGAGAGAGGGAGAGAGAGAGAGAGAGAGAGAGAGAGAGAGAGAGAGAGAGAGAGAGAGAGAGACCTCCGTCTAAGTGCCCAATTCTTGCAGAAACAAATTAGCTGTGAGCTGTAAGGGTATGGGAGGTGAAACTGAGATGGATACGCACATCCCGGCCAAAAGCAGGAGGTGGGTGGAAGCTTACTGCTTACCCTGGCCCTTTTCACACTCTTCCAATACAGAAAATCACTAGCTTACAAGCCTTTGAGTCTGGTTCACAAAAGGATACGTCCTCGATAACCCATCTGATTGTAGCTTACAGACAAAGGCAAACAATCATGCACACGCACAGCATAATTATGTATCGATAAAATATCAACTGTTTCTCCAGGGGAGTCCAATCCTACTATAGAAACAGAAAATGCCTGCAGGCAGCATGCAATAAATGTATAGCATACAACCCACAGGCACCTGCAGGGACACACACTCACACACAATCATAATTCTGAAAGCTCATTAGGCATCAAACACAGAGCACCTAGCAGGGAGCAACCTCTTTTCTTCTCTGACCAAGAGCATAAGAAACTCTTTTAATCTAAACCACCATTAATGAAGCAGAACCAGAGGAGACGTTAGGAAAAAAAATACTCCCCTGGATATGCTGTAATTCCTCCACCCCACTCGGAATTTTAGCGCGCTTGCTTTTAGAGATTCCTCCTGTTACCGATGCCTTGAGGGTCAGTGGTCACACCAGCAGCGGCGTCCGGGCTGATTAACTATTGTGCAAAGCGTGAGCGTGCCAGGCTGGGCACAGGCTCCAACAGTGTAAACATATTCTTCTAGCTGTGCCTATGTCACTCTGTGTGTTCCTCTCTCACAGCGTCTGACACCAGTGTTCCCTGCTCTTCCCATTGTGCCAGTAGCCCTGCAGCCAGCAGCCACACAAGCTCGGTCTAATTCAAGGCGGCACACCATGCAAACAGCGGACCAAAATAGGATGGATATGCGTCGCCCTCGCCTCGCCCTCATTCTTGGGCACACATTAAAGATTGAGAAAGAAACTCGGGCCCGGGACGGGACGGCGCTCCGAATGTGATCCCAGCACCTGACTGTGGAATTACCTGCTCCGAGGAAGGCTGCTGTGTTGATGCATTTATTGAGTGTGTGCTTCTGTGTGTGTGTGTGAGTGGCCTGTATACTGTGTGCTGAGAGAAACACAGTGGAGGGATAGCAGCACTGTCACAACAGCCCATCCCTGGAGAGCACTATGTCTCCCTTCCCTGCCTCATGCTGTAAACTGCAAACTCCCATTGAGTCAATTACTGTGGCAGACTCTTTAGCCACCATAGCCACTTACTGTAAGTGGACGTTCAGAAAATTGGGTTATGACATGTCCTACTGTATGTCCATTGGCGGCAGCGGCTCCCTGAAAACCTACTACAACAAATCAAGTCAACTGGAAATCCCAACAATTAGGAGTTATTTGTGCCGCCTATCTGAACTCAGCATTCAGCCACTGAGCATTGATCTGCTGCAAAATGAATCTAAATCAATCCATTCTAATGTTTTTATTTTGATTGAGGAAATACACTGAGTTGCTGAGATGTTGACTTCAGTAATAGAGATTAAAAATGTGTTGACCAAAGTGTTCATCGGTCTGAGATCCGTCATTTCTGCCTCCTCTGAACATAAGGGTGCTGACTACACATTTATCTGCACTACAAACATACAATACATCTTAGCAAGGCAAACAAACAGACATATGGATGAAGTAAGCTGTCGACATCTATTCTCATTGTGTAACAGACAGAGAGGGGAGGGAGGGGGGAAAAAAAGGGGGGGTCAGGGGAGGATAAGAGAGGAGGGGAAAGAAATCAAGAAAAAAAGCGAAAAGACTCAAAATTCCTCAGTGGGTGCTATTGTCCCTGGAGAGTATTCACGGCAGGCAAAGGCTCACTGCATAAGAAAATGGCACTCCGCATGCTAACTGTGACTTTGCATTCATTGTGAGGAAGACACAGGCATCTCAATGCATTTGGTGACTCATGCAACCATTTCATCTCCAATATGCACTGTTCTCCAGCTCAATACAAAGGCTCGGAAATAATTTCCGAGTGTGATTTTGGTTGAATTAAATTTCTGAACACCAAGATGTTTCTATATGGGTTAGAAATATACCACAGAACTCTTTGCCTCCTGAAGTAGATTTGTCAGAACTATTCAACAACAATTTGATTTGTATTGAATCCAAGACAATGAGAAAACCTGAAATGTTATTTCATTTGTCAAAGGGATTTTTTGGCAGTTTTCTTCTTTATGACAGTTTAAGCCCGTGCAGTGGAGAAACAACTACTTTCTGAGCTAGTCCATGGCTAAGAAGCTTCGATGCCTTTCGGAACAGTTCACTCAAAGCATTTTCATTTAACTGTATTTTGCGCAGCTCTGCCACCCCTCTATAGGGTCATATTGGTTATAATGCTCTGCAACTGTGAGTAAATATAAGCCTGTGTATTAGATCTGTGGCCTGAGATGAAATCTAATTTCTGTGAGCACAGAAAGAGAGATTGCTTGCTGATACACATCCACATATCCAAGGCCATATCTTGCAGGCCCTATCAAATATACATGGACTTCAAGTCCACAACATATTCTTGTTGCTTGTGGAGGGTTTCATACCGACATTGACATTTACTTTGATATTTGCCAACTACGTGCAGATAAACATGCCGTGACATCTGTGTTTTTGTATTAGCGTTTGCCAACGCCTTGGTTACTGTCCGATCTCATGAGGATACCATTTAAGAAATGAATATTGTAATGAAGGCAATAAAGCGCGCCGATGACTTGGCTGATATTGAGAAGTGACAGTTAATTTCAGTCATTGGGGTAGCCAGCTGATAACAGATTGATAGTGTCACAAACCATAATGGACAAGTAATTAATATCTATTGCTCAGACTCCATTTGGGACACTAATGTATCATATTGAATTTCAGATTACACAAAAAAACAGAGTGACAGAAAACGTCTCAATGTCTGGCGCCGTGTCAACATCATTTCAGACCAGCCGGTCTAAAAACAAGGACTATATACGTTCCCCTTTCACATCAGCACTCCAGCCATTTTCAATTTTGGCAGGAAAGAATGCCGTATATATTTTTTTTTACCTCCTGTCCTTTCTGTCAAGCTTTGAAAAGGCCAAATGGATAGTGGTGGACAGTTTCTTCACCACCTCAATACCCCAAATTGTGTTGGCTGCTTACAGAGGAGTGGTGGTGCAGGGAGTAAAACGCAGAGTGACAGGCCGAGGTCCCGGCGCAAGGGCAGAGAGCTGTGAGCTGAGCTCTGGTGAGGATCAGTGCCTCCCTGCCCCGGCAGCCTCATTAACTATTTATTTATTTGTGTGCCTCTATGTGTGTGTGTGCGCATGCTGCCCATGCGAGCTTGCGTCATTCTGTTAACCTACGTTTTGTGGGTGCTTTTGCGTTCACACACGTCTGCATTCTGGTGAACTTTCCGTGCTGCTTGGGGAGACGTGAGACTGCATCACCGAGGTAAGAAAGGCATTCAATAGTTGCCTTTATGCCTCGGCGGTCACACTTCAGATTATCAGTCTTTTACATTCAAACCAGGCTGTAGGCAGCGGAGGAGAGAAAAGAAAAAAGAAATGAAAAAAATATCACAGTCATGTGAGAGAGTGCACAAGTTCCTTTCTCATGTTTTTGTCCTCTTTTCCATGGTAACATGGCTTTCACTGCAATTGCTCAGTTTCCATATCCTCCCCTCTTCTCTCTGTTGTGTCTCTTGATGCCAGTGCCAGTAGGCACACAGCTGTAGCCACATGAAATCCCCTGGAGTGGGAGAGTATGTGGACTAACATGTACACATGGACTCTGTGTGTGTCTGTGTATGTGTATGTTTGCGGGGCTGAGCCGAGCATGGGGGGGGGGAATATTTACGCAGGCCAACCTTTAACGACAGTCAATCCCGTGGGCCTGGACCTGCCACAGCGGTGTGTGTGTTCAGAATGTGTACAGCGGTGTTTGTGCAAGTACGTTCATATTTGTGCAGTATCGATGTGGGTCTGTGGAGATGAGTTATGTGTGTGTACGGCCGCGCGCGTGTGAGACTGAGTGTGCTTGTCTATCAGTTAGACTGCATGCTGGCATGCTCCACTTTCTCAATGTCAAGCCAACACATATTCAACAGCCACTAACGTCAGAACACTTGACACATATCTCACCCACAGACATTCTTTTTCAGCACACATTCAGAGTGGCAATGGTAAGCCTATTGCCACTACTATAGAATGTGTCATTGTCAGCTTTCATCACCTCATAAAGAAATGACACACAGGTCGGCGGCTTCATTTATAAAACAGTGGGTAGGATCCATAGTAAAGATGGACGTGTGCAAAAAAAAAGCAGAAAATGGTGTGCGTCAAAAAATGATCAGATTAATAACAGTCAATGTTTCCTTTATAAATCCCAGTCCACCTGTGCACACGTGGATCAGCATAATATCCAGCTGTCTACACGACCACATTAAACTACTAAAGGTCAATGCAAAGCACCTCATGAATGTTGATGCATAGAAATGAGCCCGCTGATCAATGGTTCTTTACAGTGAATCACAGCAAACAACCAAGGGGAAGTCCAAGAAAAGGAATTTTCCTAACACATAAACACGCCTCTAGGGAATCTAAATCGGCTTATTAGCCAGTCATCATCACGGGCCAGGAAATCTTTGTGGTCCCTAAACACTCATTGCCTCCTAATTCTACCATTCATGCTGTCCTCTAGCAGTGACCCTGCGTCCATCATGCAGCATTTCGCACGAGTGTCACCGCAGTATTTATATGTTTACAGCAATCAGACTGATTACTTCACAACTTGCCAAAATGATTGCGACAATCAGTAATATCCCCCACCCTGGGATATCGTTTGAAAAATGGACGTTTGATAGGTGAACACAAATTATTTATTTATTCAAGTTTTGCTATGTTGAACTTGGCCTGCATTATGATTTGGACTCATAATGAGGATATGGTGTGTAATGATTGTGTAATGAAGAGCTGTCCAGACTTTGCTAATTTAAACAATCCATATGTGCTGATGGTGAAGATGTGCGGTGTGAGGTTACTGGAGAAGTGTGTGTGCCTCCAGAGCGCCTGGCAGTAAAGTCACGTTCACTCACTGCAGCGATTTCACACAAAAAAAAACTATGAAAAAAAACACATAAAATCGTACTTGGTGATGTATTCACAGTATAAGAAGACATTGTTGAAAACTATTGACAATCTGTCCTGCAATTATTTTATGCCATTTGATGTTGGATTTCTACAATAAATGGTGGTAATTTCACCTGTTCACGCTGTAGTTAACGTGGTTAAGGTGAAAAAGACTCTCGCTCAATATCGGAGAAAGGCAAGCCAGACGTTCCTGAAAAATGCCACTTCCTGGCATCATCCTCGCATTTCATCAGCTGCGGTGCCTACAGTCCAGCCCTCTGCTGAGACAGCTCTGATGAAATATTTAGCAGAATTTGATTTGAGAATCTGAGCTATCTCAATTGCTTATGGAATAGTTGGGGCTCACGAGCACAAATAACACTGCTGATTTGAATAGCTTGGATAAAGTGGATCTATAAGCAACATGTGATGTGAAGTCTGGATGGAAAATACCTGAAAAAACTCAATTTAGCTGCTTTTGTTGATGATGCTTAATACACACACAATTAAAATAAGGATACCATTAGTCTATAAGCATACAAGTTCATCCTTGACCTTGGAAATAGAAACAAAGACAAAACAATCCTAACTCACTTACTAGCTTTTTCTAGGGCTTTCAAACAAATGAAATGGTCTTCATGCACACATGTCAACAGAACCATCTACATGACAACCGAGCAAACTCCGTCTGTTGATGAAAACGGTTGAAAGCCCTCGGGAAAAGTTAGTAAGCGGTCCTTGAGTTGGGATTGTTTCGTCAAACCGAAAAATAAAATAACTGGATGAAAAAAATGTAACGCAATATCACGGTTAATGTCATTTTACACTGTCATATTGATACTCATTGTGACGTAGGACAACTGTGAAACTGTTAAGGAACAAAAAAGCCCGACAGGAATGTCTGATTTTGGCAAATGTAGCGAATTAAATACCTGACACGTCAAGGCACTTCACGATGGAAAAAAATATATAAAAATCCAATTCGACAGAAAACATTCCTGTGTATTGATTTGCAAAATTGCCCACAATGGTCAAATAACAGTATGGCATCTCTGACAGTATTATGTTCCCCAAACTTAATTTAAAAGATTGAAGATATATAAATGTGCCCACCTTGTATTATTCACAGTGGTTATTATCTTAAAAAAGAATCTAACAAAAAAAGAGTCAAAGGGGAGCATTGTCTCATTATCATGGTTGTCTTATATTTGGCCAATACGGTATTATTATCGAGAAGATTACGTATTCTTTGTGCACTATTCCCCCGAGTACATTTCCACATGACAGCAGAATCTACAGTTGCTGTCACTTACTGTAAATAGCTTGGAGCATATCAGTTGTATCACACATTGTCCCCCCCCCCCCATGTCGCTGTGCACTTTGTTTGCCTGCATTTCTGCATGGGGAATGTTAGGTACTGGCCTGTGTTTATTCAATGAAGTACCTCCATGGTGACATGATTTCCTGTTTGAATTTAAATCAAACATGGGCCACCCTTTTTCAGCCAGGGATGTGTTTTGGCTGTGACGGGGGTGCAGAGTTTTTTGGCTCTGATCTGTAGCTGTTCCCATCAACACCATCAGATATTCACAGTGCCATCTCTGATGTCGCAGCTTTCCCTCCTCCTCGCCAGCTTCATCAGGTTTGACACAGAGAAATAGACTGGTGCTTTTGGGTTACTGACAAATTACGGCGGCACAATCTACAGTGTTTGAATAATTTAACACCGTACCGCTTGGGGGAAATTTGCACAAAGAAAAAAAAAAAAAAAAAAAAAAAGGAAACCTACACACCACACTAACCACTTTTTTCTTCAGGGTTTGAAGCTGGAGGTATCATCCGTCTGTCCTCTGGGATTTTATAATCTTGTATCTTTCAGTATCTCTGCAAGTGAGGACCATGTTTTGGTATCACAGAGGCTGGTGGCGGTCTCAGAGGAGAGCTCAGGTACCCATACACCCCCTGTCTTTCCCAGGAGGTCAGGGTGAGATGTCAAGGTGGGCTGGGTAGGTAGTCTATCTACAGAGGCAAGGTTTATTCCATACAGCGCTCTAATAGAGACCAGAGGGAGAGGAGGAGCAGTGAAAGCTGGTAGGGCTATAGCACAGTGGCGCTGTTTCCCATCGAGTCTCCCTCCCCTCTCCTAATGAGCATTCTATTAGCAGCTAGGGGACGGGTTTAGGCAGTTAGGCATACGGAGAAGGCTGGCTAACAATGCAAGTTGTTAGCTAAACAGCTGTTCTCTCTCTGCTGCCACCTCCCATCCCCGGCTAATGAAGCCCTCACCGATGAGTAGGAGTCCCGGGACATGCCTGAGAACAGCCACAGACACGCAGACAGGGAATCTCAGTCACTCACAGGCCTCGTAAAAAAAAAAAAGTCTGTGTGGAGGATAGCTTCACCGATAGGACAACCAAGGCTCCAATTAGATAGTGGCCTAGTGGGAACCCTAAGAATAGCACTGTGGGCGAGCGCAGACATTTTTATGAGCACTCTGCGCTGCTCTGTGTTTGGAAAGCACATTGTTTTTTTTTTCCAAGTGGAAAACGGCAGAAGCCATGATGCCTTTCATAATGGGTAATAAACAGATCACTGTGACGATTTTTGTGAAAAGTTGCATTGTTTAATTTCATTATCCTCTACAGTGTGAGTAGTGTTCGCAGTGGTGGGCATCGATCAAGATTAGTGGCATGCCATATGGGTATGTCAACATCTGAAATACTGCGGCGGATGCGTGCTCTCCAAACAGCCTTCAATTAAACAAGGACAAATGTTTTAGGAGCGATGCCTATTTTTCATTTGATAAAAACTTGATATGGCATTATGTTTGGCGAGAAAAAAGAAGCATTTGTTTTGGTTAAAAGTTGAGTCTGTCAAAGGCGTGATCGTCTGACGAGGGCCCAGGTCACCTTCAAATGATACATTCGTTAGCATTTACTGTGCAGGTATTTTTTTTTGCTTTTGTTGAGCAATCACTTTAGCTGTCATGCTTTAACGCTAGGACTGTCTGACATACCGTCTGGGTTTTAATAATGCAAATAACTCTGTAGAAATATAAGCTACAAGCCATTTAACCCACAACTTTTCTTCAATGTGTGTTTTGATGTTTTCTGAAGCCTAGAAGGTACAAAAATAAAACTCACAAGATTTCTGAGCATTTAAACAATAACTTTTCAACACGTAAAAGTTTATAAATAATCACAGAAACGTTGGATTTATCGTTATAGATTTATTTTGCAAAGTCTCCAAAAAGCCACTGCAGTTCAATGCTGGATTACAAAGCTTCTGAAAGGGATAAGATCGTACCGGAGCCGGCACAATGGATGAAGTCGAATGCAGCATTCCAAAGATGTCATATACGACATACATCAAGTGAAAACCTCAAATATAGTGTAGTATATATATAAGTCATATATTGGTGTAGTTGTATTTAAGCATTGTAAAGAAAGTTGGTCCATTTGGAAACTTCATCATACAGATGCATTACGATGTGCTTGTGAACACGAACAATGAAATAAGAAAAGAAGGTCTGTCCGGCCGCTGTGGCTGTCCTAGTGTTAAATGAACGTGGGACTGCATCAGAGCTTCTGATTCTGAAAGTTCATACTAATATTGCGCAGCAATTAGCCAGGTGTGCTTATGTGTGAAATATAGAGAGTTTCAAGCACTTTGCAGATTCTTTTTTTGTTCATTCTTCACAGAGCTACGTCTGCCACTGTTTGAATACTAAACTGCTCATCATGAACAGCTTTGAGGAAAATCTTTCCTTTTGGTGTTTGCTTTAATCTGCATTTGTTAGCTCATGGATATGGTAAGAGTCGCACTGGGACTTTTGTTCTTACTCCTACATTCCTGTTACTACCTTTCATCTAACAGAAAGGAGCCTCAGTGGTTTCTGATCCACATCATTGCTGTGCTTTGTCAGCAAACACTTCCTGCAGCTGCTTCACAATAAAAGCCTTCAGGCGGCATAATCAATTTTGTAGGAAACACTATTGTTGTTGTTGCTTGAATGTATGTTTGCCTTCTGTTTCTGCTGAAATCCCATGGGACTAAAACACCTTAATGAAACCTGACCAAAATTTTTGAAACATTAAAATATGTACTGTAGATGTACTATGTGATTACAGCATCTTAAAACTTTATTATGATGGTATATTATTGTTTTTTGAAAAATTAGACAATCATGGTAAAAGTTAATTACATGTTTATTGTTAAAATGAAGACGTTCTTATAAAGGGAATTTCTCTGGAAATCTACAGCTGCTTATAAACTGAACAAACTAAACTCAAACAATTCTGAAAATAATGTTCTCTAGCTTCCCTATAATTGGTACCAAATTATATAATTCTATCCGGGACACTGAATGATGGACCCAAAAAAATAAAGTGTTGCTATTTTATCTCCCAACATGAAGGTCTAAATGCTGTTTCAAAGTCCTCTTCATGCAGCAAAAAAATACAACTCTGGTGGAGAGATAATGAATCCTTCCGTTCTTCCGATATTTTATAGGAGTGAGCTTATAAAATAGCCACCATGTAAACACTTTTTACTGTAGAATGAACTCACACCAGGTCACGAAAACCCCAAATTAACAGAAAAAATACAAGGAAATGACCTCAATGGCCGCTACGGCCTTGGTGTTCGCCAGATCAGATTTAGCAGTTATCAACATCAGAAACTTTTCAAATCCTACACATGGCTTTAAAGTGCCCTTGAAGGCTTTCTGTTAAGCAGCTGCACCAAGTTTTCACTTGTAACTCTAAGGTTAGCCACCGTGGGCTAACAATGGTAATAATGCTAAACATTTATTTGAGGGCAGAAAATAGTGATTTGTATATCTGACCTGAAAACAGTACACAAATCTCCCAAAGGAGCCCCAGAGCGGCACAGGTTCATCATTTTTTCATGTTTAAAATCCAACGCCTCTTTATATCAGACAACTTCTCTCCCCACCCACCAATCACCGTGTGAATGATTGACCGTCACACGCGGTTGGATGATGTATTGCGCGCAAGCTAGTTTGTGAAAAGCATAACTCGAGCAGAAACCCTTGAGATAGTACTTCTTTGTAACACGCAGACGCTATTTCTAAAGTCTCAAACTGCATTTGTGTCGTTTCACTCTTGAGTCTGTAGCAACAGGTAGCCTCTCTGTCCAGGTATTAACTACATCTGAGCACTGCAACTTGACGTAGAATTTCCTATCCAGAAGAAGAAAATTGTCTTCAAATTGTGAAATAGCACAAATGCAATATTGTTCTCTGACAGTTGCATTTGTATCGGCGTGTATGTTACTTCTCTAAGCTAAAAATCTATTATAGCCTTGCGGGTCTGAAAGCTAAAGATTTTGTCTTTTTGTCAGGTTGCACAATGTTGGCTCTTTATAGTAGAGGTTTCTGCTCGTCAGCATGTTTGCCAAAGTTCTTCTCATTGGGGATTTCATTGTGCTCAGACTATGCAAATTTCACAGTTAAGGCTAATGCATTTGCACTGCCCAGAATTAAACATCTTGGTAGGCAGGCTACAGCTTGTGACTGCACAGGCACATGGTCACACACATACACACACAGTGGGCAGTTAAAGTGTGCACTTACAGCACATTAAGTCAGTGATAGGGATCCAGATGGCATACATGAATCCCATTCTCTATATCACATTGTTATAGGTCCTCACCAAGAACATCACACAAGCTTAGTCCTACAGCAAAGTAATTGGACTGATGTTTTTTCTATGCGACACTTCTTATCACACATTGAAAAAAACAATTTTCCTTTCAAATCATTTTGTCTGTAAGCATAGACTGTAGCAAGCAGGCTCTGTGTAAACAGAATGATATATTCCTGGATGCCTATAATCATGCAGTAAATATTTTTCCTCTCCGTGCAGATGAAGCGGTTGTACCAGAATTAAGTGAGCACAAAGCCATACTTTTCCTATTTCAATATAATTCAGGAGTTTCAGAAACATCCCCCGAAACAGTTTGAAACACCGGCAATGTTTCCTTCCTCTCCTTGCAGAAGATGTATAGAAATCACATGTTATGAAACCCTGCGTGGCGTCATAGCAGCTCCACAGTATCCTTCTGTTATTCATGCCGAGGCATTGAGCGCTTTTCCCTCAGCACGGTTAATCAGATGTAAGGAAACTGAACGACTGACCTAGCTAGCCGCAGAGGTGAGCTGTCAACAGCAACAAGCAAACACAGAGTGTTCGTGGTCATCGCTAAAGGGCAAAGTTCAGCTAATTACACTGTAGTTGTTCATCTGGCAGACAAACGGGGAAACAGTCTATTTAACAACACATCCAAGCAGCCGTGTTGCCTAGTGCGGAATGCCTAATGAATAAACACTTATACAATCGTGGGTAAAAAAAGAGACAAGTGAAAATGTGCAGTGAAGAAGACAAAAAGAGAGAACAAACAGTGCAAAAGAAAAGATAGATAGACATAATGAAATGTGAAAATAGCGAAAGGCTAACTGGTGAGTGGTGGCAGAAAGTGGGCCAATATGTGTGGAACAACAGGGAATGAAGGGAGGGTGAGAGATAGAGAAGGTGTGAGAGGAGGAGGGAGGTCAGTCGAGATGTGGAGATGGGCGGAGGAGGAGGGGGAGAGATGAGCCCCCAGTGCTCAGCTGTCAGTGCTTCCTCTGCAGGTGGGGCAGGAGGAGTGCCAAGTCCCTCTCTCCCACTCACACAGACACCCATGCATCACTCTATAATGGATGCTTTACACTGGTGCCAGAGAGAGAAAGACTGAGGCAGAGAAAGGGAGACATGGAGAAGACGAAAGAGAGACATGGAGGAGGGTGAGTACTGGAAAAAGAAAGAAACTGCTATGAGGAACAGGAAAAAAAGAAGCCGAAGAAAATGCCTCAGAGATTAAGGCAGTGGAGTCGAGGTAGCAGGGAAATGGATTGACAGACAGAGAGACAGAAACCCCCATCATGTCATTAGACCAATCAAGACAGGAAACAGACGAGACAGTCTGGGAGCAATATGATGCAGCTATTGATTTAATTGATCTAAAGCCTAACAGGATCAAAAAAACGGCAGGGCACAGCTCGGAGCTGCAGCCAACGCTCCCCTCCAACATTCTGCTGTCACTGTCCATTAGGAGGTGTATGAATGCGCCCTTGACAATGATTTATCAAGAATGATTCATAGATGGCATCTACCTGAACTAATGACTTGCCAGCGTCTTCGCTGGGGATTGCAGGTCATCAACAGATGACATATTTCGTAGTCACCTCGTTCATCAGCTGCGATTAGATTCCAAAAGCAATCTCTGCAATACATCACCAGATGGGTCTTATTGTATTGTCTTGGAGAATATTGCTGAGACAGCTCATGTGTGCCACATGTCGCTCAAGCTGCCAAAGCCCATTTGTACGGTTGTGGATCTGGGGCTATAGGTATATGCAACGCTCTGAGCTATTACCTTGGTTGATGGAGGCATGGATTTACTAAAGTACTCAATTATCCCCTGCTTCTTTCTCTGACCTGCTGCTTGGCTCTTTAACACCTATAACTCTATGCTTTATAGGCTCAACTACCTGCTGCAAGCAGAGACAGACTGATGGCTGGACTACCTGAATGAACTGCCTTCACCGTTTTCGGGCCATTTGTCAATTCTTCATTCCTCTGCTCTCTTCTGGCAAGGGATAGGTAAAGCTGCCTCACTCTGATGAACAGCGCAACT
The DNA here is from genome assembly GCA_943590825.1 of Bovichtus diacanthus. NCBI lineage: Eukaryota > Metazoa > Chordata > Actinopteri > Perciformes > Bovichtidae > Bovichtus > Bovichtus diacanthus. The sequence goes on from CALSBV010010690.1 coordinate 2,468,079, forward strand.
GGATATTATTTTCTAGAGTGTTAGCTCAAACTGGCTATCTGACCTCAGTAGTGCCATATTTACCCCAATAACACCCCTCCCACCTCACATTACTCTGCAGGGCCTGGTTTTTTGTTCTTCTGCTCGATACAACTTTGATTCCGTTTTCTCTTTGGAACGGTGAGTGGTGAAGAGAATAAAATCTATTTGCTGCCTGAATTAGGTCGTTTTCTATTTTTTACGAGTCCAAAAGAGAGTAAAAACTTTTAGTTGGTGAGTAAACCTCCATAAAAATAAATCAATTTATTGTGTGTTCTCTGCTATACAAAGTCAAAGACAATCCCGTTCAAGGAGCAACTGAAAAATGCCACATAGGCCACTTGTTAAAACCGGTTTGCTTCTTCCACACAATGACGGCCACACTATATGGCAGACAACAAAGCCGAGTAGTCAGCGTAAATAAATACAAGCATTCTTGCTCTGCATAGATGGCATCCCCCTGGTTTAATTATCGCTCTTGTCAATCGAGGTGGAAGAATACGGCGCCTGACAAGGCGCGTCCCCATTCTCTCATCTCGCATAGGCCTTTTTCACACCCTGAGATGCACAGACACCCTTCAGCAAACAGCCCAATCAAACCTCGAGATGGAGGCATTCTGGTGCCCCAAACACCCAGGTAACTTTACAGTGTCGAGTTTCCGAATGCCTTTGACATCCCAGAAAAAGGGTCTATTCAACTTCCGACAATTGTCCCTGGTTTTCTCAAGCACGAGGCATTTGCACAACAATGGCAGCTGAATCGTGTATGAATAACATCCCAGGGATGTGGTCATGCAGCTATCTTTCCCCTCGACTCCAATTCACATTCCAGCTTTTGCAAGGTGCCTTTATTTGATGCTTAAACTCCACGACAGGAGACGGATGGCTGCTACATGATGCCTGAGACCACAGTAATTAAGTGGGGATGGATCGCACCTGCAGATCTGTACGATGAGAGCTCAGCACAGGGGCATTAAAGAGTGCGCATGCAGGGCCTGTAGGCCATTCCACAAGGAGAACCTCCCATGGGTCTGGTTTCAGAAAGGAAGCCCACACATGTTATTTTCAAAGGTCATCACCAGATCTAACATCGCAGTTAAAGCAGTGATGTAGTGTAACACTCACCGACTCTTCATCTATATGGCCCGCTGGCTTCCTTCCCCTCTCTGTAAAATAGGGTAATTTGGAGCAGCATTTACATTAGCCTGAGATTACCTGTCGATATCTCAAAATACAGCAATGAATGACTACACAAGTTTACAAAGCTCAACACATCCTCTCAATTCCCAGCAGCCTCACTACAACAGTGTTTGTGTTGTTCCCTCGAAGGAAAACTACGAGCCTGCATGTACATGGTAAATTATTGTCAGAGCAGAGGTTAGGTGCTCAAGGCAACGCAGGCTCTGAATCCCACAACGGCAGCACTGTTTCAGCAAGATTGACAGAGGCAGATTGATTCGAGGTCTAATAAACATTATTGTCAGTCTTATTTCCTTCCTCTAGGGGTCCATGTGGTAAATACAAGCCAGAGACAACACAGGTGAAATCATAAGAGGACCCGGATAAGACCTTACAAACAAGTCTGTTACCGAGACACGTGATGTCACAGAGGTCACTCACAATGCCATTAACCCTCAAAATATTTATCGATTCAAATATAGTAATAGTGAGTGAAGGATAATTTAGCCCTCCATGTCAGATGTAGTGTACATGTATGACATGTGTTTTGGGATGCAACTGATGTTCATTTTAATTATCGATTAATCTGCTCCAACCAACAGACAACAAGATATTAGATTGACTACCATATTAGAAACAAACTATAACATTTTGAATAAAACCTGGAACCAGTCCATTATTGCCGTTTTTGCTTTAAAGCGTTACTTAAATGATTAAATTGATTATCGAAACAGTTATTACTTAGTTATTACTAAATGTTTTATTAGTTATGAAAAAAATGTAAATAGACTAAAATAAATGAAAATGACCAAACACTTTATCTTCCCCAGAAATCAAAGTATGAGGGATGACACATGGAAATGAGAAAAAAAAAGAGAAAGAAAGAAAGTAAGCCTCCAAGCCCGGCTTCAGTTGTCACCTCCTGAATCAGCTCCGTCAGACTGGGTTTATACAAACGTGTAAAGCCAGTCAATGTGATAATGAAGACGAGGATTATTTAAGAAATTCATTTGATTCAGAAAATGCTTTTACTTGGCAAACATGATTTTATTTCAGGGTCCAAGTCAATACTATGAAATATTCAGCCTAAACCCATGATGGAACATGTTACAAATTCTCATTATTATTATTATTTCTTTATTACAGTACTTCTACCTGTTTGTTATCTGCCTCTGTATCAGTATCCTTTTTATATGAAGTATTTTTTTTTTTTTTACACCACAGAGGAAGGAGTCTGGAGTGTAATGGTAGGGGAGAAAAATGTGTTTTTAAAAGAAATAACAAAACTGTGATGAGTGTTGCTGGGTGTAGCTTGAAACAGTGGCCACTGCCAATAAAAAAAGGTCAGACCAGCGCAAACTCTGTGATAAATGTTGATGTATTTGGGATGAATAGCACAATGTTAATAATCAAATCAAGCTAAATGTACCATTTAATGAAGTCTTTATCAAGTTCAATAAATTGGATCATATATTATCAACTCTTTTTTTAAATTATTTTACCTACTAATCCTGCAATAAATACAGTTCTACATTTCCGGGGTATTATGAGTCTTTTTAGCTTATTAAAGCTTTTCTTTGCCAGCCATCTTGCCGTCAGATAATTCACTGACTGGACATACTTGACCAAATGTGCACATAAAGGACACGGCAGTTTGTGCCTCACTGTAATCATAACATCACACTCAAGTCACTCTAACAGAAGCTCTAGTTTCTCACCCAATCAGTTGAAGGAAATTGTACAGTAATGCATCAATTCCTATGACTTCCAAGTCGCATCCTTTCCAAGATGGCATGAATCACACTATTTGGTCCAAAAATCCACAGCAAGTAGTTCACTATGAAGAGCCACCATTAATAAAGTTAATATTTTAGATTAGATTTGAGAAAAATGTCCTGCCACGCCATTTGATTTTCTCAATCTCTCTGATCCTCGATTTCTACACATCCCACGATGCACTCCTTCACTTAATCACCTTCTATGCTATCCTTCACACCAAATGGATTCAAAACTTGTTACCCTTAGCTAAAAACCGAGCACCTGTCACACTGCCCTCTTAATACTCATGGTGCAAGGGGTTTCAGTGTTTGCTAGGGGGTGTCTTGCATTAAAAAGCCTTGGTACTCATTGCACTGCTGTAATAAAACCCAAGCATTTAACATGCACATTTATGGTCCTCAATAACCCAGAAGTCTTAATAAAAATGAAAGCTGACATTGGCATGAAGGATCCTCCACACTAGCTGTCTTTAATGTCCAAGACGTTCCATTAAAAGGGGAGCACTTCCTCAGAAGCGGAGCTTTTATCCTGATTGCTTTCAGGAAGAGAAGAGAAAAAAAAAGAAACCAAACGACCTTCAGCGACTCTACAACTAGCCCTTCCCTCCTGTGTGCTCCGTGAATAGACGGGCCGGCATGCACACTGATGCAGACGTAGACGGTATGTTTTCTGTAGGTTGTGAATGGAGACACAGCTGTATTGACTGCACTCAGAGATATATGTACACATACAGACATCTGAGTCTATGGTTACTTGGTATTCTATTCATGTATAGAGGGACTATCTCGCTTTTTATCTCGTAATGATTATTAGGAGATAGGGAAAAAAAGCCAAATCTGCATGTTCAATTAGTGCCTGCGCGATGCCAGATAGATAATACATGGGACTGGCTAATGTCCTTGCTTCTGAACTTCTTCAGCCGTTTTCCGTTTGAAGCCGGAGAAAAAGAAGATGGGGACAGAGATTTCCCTCTGTGGGAACACAACTGTTGCGCTACATTTAATAAGCTGGTCAAAAACACTCTCCTGCCGAGAGGGACTGCGCTTTTAATGACCATTCTGCTTCCAAAGTCTCAGATGTGCGGCTAGATTGCTTGCCTCATAGAAGACAAGGCAGCCATCTTATTAATAGCAACACACCACACATGCTGCAGACTGGGGAGCAGAAACCCTGAGCGGGAGAGAGGGAGAGAGACACACTGGCACATAGAGAGAAAGTGTGTCCCTTGCATGCTTTTACTGTCCGTGAAGGCAGGGAGACAGATGGGTGCAGTGAGGAGGAGATTAGATGGAGGAGGCAGGGCAGGGACCGGGGTCTAAAAAATCGAGCCCTCACAAGAGGACGTCCAGGCCAGCCTCCACGCAGGCCAGAAGGGGGGAGGTGATGGATGTACCCTCTGACTGGAGCCCTCGGCACGCCCACATGGAGACGCTACCAAGGCCAGGCCAGAGGAGCAGGCAATCAAAGAAAGAGGCCGAAGGGCTAGGATGATATAGGAGGATCCAGCTTATTAAATAGGCTTCAGGAGGAGCATGGAGCATCTGAAGTAAGTTGTCACTCTGCCACCAACAGGCATAAAAGGAAGTCTCTGTTAGATTGGGAGTCTATGCACTGTAGGCAGTGATGACAGACTGTGTACAGTAAGAGCGGGAATACTGTCATTAAATACACCGACACACCAGGGAGCTCCAGAGCAGTGTGTCATCGCTGATTTACTTTTTCTTCTTTCTACCTGGGCCTCGTTATCCTGCATCTGAGCATCAGGTGAAGGGGAATGTTTGTGTGTGAGACGCATGTGTATCCTATGCTATGTTCATCATATCCTACCGCATGCTCCACCTGAATTCAAACACGCCGCACTCAATGTGACACCACTGTCTCTATTTCTAGACGCAGAGTAGGACTTTTTTTTTCATTTGTGAGTCTTTTTGCAAGTCTAAATAAAAAGCCAAATCAGGAGATGAAGATGGAACCGCGATGCGTTGTTTACGATCTTGTTTGCTGACTTAATTTCCATTCATAGAGCAAAGTAGAAAACTCAATATAAGTCTGCTAACCTGGATAGGAAATGATTACACAAATCCATTACCAGAAGCCACCTGAAACCAGGTGTGCTCATGCCACAGTGTACAATTCATTTGATTATAGATTTTAACATCAATTTTGAGACCGCTATGCAGATCCAGACACTTTGATTCCTTTCTTGTTTATTTCGTTGTCTTGGCAACAAGAACATCCTACCAGTTTTCACCTCAACAGTTAAGACGATGCGAGAGGAGGAGTGGAGTACAGCGGAGGTTGTGAAAGCAGGTGCAAAAAGACATTTTTTCACTTGGATTTCCTGTCACATCCTGCAGCCCACTCCAGTCCTAAACTTTATATAATTACAACAATCTGTGCTCCGAGAGAGACTGTGTGAAATCTGATTGCCATTGGTAACATTCGCAGCAAGAGTCCTGGCGTGATAGAAGGCTTCCTGTTTCAATTTCCTAGGATCCCTCAAGTTTTACTGGCTTTTTTTTTTTTTTTTATCCCATCAGTGGGGCATACATTTCCATTCAGGGGAAAAAACAGACCCCGTAATATCCAATTTACTGGGAGGCAGAGGAGAAGGTTTCACTGGCAGTATAATAACATGCTACATGGAGCGTAACATTATGGAGTATGAATAAAAAAGGCATTTATGGTAAAAATTCAATCCAAAAGCAGTCATCATTCATCGGAGGAAATCAAGGCAATTAGTAACACTTTAATGCAAATTGGAGAACGCAAAACACATCACAAATCCCTGGCACTGTAATAGGGACCACAGAAGAGGAGCTGAAATGACCTCTTTCAAATGTCGGTGTACTATTAAAGATATGCAAACACAGATGCTTCTCTGCCTAGTGACAAAATAGAAAGAAATGTCTGTATGAGTGTATGTGGTGGTTGGGTGTCACTTAATAGATTCCTGACCTCAATATTGCTTTAGGCCAATCTTTTATCTCATGCAAGAGTGATTGCTTTAATGTAATTCACTTGGGTGTAATGTACAGTAAAAGCATCGTGTTACATTTCCAACCATGCATGTCCAAAGCAGCATGTTTGTGGCTTGTTAACATGTTCACAAGCAAGGGACGTGAGCGTGGCTGAATGTAAAGATTTCTCATTTGGAATATTACCCTCACATAAACACTGTAGAAAAAAACAGAAACATTGCTATACAACAACACCTCAATGCCATGTACCCACCGCTGCTATCAATTAAACGCAAAACAGTCAGCCAGCTTTTTAAAACGCGAATATGTGACTGACTGTAATATTTCCAGGTTAAGGATGATGCTGTGTCCATGTGGCTCTGCAGGGTACACCTCATGGACGGAGCTTAAAGGACCGCCAGTTCAGCCGCATGAGCCAAAGCACTTTCTGCAAGAACTTACCTACAAGCAGTAAGGCTCCATCCTAATTCAATGATGCATTAGAGGAGCACGAGCATGAGGGATGTTTATCGCATGTCCAGGTTCAAGCACGCATGCTGCATTTATTATTTAAGACATGGCCGATGTGGGCAGTAAATCATTATGAAGTAGCACTAAGGTAGCCAGCAGATAAACAACATAGCTTACAAAAGAGAACAGTATGTGTGTCATTTAACATGCCACTAAAAAGCTCTCCCTGGTGCACCATGTCTCCTTTATATCTACCTTACAAAGACACAATATACCTACATGTTTATTTCTCAAATAGAGAGGGATACTAGCAAACCAGCAGAGTACATCAAGAGCCACATGTGATTTGAAATTTGCCGAGGAGTTTCAATTTCCGGATGGTAATCATTTAAATGCAAACATCTGCTTCTTTCGTCATGCTGTGCAGTACAGTAGAATACATTACTCAATAACTCTCGAGCTGCATCACCAATTTCTAATATCAAGCAGCCTACACACCAGCAGCCATGAGCTCCACAGCTGTATCACCCACCGCCCCCTCCCCCCCTCATCTCTGCCGTACTATACCTTCAGAGTGGTGGGAGAGGGTGAGCAGGCTGACACATGAAGCTCCGATCCCAGAACCGAACACAGTGATGCGGTTGGAGTCTCCTCCGAAGAAGCCGATGTTCTCGCTGATCCACCTTAAAGCCTGGATCTGATCCAGGAGCCCGTAGTTCCCTTTAGCAGCCTGGTCACCGGTACTGAGGAAGCCTGCAGCACACACAGAGATTAATTAATTCAAAAAGTCACCCAACGACAGCTAATTAAATAAATCACATTGTTATACATAACGAAATTTGCACTTAATTTGCACAAAATAAAAAAGTAGGTCGTCTGCAAATTGCACATGCAATATGCCCCGGATATTTATTTCCCATGTGCAGCCGCAGCATAACATGTTATCCGCAGTGACGAACCCCACCCCGATTTTTTCAGAAGAACCATCACCCCGCGTGACAGCAGCGCTGAAATCATGACTTATTATATGACACGGCTGTTGGTAAAATAGGAGTACGTGTGGCCACATGTCATCTGCACCTTATGGGAAATCAATGGCATGTCTCCCCGGGTGAGCACCCATCATCGGATATATTGAGCAGTCCTGATGAAAACCCTAGGAATCTATGAAAATTTCACAGACGGAGAGAAAAAGACATGATAATAAGATTTACAATCATTTTGATGCCGCAAAACCCTCCGTATGGACTGCAACCTCGTTACATATCCTATCAGTCACCACCTTCCTCTGACATATTTCGGTTCTCCTATTCGGAAGTAGCACATACTTTCAGTCTAAATATTCACAACAGGCACTATCTATGCACATTTTCCTCCCGTGTCTGTGTAATCTTCTATATGATACCTTGAGATGGACAGTTGGTTTCTCTTGGGCACATCAGAGCTCATGTTAACACACCACCCTCTCCCAGCTGCTCTCCAGGGCCTAAACCCTGCTGAATGATGGGTAATCGAGAGTCGTGGTGGAAGATCAAAGGCAAGCAATCCCTGAAGTCCCCACGGTGGACTCAGTGTCCATCAAACCCCTGAACATGCATGCGAGGTGACAGCGAGGAGATGTGCATGGAAACCAGGACCCCCCACCCCCCCACACCCCTCTTTAGTGGCAACACTTCACAAGCAATAAATGTGTTGGTGTTAAATGCTTGCGAGCCTCCAGTGATGTTCCTTCAGCAACACAGCATTGTTTCTAACATCTATTTCATGGTCTATGCCTCCATATAATGATGAGCTTTCTGTGTTTAAGTCCTAAGGGTGGAAAGGGAATAGTTTTGATATCAACCATGCAGAAATAAATAAATAAATGTGTGTTTTTGACTCAGGTCAGCACAGCAATGCTCACTTCAGAAACACACTGATTAGAAAGCAGCTGCTCTGGGCTCATGTATGTACAAAAAGGATGGCATGTCCTCCGATCTTTATTTTCTCTCTTTGTGTGAATCATAGTCTACAGAGGGCATACCCTCCTGCCCCACCCTCAACAGCACACCCGGCTCGCCCCGAGTGCCTGTTGGCAGCCACAAAGAGGGTGGGCAGGACAAAGGCCAGGCCTGATCATCGATAGGAGAGAGGCGGTGGCACAGGAAGCAAAGCAGGAGACAAATGGATCAACAGATGGTCTCCTTCAGACACATCCCTGAGGATGACAGAGCAGCAGGGCACATGCAGAGAGAGAGAGATAGAGAGAGAGAGAGAGAGAGAGAGAGAGAGACAGAGAGACAGAGAGAGAGAGTGAAAGAGACAGGCAGAGGAACAGAGACGGACGCAGACCGAGAGGCAGAGAGAGGAGGACTCTAATTGAAGAGCTTTTTTCTTTTCTTTTTCTCTCGCAGCTCCTCCTTGTGTTCCGTCATAACTAAAGGACAACAGCTTTTACAACCCTCTCCCGGGTGCCGTGGAGAGAGAGGAGATGTGACTCTCCCAGAATAACCCTCATTTGCGAAATGGTTCACACTTCACCAAGTGTATGTCAGATGGGTTAAGAAATGTCAGGAGACTGGCATGTAAAAGGGATTCTGTGCAACTGTTAGCCTAATTGAAAAGATATAGCAAACGTTATCCATTTGGCATTGTAATATGAGGCATTACTAAATGACAAAATGTAAATGGGTTTGGGTCCCCAGCTGGCAGAATAAAGAACTGCTCAATTCTCTAGTCTTTTGGTGATTGGGATTTTTTTTGTTTGTTTAGCTGTGTTGATTCCTCTGCATCTATAAATGGTCATTAAAATGTAGAGGTGGAATCCAATATGTTAGACAACAAGACATGCTGCAGGCGCCATTTAAAAATACATCTAATATAGCTACTGGTTATGTTTTAATTGGAAAGGTGACAGAAAGTATTTTCTTTGCAAAGCAATTAAGATAGCAAAGTAATTGTTTTTATACATGGTTATTTCCATTTTTACATTTATAGCCGACCGTTGACTTCATGCTTGCGCTCTGGAGGTGTTTGGTCTGTTTTTGTTTTCTGCATGACCTCCGGACCTTCTACTTCGCTAGAAATAAGGTACAGGAACTGACTTTTTAAATAATGTCACGTAACCTACGATGCCTTTGTGTCTGATTTGAGTTATCTACATTTCCGAACCTCCTTACTCACCAGGGATCGGGTTATAGATTTCCAGATCTAGCAGATGATCTCTGTCTCATCAGCACTGCGTGGGCTCTGGCTGCACATGAACCGTGATGTGCAGTGCACTATCTGTTCACAGCTCACTCCTACACAGGACCTTGGGATTCTGGGCTGCAGCTCAGTGCTTCTTAACTATTTGGTCAGGCTGGCTCTGTGCTTGACTTCGCTACTCAACCTGACATTCAATTGAAATTTTTAATATGCACTCACAAAAAGCATTTAATTATAAACCGTAATCACATTATATCCATCTTTGTTAGCCGCCTGAATTCAAATCGATATAAAAAATTATCTTTTAAAATGATCTGACCAATTCACTTTGACAAAAACAGTGAATGTGGGGTGTTTTTTTCTCTCTCCACTCAGTCTCTATAACTGAGGAGAAGCCCAAGTGTTACACCTTCAGGCTGAATACCAATGTCATATATGATGTGCCTAAAAACAAGACATTGTTTTGTATATTAAATTCAAATGGTTCAGTCTAAAACGTTTCATTTAGACAAAGGAAATCACACAAAAAATCGCACATCTAGAAAGTAAATAAATGCCTTAAAGTTGAACTACACTGGAGAAAAGAAATCATAAAACCATCCTTTAGCAAAATGCAAATGTCTTTTATTAGGATCTGTGGAGAAACCCGGTTATGTAAGCTGCAAAAGGTCATGCCAACAAATAACATTTCAACGCCTAAAACACAAATACTCAAAACTGAATGAATGAATCTAACCTGTCTACACATGTCAGTTGGATGAGACATGAAATTTGCATGAGTTCCATATTTATTGCAAACGAACTGTATGAGGTAATAACAGTGATTCTGTGCTCCTTGCCTGCATGATAGAACTGCAATTTGTCCGGACTGATTACATGATGTAGTTTTGTCTCGTGTCTCAAAGTTGCTCCTCCTTGACAGCGATGTGGTGCATCCCAGCTGTATGAAGACTGAGTATTTTCTCCGAGAGGCAGCACAGAGTCAAGAGACCGTGGTCCGGTCGCTACTAGGTCACATTGCACCTGTCACCTTGCATCGTCCTTGCCGGACACAACATTGTGTGCATGTAGTGCGGCTCCCCCTACGAGGAACCGAGCCGCCCTTGTCACCTTAACATGACCAGAAGGGTCAGTTAATGTATACAGCATGGCAGCGTTCCCTCGCTGCAGCGTTTGAGCTCCAGCCAACGTGTCGCAAGCAATACACGAGCAGCAGAGACCTAGGCATCTCCGCTCAAATGCAACACCTTTCAAATTCCACACATTTTCACACACCAGCCACAATCATTGCGTCACCTGAATACCAACAGATAAAGAGTTTATTTTCCCCCCCAAAAAAAAGCCAGCGCAGAGCGTGATGCCACATAATGCGTTTTGCAGCTTAATCGTATTTTATCAATAAGCGTGTGCCACTATCTCAGTCTAAACTGAGTGTCTCAGTCTCCTGCGGAGCCCCGCCAGTGATTTCCTTTAGCCATGCCTCTCAGCATTGATATTGCTCTATTGATTATGATTTAAATGTCTGTTTCCTATACGATGGGCTATAACTCAGAGTGTAGCGGAAAGAGGTGATGATAATGATCGCTCCGACCCCAGACATCTCTCTTAGCCTGGTCTCCCAGATAATGGAATGTGTGTGAAGTAAAGGCAGGGGGTGAGAAGGGGGCAAGGAAGGGTGAGTGGGAGGGCAAAAGCTTGTTATTGAGCCGAAGAGTGAGCTTACATATGGACAGATGGAGGGAACGGATAGGGAAGAGGAGAGGAAAAGAGGAGGATGGGAGTAACACCGGTGACGTAACTGAGGGAAAGTTTTTTTGGCTTTCTGCTGGATTCATTATCGCTTTTACTTTGCCTTCTCCCTGTTTCTTTCTCCCTCTCCACCTCTCCCTCTTTGGGGGTGCCCATTAACAAGGCCATCTGTGTCTAAACTCTCCTTTGGTACTCCCCCCCTCCCATCCCATCTCCCTCTTGCCCTCTCCCTCTATCGTTTCTCCCCCCTTCTCTTCTCTGGGGAAATAAAAGCCCACACAGTCGCAGCCTTGACAGCCTCCCCTAAGAATCCCCCACTACAAAAGAGCTCCAACTTCCCCCCAGCCAGGCCTGGGCTGAATGGGAGCCTCTGGGGTGTGGATGAAGAGCAGAGGAGGGAAGGGGGCCACCCTCCACACAGCCACATAAAGGCCCTGTGTGTGTCGAGCTCACGATGAGCAAAGGACATACCCAGCGGTCCATCCTCCGCACAGGGAGTCATTCCCACAAGATTTTTCATCCTTTTTTGGGGTTTTTTGAACGAAGATTTTAGCATGCCGACAAGATCCAAAAAAAAAGAAAAAAAAAAGGCTGGGTGAAGGGAAGGGGGCGTGGGTCTAAATGAAGGTGATTGCCACTTGGATCAGTGTACAGCTCCTGTTTACAGCTTGCTGCCCAATAGCATGGCTGCAGCGCAGTCTGGTCTGAGGGCAGGAGAGCGAGAGAGATAGAGAAACAGAGAAAGAGAGAGAAGGGCAGGCAAGCACAAGAAAGCCTCTTTATGGTAGCCTGAACACTGGAGGCCATTTACCCAACACCACATCCTTGTTTCCGGTGGAAGAGAAAGTAAAAGACTTGAACAAAGAAACCCAATACTTTTTGATTGTCCCCTCCTACAAATTACTAGTTCCATATGAATAAATGGAGCGTGGTAGCGGAATCAAAGTAGAAAAATAATTTATGTGCGAGCCCCTGATTCTTGCTGGCCTCATCACGAATCAATAATTGAAGAAAATATCAGATCGCCTTGAATGTCAACGAAGTCACCCGATGTTTCACGGGCCTGCCCCCCGACACTGGGCGAGCTCAAACTGAATGATAACGCGCTTTCTAAACTGCAGGTCTTTGCTTTATAATGTGAACAGGCCGATGACTAACAGAAACCTAAATGGTTCAGCTTGAATATTCATCTCAGTTGCACACGATGACACAGATAGATGGGCCGTGTGAAGCATGAACCAACACTGTGCTGAAAAAGTGTCTGTGTAGTCTGATGCATGATGCTGAAGATCATCATGTATACTGCGCTGCTGTATACAGACTGAGCCAGTCAAATGGAAAATGTGGTTTGTGTGCAACAAAGCGCTGAAAAAAAACAAAAAAACAGCAAAATGTCAAGAGGGAAAATCTGCACCGCACAAATACCAAAGCTCATCCGACACATATCTGAGCCCCTAAAACCCAGATCTCTTACGGACAGACAAGGGCCTGTTAAAGCAGACAGGGATGAAAAACAGATACTGTAAGTCAGCGCTGGTGGCGCACGTGGCAGCTGTTGGTCGTCCTGCATGTGACTTCTGCGCTGCTTAATCTGATTGTGTGATGTGTCCCCGTGGTCAGGCGACACTATTCAAGGGCTCTCGTGAACAGCAGCCGTGGCAGCAACTACAAATGAGCAGTTTGCATATGTATGACCCCTGGCACCTGAATGCCACTCAATCACTCACACATCGGCTATAGCGGCTGTCGGCTTTCACGTTTCTTTTTTTTTTTTTTTATATCTCCCCTTCGCTTCCCTCCCACCCTCTGCTCCAGCTCCCCGTCATGTTTCCCGTCTCCCTCTGCTCTCAGTTTCTCTCTCTGCTCTCCGTCCCTGCCTCCATCTTTTTTTTTCTCGCTACTTATCACCTTCTCTCTTCTCGGTATCTCTCAACATCTTTCCTTTCAGTGAATAGCACAGACAGTGGATTCTCAAAGACAGCGAAATGCTTTTACATTAAGGGAAGCTTTGCATCTCACAGCTGCTGCGGAGGCGGGCCTGCACGCTCCCACAGAGGGAGAGGGAGACGCTGGGGTTGGAGAGTCACAACTGTGAGGTTAAGCAGCACTTTGGTTCCACATGGAGGAACATGCATCGTGGGGAGACATTTTCGAGACAATAATTTGCCTTTACTTAACGTAAGAAATGGAAAAAAACAAACATTCTTACTGTATACTCTCCATCCTTTGTTCGAACAAAACCACACTATATGAAAGGTGCTCTGTCTTTTTGGCTTGTGGCTGCACAAGTTCAAAGGCATGGTGTGAAACATGACAGCAAGCACGGGTGATGTAATTTGAGAGCTTGGTGAGAAAGTTTAGCACCACACAGCTCTGGGAGGACGGGGCAGTTGCGCAGTGATACGCTGTGATACGCTGTGATACCATGGAGGAGATCAGAAGGCGGTTTATCAAAGCACATCAGTGGAGCAGAGTAGTGCAGAAAGGTCATCATTTAGAGGATCTTCAAAGCCCAACTCCTCAGGTTAGAGTAGCCCTGGTCGTTGGCCATAATAAGTTTAGTTTGGGTTGACCCTTCCACACCAGAAGCCCGGGCAGCCAACTCTACAGCTTTTGTTCCTGATACTGTCAATCCTGTCTTCTTATATCTGTTCATTTTTAAAAACCCTGCCAACTTTAGTTGTAAATCAACGACAGCAATTTAAATGAACATCTGTTTCCCTGAGGTTTAGCACTGTGGTGTAGCGTGTGAGTGATGTTTTATTTGTCTTTGGAAGGGTATAATATTTTTGGCCACAAAAAGAGGTGCTGCTGCCAGTGGGGTTGTGTTCTGTTTGAGAAATGAATCCACATTTTACTAGAAGCAGGGATTTGTTAGGAAACGTGCTTTTTGATTATCACACACTGAAAGAAAAGTTTGGACCTGCTCCGCTATTAAGTAGATCACCGGTTACGCATATGTCTATGACATGTACAGTGTTAATGCCAGACTATAATCAGCAATCAAAAAGAGTAAACGATAGATCTGCTGATATTCTATATTTCTCTTATTGTCAACAAATCTCATGAAAAGACCAAAAGCAGCAATGAATTGATCCTATTCAAGTATTGCGTAGCCAAAGCCTAATTTATCTTATTCCTATGTGACATAGAACTCCATTGTTGTCTCAAAACTATTAAAAACACATAAATCAGCCACAACATGGCACTGGATGACATATTCCTTCATTATGATGAAAACTGACACTGTTGTTTATTTCACATCAATCTCACATAAACTGCCCTGCTGCCTTAAATTAGAGCACGCCAAATCTTTGCCCGAAAAAAGTCCCCAACATATACATATGCCTTCTTGACTACAAATGTTATAAGAAATGATCTGGCATTAGGTTAGATTAAGAAAAAGTATATATTCATGACCTGTTTACATCTTCAGTAGTAACAAATGGGCTTCTACTGACAGGGATTCAAACAATATTGAGAGAAACCATTAACACATTGTTGGTTCTGGTCTTTTAATGAGATTTGTTGCCAGTTACAAAAACAAGAAATATCGCATGCCTCATCCTTCTCAAAAAACAGTAGTGATACAGCAAAAATGTTGTAATTTAGAGCTGAAATACGAAGTCTATCAATCGATTAATCCATCAACAGAGAAATAGAAAGCAACTATTTTGATAATCGATTAATTGCTCAATAATTGTTTGCAATTTCCCTTGTTGCGGCTTCTCGTTTGTGAGATTAGCTTTTTATTCTTTGACTTATTCTGACAGACATCTGTAAAAGTTAAGGTTTTCATTTGTTGACGGGGGAAAATAAGCAATTTGATGACATTTGCAAATCTGCTTTTTTCACAATTTTTTTTTTTTTTTATAGACAAAGCGATTAATCAAGAAAATAATCCCCAGATTAATCTTTAATGTAAATAATTGTTAGTTGCAGATCTAAATGATTGCATGAAAATTACCACATGTGGCCTAATATTGACCTTTTACCAAAAAAGAATCACAAGTTACCAGATCAGTTATGACAAATGACTATTTATGGCAGCCTGACTATAAATAAAGTTGAATAAAGATGTTTTTTTCTTTTATTTAAAAAAAGAAAATGTACTAATATCAAAATTTGAACCTGGATTCATTAAAAACTGAATTAGTTTTTTTCAGGATAAAAAAAAAAAAAAATGTATATGTCACCAAGAGCAAGGGCAGTGTGTGTTTGGAACAATTAGGAAGTTTATGTGTGTGACTGGCTGTGCCCTGGGCTCCAGCCATGTGTGTATGAGAGAGTAAATGGGTGTGGGTTAGTACGCAGCCACTGTGTGCATAAGTGAAGAGAGAGGGCTTCCAACAGAGTGTGTGCAAGTTTTTGTTTGTTTGTGGGTGTGCATGAGTGGAGCAGCAGCAGTAGTGTGCGAGGGGTTGGGGGGGGGGGGGGGGTGTATGCAGTACGGTGAGGGAGGTATGGATATTAATCACCAGGAGGAGCATGGTTCTGTGGCGCCGGGCGGAGATGGATGGGGTGTGAGTGCAGTGATGTCACCCTGACAAATGGACCGGCCATGTTGGCTGAGACTCGCACATCGCCTCTCATTTCAATTAGTTCCTCACACAACAACCCACCTAACCCACAATCTGCAGGTTACACACACACACAAACACATACACTTTGGCCACAAACACACCCCCTCCGATGCCCCAACCCATAGCGCAGCGCTCTAACAAGATGCACTGATCTGTAAGAGTACAGTGGAGCTCCTTTCATTAATCTTACTCAATTATGACAGCACTTTTGCTTTCAATCCCAGCAGTCACTCATTACCATTCATAATATCAGCCAAGCGCACTGACTAGGTCTACGGCCAGCACACTAGCCAGTGGGAACTGGCAGCGGGTCTGGGTGTGTTTACGAACTAAAGATCGGGCATGCCCATGTGTTTTCCCACAATATCAATTTGATGAAGTGCCGGAACGATGCAAGCAATACGAGCAGTCGCTTGGGCCAATGGTAATAGCATGCATTTACTCTCTGATGTGGAAAGAGGTATATATAAGATCTGTGCCAGCCATCACAGTGAGCAGCAGTGCTGCTGAGTTCAGGTATAAAAGGTACCGCCTCCTCACCAGCTGTTTATAGCCTTGTTCTTAAAAGCCTGACACTATTGTCAATGGAGCCAGGGCTGATTTTGAAGTGTCTGTCACCTACACGAGAAGTGTTAAGCCCTGTTTTCAAATGTCTGACGCCACTAGCCGGAGGCAGTGAGCCTTGTTTCGAACTCCTTCGAGTAAACTTTGACATTGGAGGACTCCACTATACTGTGGACTTTCCTCCAAATATAGGCAGTGCGGTGTGTGTGTGTGTGTGTGTGTGTGTTGGGTGGAGGATGGGCCTCTTCGAGTGATTCAGATTGCCACCTTGGACATATGCCTGTGTTCAAAAAGAAAGAACTCACATTGAATTAATAATGGTGTCAATAATGTCCAAGAGTATTAAAAAGAGATAAGAATAATTTTGTCCACTGGAGATTCCACTATGCTCTAAACTGGGTATTTTTGGATGTCTTCCAGTAAACTGTAAACTTAACAATACAAATAAGAAGTTGGTTATATTCTGTTTACTTGAAGTTGAAAACAAAATAGCTCTGTCACGGGAATCCATGAATAGACAAAGCAAACAAAGCTGGGTTGATGGTTTGTTGCATCGTCTGGCTGTAGAGAAACTTAGATATATAGAAAAGGGTAAATACTGTTTTATTTTCGTTTTTGACTTTTGAGCGGTTTTGGTATTATTAAGTGTTATCATCTATTTTTATCCACCAAGAGGTGATTTTAGCACCTAGTCAACAAGACCGACAGCAGAACGGGTCTTATTTCTTGTTTCCTTTATGTGTTTTGTTTAGGAGTGCCTTTTATTGTTAACCTGGAGTATGTTTTTATATGTTATGTTGAAAATTCAATTCTAAAAAAAAAAAACAAAAAAAAAAACGGTGCCATTTGCTATATATACCCTCGAAGAGGCAAACCAATCTCCATCATGGTTTTCTTTTTTTCCTTTTGTAAAATAGTCAGCGATAAAAAACATGATACGGTTAATTTAATAATTTCTTAGGTATTTTTTTTATCATATACAGATATGCAATGATGATCGCTAAGTTACATGTATGTTCATATTGTTCTATGTCAAGATGTTTGATCATACAATGGTGTGTGCTTCATAACCAGTAGCTAGCGTGCACTGGGGCCCGTCGTAATAGTGTGCTCTGGGAACATCGTGACTACCTTACGCTGCTGCTTTGGTCCTATACCTCCATGTTAAACTACCTCTCAATCACCATCTTACATCTCCAGCACCTTCTCGCGTTCTGCTTCCTCCCTCTTGCATCTCTATCTGATCTCTGCCTCTCTCTCTGCTGCGACCCTCCTCTTCTTCACACCGGGAGGATCTTGCGAGAGGATCAGTTTGGAATAAGCTAGGGCAGACTGGGCCATGTGAGACTGAAATGGGCTACGCAGTGCACACTGGAGCGCTAAGTTGGGGATTTGATCAGAGCCTCCTGGGGCTCCAGCTCCATTTCCAGCTTAACATCAGTGGTGGGTATCTCTTCATCTGCCCGTGAAAGCATCAGGAGGTTAATATCAACCCTATACAGAGGAGGGAGTGGGGGGAGAAACTGCATTGTGCCACAGACTTACGTAATTAGACCTCTATACATCTGCATTTAGCACATTACAGATTCCTCATTCCTCATGTTAAGGAGCTCCAATTGCAGATGTTCTATCAGACAATTGTGTGTCAATGCAGCAGCCCTTCTGTGAACTGTGATCAAGAACACATTGTTCCATCATGCAGTCAAAAGAAGATATACTGTATAACTGGACTGCCATCTACTCTAAGAAAAAAGCAATCAGGGTGGGTGACTGGAATATGAATCTGTTGTGTGGATCGCTCACCGAAACTGAACATATTTGATATGTCGATAATGGCGGTTAGATTCCTTCCTGTCTCATAGAAACCAAAACCACTAGGTTTGTAAATATGCTGAATTTATTACCTTCTACCTTGACTGTGCTTGGCTTGCTTGGCTTCACATATTCCTTTGTTGATGAAACATGCCTGTTCCCTCACCCCGTGAAGAGTGGGAAATGAAAAATGGATGAAAAGCTTTTGAAATAGTGTGTATGATTACCATAACACTTCGACAATAGAAGGAGTGTGCCTGTCATGTATTGTTGCATGGAACACAAGGGGCATACACTAAACAAAAGACACTTGTACCCATGTCCTACAAATGATGACAATATTTGCTTCATTTTCCTCCGTTTCAATTGATATTGAAGTCTTGTTTCCAGTAAAGGTTTCACATTCGAACAGCTGATGTCATTCCTTTTTTCATTTCACTTCGCCGTTCTTCCTTTTAATCTAGCGGCACTAAAGAACTACATTCCAGCAACAACAAAAAGGTTAGATCTTGCTTTCTGTTTCATCTTGGCCTCCTGCGATCCCCAGGGACGTCTTTCTGCGCTCGTCTGCACTGCTTGGCGATGGGAGATTGTGCCAGGGCTCTGTTTGTTTGGCTTTCTTCCCCCCTCCTCATCGTGCTGAAATCTGCCTGACAGTTCGGCAGCATGGCTCAGGCCCCACAGGAGCTACTGTCAGATAAAATGTCACCGTGGCTTTGTTCCACGCGCCCTATAGGCGGGCCAGATGCACTGTACACCTGCGAGCCAGAGGGCCAAAGCACAAAGCGAGAGCGCGGTAAAAGAGGAGGTGTGGAGACAGAACAGCTCCCTGTCTTGTTAATTTCGCTGCATATGCCGTATTTTGTTAAATGCTTACGTTTTATCCTCATTACAAAATCGGCTTTGATGGACAATGAGATTAGAGGTTTTAACCTTGGAGCTATATGATTAAACCACAATTCATCAAATCCTATATGGTTTATCGACAGCACTAATTCAGCACCCCTCTATGTGATCGAATAAGAGTGCGCTATGTGCGCCATCGCTTAACATAACAGCTTCTGAGCCTTAAACTCTTGACATCCACAGTCACACCACATCCAATTTTTTCTCTGAACGGCAGCAGGACCGGACCCGGCTCACGTCTCTGAGCCTCAGATGACTCTTCTCAATGGTTCCCTAACGAGGCTCGAGCAAAGAAAGCCGACTGGTCCTCTCACAGCCGAGCACTAGGGCGGTTGCCACTGTCAGCTCCTGTTAGCTCAGGCCTCTCCGGTTCACGTTTCAGAGAGCATAAACACACTCATCCCAAAAGAGCTCATCCGCGCTCATTCACCCACCACGACTCCCCTCACCCCGCCTCAATAAATTAATAAAGGAAGGAGCAGCTCTCGCAGGTAATTTGATTAAATACGACATCCCTGCTTTAAAGAGCGTGCTGACGGAGCAAAAATAAGACGGGACGTTGTCGGAAGAAATTGTCACTGTACTCGTACATGACCCCCGCCCCGGTAGCTACACTCTCGTCCCTTTGGATCAGCTGAGCATCACCACACACACCATTTTCCAAGGACACCTCTGAGTATTATAGATGAAAAATGCTATATGCTCCAGATTACCAGGCTTGTCAGTCACCTAATTTGATGATATCCCCACCAGATCTCTTCCCTTAATTGAGTTTCTTTTGCTTTACTTGATAGCAGACGTTCATGAGTTCATATGTTTGAACCGTGGCTGCATGCTGCATAAGCCTGTGGGCTTATCTGGGGCACATGCACACTTTTCAAAACAGACATAGTGTAAACAACAGCATGAGCTCAGACATTTTGTTATACACCAAGGACACACATAAGTGTAACCAATTTCTGCCAAATGTGCTGAGGGAATTGTATTAGCATATTAGAAGAAAAACTTAATTCAAACGCTAAATTCTCATATTTTAGCTAACATGGTTACTCTGTAATTGCAATATTATTATCAAAGCAACTGAATCAATGTGATAATTTATTTCATTTAAATACAGTGCATGTTCCATTTTCCTCTGGTGAAGACTTCATCTCTTTCTGTGTGTAATGTCATCCCCACTGTCTTCTCCTCTCCCCTCAGGCTTGAGAGGGCTGACTAGGGCTGGGAAGGATGTATCGAGCCACGACGTATGAATGGAATGACAAGCCATCTCAGTCGGAGGGGAAACCACTCATTATACAGATTGCTTTGTGGCGTTTCTGGGTAGTCAAGGCGCAATGTCACCTCTCCTCAGTCTGGCCACGGCCTGAACGAGCAGTGCAGCTCGTCTCGCGGCCCCCGCTAGCCATCGCCGAGCTGACACACTTTGTTGTTAACTCCGTATCCCTCAGAGTCAGTTTGCCTAGAGGTTACGAGGGTGGATTACCGACATAACAACAATGCCAGTAATGGGAAGGAAACAGACATGTTCTAATGGAAGGAAGGACTGTAAATCTTATTAGCAGGACATCTCGTTTCAGTCAGTGCTCCAGTGGCCCCTCTGGCTCTGTGATAGCATCAGCAGCAAACAGCTAGCAGGTGCAGAGCAGAAATAAAGCCAATTGTCTTGATCGAATCATCCCCGTTCTGCCACCCTACATCTATTCCTTCACTTCAGTGTCCACTAACTGGCTGCGCTATGGATAATGCTCTATAATGTCTATTAATGCTCTCTGTGGTGCTATCAAGACACATGCTGATGACAACGCTTTCCTCCTGTCTTTGATAGGTTAACTACGCTGCAATAGCTCCCATGTTGGGAGACAGGTGGTTAACTGCTCTTCCTGTCTGTGAGTTGTGGCTCACTGTCAGTAACATCCCTACCTGTTGGCGGAAAATCCTGCAGCCCTGCTAGTAGCCTGTGAAATGGTGGCAGGTTTGTTCCATACCGAGCGCCCAAGTTGAGCCTTATCTTCCCCAGCCCGAGAATCCACCTTTCTGTCCTCAGGATTGGCGTGGGGAACAGCCTTGAGTGGCAGGCTCCTGCTCTAATTAAACCAGCAGAAGCATTAGTCCCGCTTGCGAGCGTTGTGAGAGTTTTCATAATTACCCAAGCAATTCATTCATTATTTAACTTAACGAGGTGGCTCAGTGGCCAAACATAAAGTGGACCGGAGGCCTAATTTGAGGAAAATGCCACAAAGATATTGAATACCTGAGATTTTTGCCCCAGCCACCTGTAAAGCTTCTGGATGATGAGGGATCAGGATTTAATGACTCAATATTTGGTCTTATTACATTGGAAAGTGTCTGCTGGTGGTGTAGGCAAACATAGAAAAGCACTCGTATTGCAATGTCTATTAAGTTCAAATGAAATGTAAGTATGACCTTTCTAAGCTCCTTAATTCAGCTAAATTGGCTCCAGAGGAGGCTAATTTAGCCCTTTACAACATGGGGGGAAATGGGCATTAGAGCCGTAGTGCCACCAGCAAATGGCACTGGACCCTGACTTGTTTGCACAGAAAAATGTGTTAGCTTTCTATCTCGAAAAGATGGGTTTTCCCCCTGTTCTTTAAAGCCCTAAACCTTTTTTTTTTCTTTTTTCTTCCTTCTCCAAACTATTTATTCTTACCCAATTGCAGGTATTACCATATTAATTTTGACCACTGTGGTATTGTTAGTAAATGTAAATGGGAGTTTACATTAAAATGCAAATGCGCCACATAAAAGCATGCAGTCAGCATTTTATTATCCTGCATGACAAATGTTACCTTAGTAAGGCTATGCATTTAGATGCCAGAACTAGGATACCAACTCATACCGGGCTGTACCTAGAACCCTGCTCTGGCTGGGGAAATAATTGATACACAATTCATGTCTAAAATGATGGGGGCGGATGATCAAGTTAGACTGGTGTGATACAACCCTGCAAAATTATTGAGTCAGGAGATAATCTGTTTTGATGCAGCCCTTATACCACTTATGATAATTCCTATCGTTTCATATTCTCACTCATACATAACAGCTGGCACAGTGTGACTCATCAAGCCTATGCCCTTTCATATTTCATGAAGAAAAATATAAAAGGTGAAACATCCTCGATATATTGTCGCGTGAAAACCTCGTAAATCCGGCTCTGGTGATCTTGACGTTCCAAAAAGTTGAAGAATTACACGCCTCCCGTGTGAGTCAGTAACAACAGTGACACGCAACTTGAAATCTGAATTCAGTTGACATGGTCTGACAATTTTAACAGTTCAACTAATATGATCTGTGTCATTAAATTTCTGCCACTCAGGAATCCATATCCATTTTAATCCCTGTCAAGCATTGTTAACTTGTTTACTGCTATATTAAGCACCAGATATGCTGCCTCAGAGTGAGGTATATAGCCCGTGGCAATTTGCTTCCAATGAAAGCATTAGACTCACAGCGGTGGTAGAGAAACAATGAATTTAATTACACATGTGTTCTTGTGCGGTGTAGACCCTGTATTTTTGATTTCATCAAATATTTATGGAATACAGAGGTCTATTTTTGTGAAAAAATGACTTACACTGGCACATGCTGTGCTGTGCATATGTGAAATGATGGCTATGTTTACATTAGGCTTAGCTTCCTTGTAGCTGGGTTCATGCATTTGTTTTGTCACTGCTGCTGTGTTTGTAGCACAGACTTAAGGACTGCTGAGTTGGGGAGAGCAAGATTAGAATATACAAAATAAAGTAAGAGCCCGAAAATCTATGACATTGTTGCGAGTGTAAACTAGTTCGAGCAAAGCAGCATGCATGGTGTTTCCAGCACGGACACATCACATCACAAATCAGACAAAAGCCACAGTAAAGCCACTTACTCTGCCTCCACTGTCAGGAAATAGAATAGCATTACCAGACTTGTAACTGTGCTCCAGTGACCCAGAAACCAATATTTCTAATTGTTCTACCTGGCCTCTGGGGCTTCCTTCACAGAGCCATGACCTCTTTACAATCGGACCACGGCGCACGGCCCACCAGAACCCAAAGGAGAGCCCGGCTGAGTACGATCCCCTCAGGCATGGGAGTCATCACCTGAGATGGCAACTCCAAATGCCACCTCCATATCTGTTTGCGAGTCATGTTTTACGTGGCCGCACACACACAAACATACTTGTACACGTGAAAACATCAAACACACACACGTTTGCACCCACGCACACAAAAGTCAAACACCCTCAGACAGCTCTATTTGTTTCTCCCTATCCCCTTGAAAGTACACCTAAGACCAAACCGGGGCGAGATGGACTGCTTATGCTTTTTCAACCTTTCTCCTTCCTGGACAATCTAATAACATCACACCGTGGTGATGCAGCAAGGTCGGCCCCGGTCCAAGGTCACTCTCTGCTGGGTCCGCGGCTGAGGAGGTGTGCTGCGAGGAGGGGAGGGGAGCGGCAGGCACAGAGTGAGCTAGATGAGATCTGAGCCCAGATCCAAGAGTCCTTCTGATTACAGTATAATACATTTATAATTGAGAGTGATAAGGTCTGTGCCATTTGAAATGTTGCAAGTGTGCTGTTGATAATTAGTGACCCTGGAGAACAAGTCTTTTTTTTTTTTTTTTTTTTTGTCACAGTACAGCGAGTCGGTGCTTGTGATGAGATCCATGCTGATGCAGACAAAATAAAAGCCACCTAAACAGCTGAGCGATGAAGAATTACGCACTTATCAACTACGATCTTATCAGCGGGCAAGTATGATTTGAAAACAGAACCGCAACTTCTGTTGCAATGCAGTTTGGGGCTTGAAACAATAATCTCTATAGTTTGGAAAATATTATCCAGTAGAGTCCTCTCTATCTGTTTTCTGGGGGACATGTCAGGGGCTAATTGTTAAGAATTGAGTTATTGAGCTGTATGCCCTTCTCGAGCCCCTGAAGGACTAACACCAATACAAATAGCTTCCAAACGCTATTGGAATTCCAGTGGAGTGCCCCTGACTTACCCCAGCCATAATATTGTTCTAATAATTGGAGCTCACAGGCCATCAAATATCATGCCGGTTTGTTCAATTGATTCAGACAGGCTCAAAGACGGAGAAAAAAACATGCATTTGCAATTTTTTCATTTGTAATCTGAATAGCATTCCTCCGCTCTGTTTTTAATAATAGGAAATTCTGCGAGGCGAAAGTGCTTTGTAATTTGTCCTTTGGCTAACTTTTACGTAATATGGTATGCAGGGCAGTTAGGGCTTTGACAGTACTACAAACGAGTACACATGCAAACAGTATGCACAACTAAGCTGTATCATTTGGCTTCAAGTACAAAGTTTATATTCCCACTGCCACACCTGCAAATGGAAATGCCTTGATGATAGACCAAAATACTATAATTGGATGTATGACATAATCAGGCAATTTGGTAGGAATCACATTGATAGTGTTCTGTTCAAATTGAATAGTTGACAACGCAGAAGTGGGGTGTCAACCGCCTGTTTGCCACATTCTGCAGCCGTCGCTGCAAGAACTGAAACGATGAGAGCTATATCACAGCCCATCAGTAAAGGCAGTGGATTACTTTTTTGTATGAGTCTGCTGACTTGGCACGCAGCAGAATGAGGTTGAGTGAAGGCAAGTGGCAGAGCCCGATGATAATGAAAATAGTTGTGATAAAGATGTAATGGATGTGGGATCGGGGTAAAAAAACATTCATGAATAATATCATAGGGAAAGTGTGTGACGCGGATTGACTCGGTTTGATAACACGCAGACAATCTGCACTTTAAAATACATCCCTGCCGACTCATTTTTGCACACGCTGCTCTTATCGTCTGCGAACAGGACGGAAGCAGCAATGTGTCCTATCAAGCAGTTGTCGTTCAGAAGTGTTTGAACATGTTTTAAAGCATTTCAAGTGCAAACTGAGTTTAATTAGAATGGCTGCTGATTAACACGGCAGCGGATAAAGACGAGTGTCCAAAGAATATCAACAGTGCCTCAGCGACAGTGTGTGGCGCCTCTCGTGTGGTTGGGCTTTAAACATCAAAGACAAAAAAATGGAACAAATGCTGATGTATAAAATAAGCTGTGAAGAGATGTGACTAATCAATAATTATTTTTTTTTTTAAATGCGCAAGTTGATGTTTCAGGATGTTTGCATTTTTGTATTCTTTGCAAATATTGTGCGGAGGCCAACGCATGGGGGCGTGTGTGGTAGTAAAGGCATATGTGTTCCTGTAAGATAAAGAACATTGAGCATGTTTGTTCTGCTGGTGTGTCGCTGCATGTATGAGAAATGGTTGTAACTGGGTGGAGGACACACCATTTTTGTATTTCAGGTTTTTTTGTGATTGAAAGTGCTTAGTCGGGTTCTCTCAACAGCAGCTAAGTGCTATAATTGGTGAGTGTAAATGTGCTAAATAGCTATGCAGCTCTTCCCTATGCTCCCTGGTATATAATATACCCAAAGGGAAGCGTGAATAATAAAGACTTCAAATGACAAGCACGCAGCAGGGTTAATGATAAAGGTCAACTTGCCAGCATGCAGCCAGTGAGTGTAAAGGACAAGTGGCATGGGGTCACAACTCACATGGGCTCCTGGCCAATATATGGGAGCAGGAACCCACAATTCTGCAGAACCAGAGCAGAGCTGGTACTCTGTGGCGATCGTTCCCTGAGCGGCTGCCATGTGCTGCACACTTCACTGATGCTTTTATTAGCCTGCTACGTTGTGTTAGCGATGACAGAAACTAATACAGTTTGATATGGGAAAACACAGCAAGGCTCATATCTGTGTAAACATAACAAGAACAGATGAGACCTCGGAATATTGGGCAGAGGGAGGGGGATCTTGGTTCAATATGCGAGTGAGGTTGTGGAATTTTAGTATTACACTCATATTGCTGAAAAGAAGCAGGATATTCAAGTGCAGCTATTGAAAAATATCAGGGAAAGAGACAGTGACGGCGCTCCAGAGGCCCAGCATCGTTTTGACAGGCAGCTCCACAGAGAGAATGTCAGCCAACACCTGAAGCCATGCAACTCCAACAAGAAATTCAGGATTTATCAACACATTTCTGCTGCTATTATTCATGAAAAACTGGCATTTGGCAGCACCTGACGCTCACATCAGTTCTGCATGATATTTACAAGAATCCCTTGAACTTCTTTTGACTGCGAGGAACAAAGCCTCTTCCTGTTCTATGGACTAATCTCAATTAAGCCCTGCTGTTGATAAGGCACCTTTTGCACAGTTTTTGAAAATCAGTACAGAATGGACACTGTGAAAAAAAATAAAAAAGACAAATTTAACAGCATTAGGTCGGAAGGAAGTTTTTTTAATCCCTCTGAAATTGAATAATACTTCTGTAACTCACTTCTTCAAATTGCTATTTCATTTTTTATTTATCTACAATTGATTGACAATTCCTTATAATGAAATTGTTCTTTATTTACCATTTCATCACAGTCTTTTATTATGATACTGTGATTGCTGCAACGGCAAGTTGTATTTGTAGTGAACAACCCATTTAAGCTCCTTTGCTGGAAAACTAAACCATTGAAAAACATAACAAATGAAGTAATAAGACCTTAGTAAAAGTAGAAATATCTAAATATATATACAATATATATATATATATATATATATATAATATAATTTATATATAAAATATACATTTATAACATGTGTGCAGTATCAATAGTTAATTTTGATGGGGAACATTTCCATTTCATGAAGGGTAAGTCTTGACTTGGCATGGATGACACACACCATGTGCATGCAAAAAGCTTCCTTTCTTCAACCTGATCCCCTTTGCATGTTTTTCCGGATTATCTACAGGCACGTCAGACTTACTCTGTAAATATGTAATTTTGAATTGAGATATCAACCATCTGCACTACTTCCCTCCCTCTGTAAGCTGCTTTCTCATACTGTACTTTCATTTCACCCCCTTCATATAACTTTGTTTTGTTGTTGTTGTTGTTGTCTTACGTTAGAATCAAAACAAATCAATCAATTTTGAATTCTGGTCATAAAACACCAAAGGCAGGTCATTCTGTCAGGACGAGAGTCAGGTTCTTCAAGGATTTCCTACGAGGGCTGAAAAATGGACACTGCTTCAATCTTTTGACATTGAAGAGGTAACACATTTCACATTTAACAGATGTCAAACTACCACAAAAACATTGAACACCGACACATGTCAAGGCATGAAATGCAAGCACATATTCTATGTGTCTATCATCTCTGTTTGTCTCTTTCTTCGCGATGTCTGTATCTTAATTTATACAAGCGTTTAGCCACCACTACTGCAAGTTAAATCAGTGAGTGTCATGACCGCTGTCCAGGGTGCTGAATCTGAGCCTGTCCTGGGTGTTCACCGCCTCTGATGGGCAGGAATCCTGCTGGCGTCGATTGATACTTAATAGTTTGCCTCGACTGATCAGCGTCGTTATTTGCTTCACCTGCCAAGCTCATTATTTAAACCTGGCTGTTCCAGATCCTAT
Source organism: Bovichtus diacanthus (assembly GCA_943590825.1). Taxonomy (NCBI): domain Eukaryota; kingdom Metazoa; phylum Chordata; class Actinopteri; order Perciformes; family Bovichtidae; genus Bovichtus; species Bovichtus diacanthus. Next base: position 2,495,803 of record CALSBV010010690.1, read on the forward strand.
CCTGTGTCTTGGAGACGCCAACGCCAAGCCCCCTCTACTTCAGTACGGTTTTTTTTGTTGTTATTTCAGTATCTTTTGTCTGTGGCCACTTCAGTTGGTCCCATTCTGGCAGCAGATTGTATTGTTATTTTTGTTTGCTTGATAAAATAAAATAAATATGAAGTTTGTTTGAAGTCAGAATTGATGCATATGGTGTGTTCTCTGCACTCGGGTCCAGTTGAGCAACACTGCACTGAAAAGATACAATATGTTATTGTTAAATTCACTAAACTCTCAATATGTAAACTGACTTGGACCAACAAAAATAATCTGACTTTTGAATATGGCAGAAGCTATATTTAGATAGTATTTTTTCTTTAATTAAAATTGGTTATTATTAGTCATTTTTACATGGTAATGTTGAATGTAACATCTGTTGTTCATAAATTTGTGTTGTTTTATTTCGTTGCTTATTTTAACTCTCCCAACTAGACACCATTCCCTCACAGTTTTACACATTAGCTCTTGACTACAGGCTGATTTGTAAAGGAGCCAGTCATAACCTTGAAAAAAAAGAACACATTGGTATTTCTTTTCAAAATTTCCTTGGTCTCTTATAACCAAGAGCACCATCTTTCCCTAACCGTAAGCAGTAGTTTTAGTTGATTGAAGGTAACCATACATTTACTATAAGGTATCAGCCATAACTAATCTAATGTTAACAATGCAGATCAGTGTGTCTTTGTCATACCAACAAGGGTACCATGTCATTAAAATGTACATGTGGGTCATTTTTGTAGGGTATGGTATGATGCCTACAGACAGGCACAGGGTAAAGACACCCCAACCCCTCCCCTACCTGAAAGGACTGCGAAAGTTACATAAGCATACGGCAGTCAGGCAAAGGCATTGCCCGCAAAATTCCTTGTACGCTGGCTTACTACAACAAAGCCATTCCAGTGTGTTCTAATTCTCTACATTTCCCTCCAGAGTATCTCCTCGTTCGCGGGGTTGAAAAGAACGGATGGGCAGAGGAGATGATGGGAAAATCCCACTTGGATCAATTTTATACCAATCAAGGCTCCAAAATAGTGAGGGAGACGAAGTCGGACTAAGTTGGACTGCAGCCACGGCTCCGTTCACTACAGAATGTAAGGATATATTGCACCTCTGTTTCACAGCGCAGAGAAAATTATTGTATTTTCCTTCATAGCAGTTAAGTGGTAAAGCCCTACCACACGTTTGATAGACCTCCTTGAGGTTATGACACATTGAAAACCACATACAGCACTATAAATTTGACTCGCATTGGAAAGATGGTACGAGGCTGATGTGTAATATAACCTGTTGCGGATATATTCCCACCTATGGGGCTTCTGTGGATACTTTGTTTTAAGTAGTACTACACTGAATATCTGGCTCGGAATTCTGCTACATTAACAGCACCCTTGTCATCTGGCATCTTTCACAAAGCTACAAAGCTACAAGCAGTCACGATTCCCCCTGGATGGGCATTAATTCTCACCTCTGTCCTATTCTAATAATACCAAACTCCTACTCGAGAGGTGTGATTAAAAGCATTGTGGCCAGACCTTGTTCACACGCTGTCCCTCCCAACCCTCCTCCCTCTGATTGGTGCAGTTCCACCCACAGTACAAGTGCACCACACGCTGTTACTTTGCTCCCCCTCCTCAGCTGTGCTGCCCACTTTAATCCATTATCCCAAAATGTCCACCTACCTTTGCTTAGCAATCTCCTTCACTATCACCTCAAGTGACACTCTTTACCGACCACGCCCAGCGCCCCCCCCCCCCCCCCTCCCCGGTCCTCACTAATCCGACCTTGTTCTCCTCCCCGTTCTTCTCCTCCTACTTTCACCTTGTCAATCGAACACCCTGCTTCTCACCCCCTTCAGACTCCTGCCTCCCACCTCTGTTAGCCCGTGTGCTGCAGTGCTTTGTGGTGGCAGCTGGAGAGAGTGCCTCCCACACATGTGAGGACTGCTGACCTTGGCGGTTAGACTTGGACGCTGCTATGATTAATGCCTCTACAAGACAAGAAGCAAGTACCTCTACCTGCCTGGCCAACGCATATCTTCTTACACATATCATTTCTGTCTCAGGACACACCTGATGATGGACAAATCTTAACCCCCGTCCTCCCTCTTGCTGTACCCGCTCTCTTATCCTCCGCCTTCCTACCCTTCACATAGCTGCTGAGCAGGAATAAGGAACTGAAAAGAAAGGAGTTTTATATTCACAGAAAAAAAAAAGTGTTTTCTGAATGATCAAACATGCCGCACTGGGCTCATCTGGAAGGTGTACATGCTGGCTTCCGTTCGATAAGGCTGTTACCTGTACGTATTTTTGCCCTGAGGAAGAAGAAGCGCCTGTGTGTTTTTTGGTTGTGAAGTTAAAAATCCCTCAAGGACAAATGCACTAAGAAGAAAAGCAGTGCTGCCATTAGGAGCCCCATACTCCCTCCTAGAGCATAAAGCAAAACAAAGCATTCAAGCAATGAATCACCACAGATAGATCTTTCAGGCGCCATAAACAAGAAGCCCAATACGAGTTGGGAATAGACTAAAGTTATAAAAGTCTCAGAAATACAAATATTCACCTTCGGGTATACAATAGATCTCGCATGTGCCATCTTCTGACAGAGTGATATTTGTTCAAAGACTTCGTACAATGATATGTACTGTTTTCATTTAATTGATTTTCCGTCCCGGAGTCAATATCTCAGTGGAGAAACAAAACAGTCATTTGCAGTTCCCATTACCCAGACAGAAATGCTTTTTTCTTGTAGCATTTTGTGCCCCTCAATGTACCTTAGTTTGATAACGTGAACGGCTTTGCATTATTTAGTGCTACAACCTGACCATTGACTGTTTTAATAGGATTCTAGAACTTATACCGTATATATGTTCAGAGATGTTAGGAAATGTTAGTGCATTATTTATGTAGTTTAGTATGACCCAGGGAGTATGATAATACCTCATTTACAACAGCTACAAATTATACGGTTGTGATGTTATACAGCTGATATGTTATGCAATGACACATTAAAGGTTGAGGGGACCTTCAATTTATATCGTTGAGAAACCAAGGTCATTTTGAAATGACTGGGCAATAAACCAGTTCAAACACAAGCAAGTAAAGCAGGTCACACAAAAGCCCGTGTTGGAGTGAATATATTTAGGGATTTACTGGTGTGGCTATTAAAAGGGCATCTGGCTCTGAAAGCAAAGGCGAAGGCCAGCCAGGGATTCACACAAAACTCTGAAACGTCTATTTTTGCAAGTTAATAGCCTCTGCCTCAAAAACCAAAGGTGAAAGAATAGCTTAATCACTGCATTGGCAACACCTGCCACTGTGCATGCATTGCATCATGAATTTCCTATCGGGTACTTTATTTGAGTCTCACTCTCAAATACACTCAATTTAAGGACCACTTGAAAATATGAAAAAAGTGTTGGCAGCGAGCGGCATACCTGGAAACTGCTGCTATACCTCTGAATCAGTATTAGGTTAGATTGTGCTGCGGTGGGAATGGAAATGTCATCTCTTGTTGCCCTGCTGGGCCATGGCCCTGCGAGCTAAATAGCTGCTCAGTAAATATTAGTCGTCCGTCTTTGAAGATCCACTCAAATCTCCAAACTCTAATTTTTGCATGCCACTAAGCTGAATAAGAATAATGTTTACTAATGTTTAGGATGCAAATGGAAGCTTTACAAGAACCACTTCTTCCATTACTACCAGTAAAGGTCAAACATCCATCAATAAAGAATCTAAACTCCACACTGACACAAGGTTGACATTTTCCTTCAGTGAACTGCCTTTCCATCTGTGCACTTCATATTGCCATCTTTGGGTGAAGTGTTCCATTTTTACATGAGCCGCAGCAGAGGACCCCTTGACCAGATGAAAGCAATTGTCGGGTTACCTCTTTGATGTCTTTGTAATGCATATTTACTGTTTTGGTGGAAGTACTGCGATCATCTAAAGATGTTTTCGTCTCAGGGCAGCAAAGCTTGTTTTGCATAGTGAAAATCACTACTGTACCGTAGAAATTGATTTCTTAATGTCACAGTTTTCTGAAATGTCATGCTTATGAAATATAATGAGCTTTGTTCCTGTTTCCATTTGTTGTAAGATGAAAAAGAAGGACACATTCTCATTAAAAATACATCAGCAATCTGAGTTCAAGTCACAACATTGAGGGGGAAATTTGTTGTTCATTCAGTGTAAGAACATCTTTACACAACGCCGCAATGATGATTCTGAGCAGGTGGTTAGATTTAAAGAAACAGTGCTTCAATACATCTTGAAGGTATGTTATCAGCCCTTCAACATATCACAAGTGGCTATGCTTCATAGCAATGGGAAATGGAAAAATTAATTAAGCCTTGTGTCTGTCAGCAGTGGGGTTGGGCTGACCGTGTCTAAGTTTGAACTGAGTCAATATCCAGAAAATCAGCCCGGGATTGTTTCTGAGCGATCAAAGGTTGAGAAAAGACATTATCAAAAAGACTGCTTTTTTTTCTCCTGCGTCACTGTGTCCAATATTTTACTTTCTAATTTAGCAACTCCTTTTCATCATAGCCAATGAGACGAAATGAAAACGACTGAATTCTCCACAGATGTGAGCGAAAACGATGCGTTTTGGTAACGTTTAGGGGAAAAACAAACCCACGACATCCAATTACGCAGATCGTCATGTAACCTGGAGATATTTTTAAACTGATCCCCTGTCAAAACATGTAGTGACTGACGACGCCTTGTTTTCTGGACACATTTTTGATTACGTTAGATAGACGTTGGATTTCCTGTGCCTGCTTCGCATACATGCCCCTGCGGGTTTCGACAGTTAGTTGTTTTTACTGTGAGCTAGTGGCAGTAGGAAATGTTTGATTTCCATTAGCAGTAACTTAATACACCTCTGATATGACTGCAGGGGAGGGAACATTAAACAGGGGGCTGAAGTCACAATAATTGAAATCCTTAACGCCGGATTACATGAGAGTTGATAATCCTAATGGCAGACCCTGCAACTAACAAAGGAAACTTCTATATAGCGAGGTGTGTACGGAATGTAAATACATTAAATGGCTATTGCTGAAAAAAAAAAAGCCAACCATAAGTATAACCATCAAAAACTTGGATTTAAAGAACATTTGAACCTTAACCTGTTAAGCTTCAATATGTCATGTTATATTGTTTCATGTCTGTCTGGGTTTAATAAATACTGCATGAAGACAACGCTGCGAGGAAACCCAGTTGGAGGTTGCACATTTTGGACGTTCCCATCAGTGTGCAACAACATAATTAGTCCTGATTGGTTCCCCTCCCACAACAAATGGCTAAATTCTTTCAACCAGGAAGGTCTCCAGCATTTGAAATGACACACTCTCTGGATGTGGTGCAGATTACGCTGTGAGTCAATCAAAGCACAGTGCCACGACTGCAAGTGACAACTTACTTTATACAGGATTTAATAAAGGAATAATTACTTTAAAGTGCTTTTTCAGAAACAACATAATCAAAACCAATTTCATGAAAAGTTAATAACACACAACCTCTAAATGTTTGAGCAGTTCTATATTTAAAAATCTTCTTACAAGAAGAAGACTTGAGGTCATGCTGTGTAAGTGCTGTTTGACATCAATGCTCCATAATTTCTAGGGGCTACTAGTCCAATTTAGTGCTATTCCCCTTCAGTTTTAATCAATACCTTTTAGGAGTTTTAAGATAGAAAGCAAACATCTTCTTGGGGGACGATATAAAGCCGAGCGCTGGGACACAATAGGCCCCAATCTCGGGCCTGTCTTGCAGAGCCAGACGTTTGTTGCAGTGTGTCTGGCAAGAGCGGCTTAAGAGTTAATTTCCTGGCAGTGATTTGTAGGAGAGCAGCATCAACAAGCTGCTGCAGACTGGAGCATGAAAACCATTACTTCAATCCCTCACTCCCTGACATTAATAGGATGAATAAATGTTTTTGTTCTCTGCTTAATTTGGATGAATTCATCCAAATGGCAATGAAAACAAGTAAATATCCATCTCAGCTCTCCTCCTGATAATAGAAGACAAAGAGAACTCACTCTGCCTTCGCTTTTTCTTCCACCTACTGTTTGAGAATTCCTCTGCTTGGCGCCAAGCTCATATATCAGATGATAATCATAATGACTGAGACTGGGAACACTTACTGAGGGAGGCTCTTGTCTTTATTTTATGTCAATTCACCCTCGCCACACAGGACGTTGTCGTGCTGAATTTTATCCTGTAGTAACTTACAGAGCCATTTTTGTGATCCCAGACATCCGATGTGACAAACGAGACGCACCCAGACAGATTACATCCTGCATAGGAACTTGGAGTAAAAAAAAAAAACAAAATAATAATTATAAAAGCGGTGCAGCAAGGATACAATAAAATCATGGAAGCAGGGGCAGAGTATTTCGCATCAAAGAGGATTAGGCCACAATGACATGGAGCCCATTTATACTGAGTCACTTCATGTGTTTTGGACACTAAAAAAGGGTGAACTCACGAAAGGGTCTTTTGAGGCCGCTAAAACTTTACAGATAGGACAAAACAATGAATCGTGCAATTCCTAAAGCACCCGCAAAGGGTGAAGAGCAGCCCTAACTGCTCTGCCAAGCTCCTGGGGTATTTGCAGGTAGTTAAACAAGTTCATATGCATACATTTGGCACATAATTGGCCCCTTTCTATGCAAATGAGCCTAATTGAAAAAACTGTCCAATTCACAAAGATCAGTGCTAATAGCCACATGAAGTTACAGTGAAATTATTAGCGTCTTCGGAGAGTTGGTGGTAACTGAAGCGCATTTCTAAAGGGTTTCTATCCGTCACGTTTAAATTCCTTGCCTGGTGTTTTGAAGTATGCACCCTTACCGCGTCGAGCAGGACATGTAAAAATGTCATTTTTAAATTTTGCTCTGCCTACTCTGCTTTTGGCTCAAAGGCAACTTTAATGCCACATGGATAATTGCAATAAGACGCAAAAAAAAAAAAAGGGCAAATTGCACTCAGCTGCAAAACTTTAGGGTGTGTTTGCACGGTTATATATTTTGTGAATCGGACCTTGAGACGGGACAGATAGCGTTTGCAAGTGATGGGCTATTCCTGGTCAGCGGCCACAATTCATTCTTTTTGAATCAGCAATCAGATTTGTGATCTGCCAACTGAGACGCATATAAGTGTAAATGTAAGTGTCTGAAATCACATCTGGACTTATTCTTGATATAAGACACTTCGAATGACAAGTGTAAATGGGGACAACGGTTTTAAACCTCCGACAGGAAGCATCCAGATGACATCCTACAGTATTACTACTTAGCCAACATCCAGCAGACTACAGTGTGTGGGTCAGGAGGCCATGAGCACACACGCTGTTCAGCTCTCAGTGGAGCTGTTCAGATCTCAGTGAAGCTCAGCAGTAATTCTTCAGAAAGTGAAAAACAACTATCCTAACTTGTGTGATAGGGTATCTTTTGCTCTGCAATATTGTCCATACATATCCTCTGCTCCTCAAATCCCTGGCTGAATTACTAACAGTCGCCATCTTTAGTTTAGGAGAGGGACATAAGGGGGAACGGCAGAGTCACTTACCACACACAGAATAACTCTGGCAACTGAACAAATCAACGCGGCATCACCTGCGCTGCTGCTTCAGCTCTACTTTCATGTACACTCACACAGTAAGGTTGAGGTTATTTTGATTGGATCTAAAACTATTCTTTTGAAAGCCGGAATAACTTGGGCGGACTGAGGTGACGGGCCATAGCTGTGACGACGGTCCCATCATAAAATGGCTGCGATCAGAGCGATATGGGAGATAGAAATCATAGGTCACAAACAAACCCTGTCGAAGGTGAAAACTCTCCACAAGTACAGACCGCACTTGACCATTCTCCCTTTTTAAAGGGAGACGGCATCTCACCTTGAGTTTTGGCAAGAGAAGCAGCCTTTGTTAATTTTTAATGCATTTGGAAACTAGTAATTAAGTCCCCCCCCCCCAATGGACTGGGAAATTGACATGCTCTGGAGAGCCAGTGAGTAATTATATTTGTAAAGAGCAGTGATACAAGATACTCCCCTCTGACTGGGACTCATTACACATCATTAGAGAGGCGCGGCAACTAGGCACACGAACGCGCACCACATGCACAGACCGCACACGTACAAAGCCACATGCACGTGGGTAGACAAGACACAACGAGCAGGAACGCAAACAGCGTTTCTCTTTGGTAAACAAACTCTGCTCTTCGGCTGCCCTGACCCGAGCAGAGTGTGACAGGTCCTGCGCGGACAGTGTAAAACTCTGTTCTTGCACATCTCACCTGGTGATAATCATCCTGTGGTGGGTCAATAAGTAATTAAAGATTGAATCTGAAATGAGTTCTCATTCATCTAAATAGTGAAAGGTTCAGATATGAAAGTTTCCAAATGGGCCCTCGGGAGAATTGTGGTCCACCCTTTGAAGCAATAATTACCATTACAGCAGCATGGAGCTGAGCACGGCAGGAGGGTGATACACTGACACTACTAACTTAGTGGACTCCTCTTTAATTGGAACTGGAGTGGCAGCGACTCGGCGCATCAGGGTCTCCAAATAGAATTTTTAGAACTCTCCGCCATTTTACCTCTTCTTTCTACAGTATTTCTCCTCTCTCTCCGCTCCTTTTGTCTCTCTGCGAGTGTTTGTGTTTCACTGTAGAATCTGAAGGCGCCATGCATATATTATAAAGCCACAATGGAACATTGAATAAATCCACTGCGGCCTGTCGTTCGGAAAAACACCAAACAAATGCTAAATCTATATTTCATAACGCACTGAGCACCATCTCTCAATAACTTTGCTCCATTCGTGTGAAGCGTTAAAAAGCCCTGCAAAACTGTAAAAATGTGCTGCTGCAAAAATGGCAGAATGAAAACGAAATGAATGCAATAGATAAATAAAACATGCACCACTGACATTTACCAAGGTTTCGGTGCTGTCCAATTTGTTGGTATTTGTTTGCTGAACATTTATTTTTCATTCTTCACATTAAAAATCCTTTCAGTGCATATTTGTAAGTGAGGGCTGTTGTTGCCTAATAGTTTGGACCTATTGTTTCTGTGAAATTAGTTACTATTCAGATTGTTGTATGTATTTCAAAAGGTGTTTACTGCATTATTAATGCCACATTCGGATTGCCCAGGGACGGTGGGAGAGCTATATTAGTGTCAGAAAGCGTAGTTTGTTGCCTTGTCTGCTTTCACTTTAAACTCATTATCTTGTCTAATTCTCTCTGCCTCCATTATTCCCTCATCCCTTTAAGCAGCCTAATTAAAAGAGTTCTCAGTTTTTTCATTAATATTTACTTATTTATTTATTTATTCTGCATTTCTACAAGACACTGCCAGCGTGGAATCTAAATTACACATTTTTTTCTTCGTCTTCCATTAAGTGAAAGCAGTCCTGCTGCACAGAGCTTGAGTTGAAGCCACAGAAGAAGTAAAAAAAGTGTTTGGGTATTAGCTCTCATCCAGCTGTCGGATGACCCTGATGTTCCACTGCACTGCTTTCAACTCTGTGCGCAGTGGCTAATGTACAGTGTCCAATACAAACAGCTAATCTACTCCACTTAATGCTGTCTAGACTAGATTAACGCTCAAACTGTTAGCGGCACCCGTATTCAATAAAATACTGGAAACAAAAATCAAATGAAGACATGTAATCATGATTCTCTCAAGTTGTGAGTATTCACACTTCATGACCAAAAACCTTCAGACAGCTTAGTATTAATTGGCCCATCATGGTCTGATTTCTCTCTGGCCTTGGTTTTATTTGGTTTATACGAGTGTGTCTGTAATAACAGTTTAAAGCCATACCATGGGGAGATTATCAGACCATGCTTCAGCGATGGACATTATCGCTCAACTACATGCATCACTTCTTCTCTGCTCATTTCTCAGAATGGCTGCTGGGGAGCTCACCAAGAGAGCTGCTTTGTGAACTGTTTGTGCGTGTATGTCTGTGCATGTTTCTGAGTGTGTGCGTGTTTGTGCAAAGCCGCATCTGTACGTGTGTGTGTGTGCAAATTGTTTTCGCTTGTATCTCACTGCTCGCTGTATGCTTTGGTTTGTGTGATTATTAGCATGTGTGCGAGCATGCACGTGCTCAGAGTTCTTGCATGTGGTGTTTGAGGGTGTGTGTGCATGCATGTAGAATGACATTTAGCGAAATGTGGCAGCGAGAGAAGAAACATCTGACTCATAATTGAAGTGCCATGAAAGAAATATGATCATGAATCTGTATTAGGCTTACGTGCTCAGCTTTAAACCAGCGGCAGCAGCACGAAGCAGCACGCTCAGCCAGTGCTCCCGACTACCTTACCACCCTGAAGGCTGATTACAACGCTCAAAGTGATACTCCACAAAAATGACAGAGGAAAACACAGCGCATTCAAGGCGAGCAATCCTGATGACAAAATCGATAGGCCGTAGCGCTCTCATCTCCATCAAAAAGAGAGTCTCAGGATGAACGAGGTTGTGCCTGTGTGATTCAACCACACCAGTCATTTCAATGTCCTGGAGGATAAGGCGGCAGCGGTCCTCAGTCACCCTCCTCTTCTTCTTGACAAGATGAGGCAGACCGCTCCTTTAAGGATAAGGTTGGTCATATTCGATAAGTTTCTTGTTGTCAACATATGCCATGAAAAAAAACAACGTCAACAGTGAACTGATCCTGTTAACAGGCATGTGCAGCCAAAGCCTTTTGACTCTAGTTATGACACCTCGTCACAGATTGTGTATTTTGCTCAGCTTCCAGCAGTTCAACCAAAGAGTAGATAACAATAAAAAAAATAAAGACGGGAACATTTAGGACGATTCATTTTTTTTTTGCTTCTTTCTTATCTTGTTAATCATAATGTGACCTTTCAGCGACCGCTTAGGGGGCCCAGTCCCCAGGTTGGGAGCCACTGATATAGTTGATTCTTCCGTGCTGAGTGACTACTAAAGCGCTAATATGTAACTTTTGAAGAAAGAAGAAGAAATAGCACATTCATTCTCTTACAAACTAAATATTAATAAGTAATAAAATATTCACTCAATGGTTTTGCTGCAAGAGTCTCTTACTTGGCCAGCTATGACCAGTTGCGTACAGTGGCTCATGCTAGCTAATGTTAGCTAATGTTAGCAAACTTCAGCTAGATATTGCTTTGTAGACGGGACAGAGTCCGTTCTCTACTACTCTTTACTCTGCTGGTGTTAAATTGCATTTCCACTTTTAACGCTGTTGGAAAATACTCTATTTAATCCACGGTTTGGGGAAATTACTTAAAATTGGATGCGAAAAATGGAATGATACATTTTTTGACTTGAAAGATTTACATCTTCAGTCACAACCAAAAGGCTTTGGGTTGTGAGCCACAGACAATATAGAGAAGTCTGACAGTATTGAGGTTTGAATAGTTGTTTTTAGTGTTTTCATGGGATTTGTTGACCAAAGGAAACACATAGAATGACACTTTGACGTATCCTTTATGTTGACAGCAACTGCCGATAGTCCAAATCTCACTGGTAATATTCTTAACGACAACAACGGGGAGATTTGACATGCAAAGTGTTTGTATTCAGGTCACAACCACTCTTAATGTAAAAAAATGTGAGGGGAGAAATCAGCTGTGTCAGAGAGATGGATGGAAAAAAGGTACAAAGCTTGGGAAGTGTGCTAACAAACTCCATTTTGTGTTTCTGCAGCTGTTTCCATGGAGCTCTCTCTCTCTCTCTTTCTCACACACACGCACACACATGCACACACAAGTGTCTGAAAGAGGATTCAGCTGTGTGAGTCAATCTGCAACCAACTGCAACTCGGAGAGAACCCCTAGCTCTCTCTAACAGACTCTTCTCCTCTCCTCTATCTCTCCGGCATTACGCCCATCTCATCATTTTTTTTCAACCTCATTACAATAATTTCTTAATTTATTCTTTTACCCCAGTCACAACAACAAACCCACATTCAGCACACTCAATTACTGTGATTTTGATACACGAGCACCACATCAACAAGAAGCACAGGAACCAGTCGATGTATTTAAGTGCTGTGTTTTTTCCTCGGCCTTATTTGGAGTGTATGTGGCAATCAGCAGTGCTCATTACACGTAGCTGCCCTATAAAGATGGCCCAGAAAAATGTCCTTGAGGGAGGAGGTGAAGTTTAAGAAGGAAAAAAAAAAAAAGGAAAAGCTGCTTACCGAGGACTCCGACGCGGTAGTTGAGAGTGATAACGATGACATTTCCGTAGCTGGCCAGGACGCTCCCATCGATCATATTGCCCGTCCCCTCCATGTAGGATCCTCCGTGGATGTAGACCATCACAGGCTTGGCCCCAGTATCTCGTATGTCTGCAAGAGCGGCCATCATTAACACATTCACATTTTCGTCCACCCATTCCGATCAAGGCTCGGCTCAGATTCAGATACAGCAGATACAGCGCATGGTGGCCACAAACAGACAAGCTGACGGTCACCTCTCAGATACCAGCTGTAAGGATACAGTATGCTGGCCTACTAATGGAAATGAAGGCAATATTCTTTCATATCTGCTCTATGAGAAACAAATGAATGTCCACTCATTATGTTGCATTCTACTCCATTATAGTAATTGGCCATTTCAGCTGAAAACGTGGCTTGTCATTTAGCATATAAAGTATTTATCCTATAAACCAAACTATTAGGGTTGTATTTGGTTTTTGTGCTGCCTTCCGGGAGGCAGACCCACTTTCCAATATAGACACGCAGGAAGCCATTAGGGAGAATAAAGAGAGGTACGCTGACACATCTCCTAACCAGGGAAAAGGCTAATCTGGCTCGACAGTGATAGGGGAAACGCACCGGCTAATTACACAATGCTACCATGCGCCTCCTTTTTACACAGGCCTATCTGTGCAACAATTTATTTGCACGGTCTTGCTTGCCATTGCAGGCAGTTAAATTTGTGCTTCAATTTTGGTAAAGTGTTGTTTATTCTATTCCCGAACCAGGGCTTGATACCCAGCTGGAGCGACACTCCAGCCAGATAAAGCACATCCAGAGGTATAGGGGAAGAAAAAAGCCTCTGTTTGAGGAATTGACTGAATTACTGGCTGGCTAGCTGGAGCTGGGAGACAAGACAAGAAACTCTCTCTCATTTTCACTCCTGCTCCCCCCGCATTCTGTGTAGCTTCTCGCCTTCCCCTCCCTCACTTTGTATCGCTTTCACTCACAGACTCTCCCCTGTCTCTCCCCCGCCTTCCCTCCATCTCTGTCCAACTCCCTGCCTCTCTTTTTTTTTCCCCTAAGCCCTGAGAGTGGTGAGAATGAGAGGAGTTGGGAGGGCAAAGAGTGAGGAAGAGAGAGAGAGAGAGAGAGAGAGAGAGAGAGAGAGAGAGAGAGAGACCGGGAGGAAGGAAGGAAGAAAGAAAAAAATTGAAAGTAAAGAAAGTAATAAAGATATAAAAAAGGAAGGGAGAAAAAAGGGGGGAAAAAAAAGAGAGAAAGCAATGGGCTCAAATTTAAAAGGGTGGTATTGTTTTCTGGTTGCTATGGTGACTGAGAGCCAAAATTCAAAATCCTCAAGAACAGCTAATCGCAGACCACATCCTGCACAGCCCAATCTGCATCCATCTGCAGGCACCGCTCGTCGTTATGCACCCCATCACATTAGCATGCCTAACACCGAGGACAACTACTTAAATGCATTTTGTAGAGACACAGCTTTTCTGTAACCCCTATAGCGGAGCTCATCCTTGATTCTCATGTTTTTTTCCTGTTATTCCCATGGATATTCATGGCCCTGTTACGTTTAAAAGCAAAGCAATAACTTGTATATGATGTAGCCTTATTTATGGCTTTCTTTATCTTGCTGGTATCTGAGAAGGCTACACAGTGAAATGTGATTTATAGCTGACACTTCTCTATGTACACACTTATCTTAGACAAGAGGAGGAAGGGATGCATGGGGTGAGAAAGCATGAAAGGTACAGTCAGAGTAGGGGAAAAGGGGAGAGAGGGAGAAAAACAGCATATCCTACACAAGCTACTCAAACAAATGGGCCACAGATACAAGGAGAATGGCATAGAGGGTGACGGAACAGGGGGCAGAAATAAGAAAAAGAGATTAGTCATGTCAATGTTATCAGTCACCTCTTTTGTTGATTCACATCGGGTCTCCATGACAACAGTTAAATCCCTTTGGGAGAGCGATTCAAGACATTGAAGCTCTAATTGTTCTAATCTATTTATTGACTTGATCTGATGTGGGAGGCGTCACACAGATGTGATATACAGTTGTCACTGGCACTGTTGTCAGAGGGAAATATACATGCAACAGATCCCAATTTGACTTTAGTTTAAAGTGAGAAATAATAACCCTTTCTAGATACGGCCACATGTGGGCTGCAGCACGGCATGACGTGGAGGTAATGAGGTGAGTAGCTCTTCCTAACCAATCAGATCACAGCTCTATCGGCTGTTGCGGACGGCCTAATCTGGTGTAACAGGTGACTAAGTGGCTACCTTGAAAAGCTGCCTCCTGATTCACTAACTTCTCCGAGGCAAACACATCATTACATCGACACACATATTCACAGCAGCAAAATGTAGCACAGAGCTCTGTGCTAGAAAAGAAACAAGAGATAGGTTCATTAATGCACAGACTGGTATATTTGCAATAAAACTCACATGCACAACGAGTAAAAAAAAACAAAAGAAGAGAAAAAAAAAAGACAAATGAACTCATATTTTGGTGATGAACAAATAAATCGTGTGCGTGATAGAAATGCAGATGGAAGCTGATGTGCAATGAAGGGTGAGCAGGACAGAAATCTTTTTTTTTTTTTTTATGTAACACATCATTTCCTCACATGTTTCTCGTAATCATGCAACATCTACTTTACAGTGACACACTGTACACTCCCAGCACATATTATATGAACAGCATAATAATGTTTAACAGAAGAGAAAACAAATGAAAAATTGACAATAAATAAATAAAAACTCTACCGATCGCTGCACACCTACAAATACATCACGGGGCATGAATTTCAGCAGGACCTGAGGAGCACAACCTTTCATAGGTGCATCACAGTGGCTCTGGACTGATTGGAGTGTCAGTGGGAGGCATAACTCAGCCCTGAGCTGAGCCTGTAATTGTTGCCGCTGCAAGTGAAACCCACCAGGGGGGCTGGGAGCACTTGTTCCTTCCTCCATCTTATTTTCTCTCCCCCACTGTACCTCCACCTTTTTCGTCCTTTGCCTCTCACTATACTGAAAACGGCCGGTCGAATATCTGACGTCAGGCGCCCCCCAGAACCGGCATTGACACTCCGGACCGGGACAGGACAAAGGCGAGTGGAGATAAGTGTCGGTGGCATTCACTGTATCAACACTTCATGGTGGCTGTCAGCGGCTATCAGTGAGGTCTGAGATATGCGGGGGGGGCGCAAACGGGTGACAATGTCCTGATGTGGCAGAACATGACATGCACCCTACTGTAGTGTTCTTGTCATGCCAAACTTCACGCTTCACTCATGACAAGTCCATTACTGGCAATGTTCACATTTGAGAAGTGCATTTAGTTTAACTGGGGAGCTCCTTGCAAAACAGGCAGTGTAATTACAGCAAATTATACAGCAGCTTGTACCGTTGTACTAGTCACTGACAGTATTCTGAATGTCACCGAATATCTGCTTAATATTCCCTTTATACTGAATCAAATGAGCCAGCACTGTGTGTGACTAGGCCTTGGAGGGGGGAAAAAAGGCTGAAGTAAAGGAACACACAGTAACACATTTTCTATTTGGGACTCACAGAAGATACTGGAAGGAGACCCCAGAGAAAAAAAATAATTGCTGTTGCATAGGCTGTTGCTATTTTAAGCCAGCGGACTTTGGAGTCTGCACGTCATCAGGAGTGATGGGACGGGCAGGAAAAGGCTCCACCGTGTCCTCCACAACACTTGACATTTCTGTGAGCAACTGAGGTATGACTTATGTATATAAAGAAAATATAAACATGGCATTGGGTATATGAAAAGGAGAGAGAGTGTGCGCCTCCACTATGAATCTTGACATCGCTACAGTAAAAGTAATGGGAGGAATGACCTTTGTGTGAAGGTGACTTCCCTGCTCCCTCGCTGGCGTGTTTGTGTGTTAAATATGATGTTGGCAACGGGGCAGACAGAGAGCAGTGTGAGTGAGGATAGAGAGGAAAGAGAGGCGGGGATAGACGCCGGATGAGTAAAATAAAAGGCAAGAAACGGTGAGAAGCCTACAAGGCTATTAGCCAAAGCCTCCTACAGCTGGCCTGGCTCTAGATGAGAGGAGGAGGCTGTAGAGGTGCTGTCATCTCTAAGACTCACGGACAGCTGTTTACTCCTTGAGTGAAAGAAGACTAACCCTTTAGTATCTCAGGGAAGTCTGCTGTCCTCAGTGCAAGCCACAAAAGCTGACATTATACTGTACAAACCCAGTGAAGGGGCGAGGACAGCACACCAGAAAATGCAATACAGATGTGCACACAGCACACAATCCCCCTCAGACGTGCTGTGGCACTGCGTAGGGAACTAATTCAAAGCCCATCTCCACTCTTGTTCCATTCTCTCGATTTTCCAAAAGCAGCCTGTTTTTACATGTTTTTGCCTTGCCAATTATTTCATGCCACTCAAGAGTAAAGGACAAGGGGGGAAAAAAATAGATGACAGCGACAGTCTGGGTCTCCCACCCTTTGAAATGGCTCGAATGATGCCCTTGTGGATCAGCCATTTGCAGCAATGCTTATCTTGAAAAGAAGCTGAGCAGCAGCATTCCAAATATCTCTGCATAAATGGGCTTCAAAGGGGCATGATTCCTCAACCTTGCCACATCACAGAGAATAGGATAGTGGCAGAATGGAGAGAATGGTGTGTGAATTGCCCCCGCTGTCGATTCACCAGTCTCCAGCCTGCCTGAGCTGAGCTGAGGGCTTTGCTGGATGGGGATCCAGTCAGGCCTGTGCAATGGAATTAATGGTAATACCCAGGCAGGTGGAGCTCAGCTCTGCTCCCTGGCACAGCAACGATGGAGAGCTTCTCTGGGGGTGGGGGTATGTGTGTGTATGTTGTGTATTCGGTGCTTGCTTCTAGATCTTGGATGCGAGCATTGTTTATGTGTACGTGCGCGTGCGTGTCTGTGCATGCATCACTGGTTTAATGGATGCGGGCGTACATGTCTGAGTGTGTGCACGCTCACGCTGTGTGGAAGCATTCCTCCTGATTAGAGCTAGAGTCTCAAAGTGCCAAATGACAGACCGACGTACACACACGCGCACACACACATCTATTTTTCATCAGTGGGAGAGGGCCGAGGCAGCAGTGGTGCGAGACACTCTAGAAGTAGAGTGGGGACGACTGTCTCTCTCTGCCTAACACTGGGCACAGTACCTCGCAACTACTGCCATGTTCCACCTGGGAGATTTAGTTCCTACACAGCCTGACTTTGTCTATTTACATGCCCACCTTTATCTAACGACAGCAGGTAGTTGATTGAATGCTTGGGCTGCTTTTTTTACAGTGCAATAACAGCCACAGTAAAATTGAGTCTTGATTGTGGGCCGATGTAAATCACAGCAACTTGGCCCGCACGCTCTTGTTGCTGGAGGGAGTGTTGCGTAGAATTTGAATGCACTTTGGGGGTGCCAGGGGGTTGACTGCTGCTCAGACAGACAGGCGGATACACAAAAAGGGACAGATAGAAAGTCACAGGAAGAGACGGACAGACAGAATGGCTGAGAGGGAGAGTCAGCGGACAGAGAGAGATATACAGTATAAAAGAAAGGTCATTATAGTCCTCGCTATTTCATTTTGCTTATCTCCTCATCTCAGTTCAATGTTTTTATTGGCTCTTCCACTGCCTTTTTATTGTAAATTTATATATTACTATTACATTACATGTGTTACTTACATTTCCGCCAAGTGAGAAATCCTTGATTGTTCCAATAAAACGTATTTGAATTTGAGAGCGTGTCTTGAGGGTTTTAACAGGCAGGAGGGCAGCTCAAATATGGTGGAGGGAGGGAGAGAATTAGCCCAGGAGAGACAGACTGCCAAGTGAGACAGCATGGTAATGTTGGGATGAACAGACTGAGAGATGGAGGGGGTTAGACACAGAAAACAGACAAGACAGCAGCTCACTGGACTGAATGAGAATATGTGGATAAGAGATGCATCAGCTGAAGAGTGAGCGAGTGGGAGTTCTGCTTGTGCTTTGATTCTACTTGGCCTTTAACTTGAATACAAATGTTTGATTTTCATTGGTAATGCGTGCAGTACATTCACTGTAGACAAGGAGATTGCTATTACTCGCAATAATAGCGCAGCCACTTGTGAGAGCAGTAGTGTGTAAGACAGCTTACAAGGTCTTTGTAGTTTGTGCAGTGCACTCGACCATCCTTCAGCGAGGAGCGAAGTTAGGTCTTTTTCTCACAGAGGTAACAGTTATCTGAGGGGTTGAATTACAGAGGGGCGTCACTGATCGCTGGTTTCATGTTATTGGCCATGAGCCCTTAAAAACAGACACATTCACCAGAACAATAAAAATCTTCTGGATCATGTTTAAGGATTGATGGCCAACTCTGTCACACCTGCATTAGTTACAGTGCTGTGGCAGAGCTTCTGCTGGGACTATATTGTGCTTCTACGGCGATGCTCTGTAAATAGCATTAGTTGCACTCAGTGAAGAATAGACTTGTCACATTTTCAGTGAGGCTAGTCTTGCACAACAGCTTGGAGGAGACCAAGCCACTGTGCGCGCAGGCAAAGACTTGCCAGACAAAGGGATCGGCACTTGTCAGCAATTTTGAACGGACTTAGGGCAACATACACTGACGCATGTGGGCTTGCTTGAGGGAAGACGAACAATACACATGCGCGCGTATACATACAGGGAAGCCGAAAACTGAGGGCAATTTGGCTTCATTTGCAACAGCTCGCCCTGGGCTTGAATGAAGAAACACCTGTGTGTCAAACTGGTGCCATGGTAACGCTTCCTGTTCAGTAATCAAGGCCAGCATTGAGACTTCGTTCTGAAAGAACAGTCAAGAGGCAAAGAGGAAGGAGTTTCACAACAAACCCTTAAAACATCTGGAAGCCTGGCCAGCCGGCCTCCGGTGGCTTACAACGCCAATGCAGGACCCACAGCAAAGATGTCATTCATCAAGCCCACATTCAGGACGAAGAAGTGAAGGAATATGGCAACTTGGTGTGACATCTCAGTTTTCCTGCCAAGTAGAAAGTCCATATGCCCTAAACATGTGCTAAGGTCCCAAACAGCTTTGCTCCAGACATACAATCTTGTTCACCAAATATACACATAATGTGCAAAAATCCAATCTGTCCATACCAAACAGACTATAAATCAAGGGCTTAACCTTGATACCCAACATCATGCTTGCATCACCTGCTCTACTGTGGCGGAGGAAGACAAGGGCGGGGCGATATCAAGGGTTTGATTTAGATTCAGAGACTTAAGCCGTTTCTGTTGCAGCACAAGAATCGTCTCTCATTCTAATCTCAGCAGAGATCCACCCTGAGCCAGGAATATCCCAAGATAAATATGGAAAGTGAACAATGCGATTGCTGAGCAGCAACTTCCCATTTTCTACACCTCTCGCCTCTAATCCTCTCCGGCAGCACTCCTGAACTGCCGCTCCTCATCTAAATCTGCGGGTAGACCTGGAGAACAGTCTGATATTACACTGCTGCTTCACTTTCCCTCTGCCATTATCGGCATAAATACAGCTGCTGGCCACACCTTAACAAGGGGCTGTCACCACTGCCTCTGCCCTTGTAATAACAGTTGCTCCAGTCACTATGTGAGATATTAAAATGACACAACCCGGGCTCGGTTATCTAGACAGCTGCTATAACCCATCTGACTCTGAAGCCAAACACTGCTCATCCACTGAAGTTTGATGCTTAGGAACAGAAGACTTCACATTCACTCACACGCACTCGAACATTTAATCTAAGCCAACGATGTTCTACAGATTGTAATGTAAGAGGTTGATGATTGCATTTGCAACTGGAATAAAAAAAGAAAAAAAAAAAAAGAACAAAAACCATGAATGATCAGAAAACAGTGACATTTTTTGAAGGAAAAAAAAAATCATGCACCATCTTTGTTCACCATGAAAAATACCTTCATCTTCATCACCGTCGTTATCCGATAAATCCTCGCCCTGTTTTTTTGCATGGGCCCCTGTTATTGAAGCAGGGAGAGACATAGAGAGGTACAGGGAAATTCAAAATAGCATGTTTGGCAACACACAGATGGGAAAAGAGGCAATTTAATAAAAAGCAGTATTTCAGACCATGTGATAAATAACAATGTTAATATAAATACACAATTCCCATTAGAACAAACGTTAAGGGCATTTCTTGTTACCACTCACAGCACATACAGTAAAAGAAAAACAGATATTTTTAATAGTAAAGAAATTTAAAAGAGACTACACTATGTACAAAAATCACACACTTTGCAGAAAGTAATCTAAACATAATTCCACTGTTATAAGAGCAGAGTCATACACCACTGGCAGTTTCAGAAGAAAACCTTTTCAGATTCATCAGGGGAAACCTCTGAATCCAATCCTATAAGTTTGGATAACATCGCCATTAGCTTAAAGGATTGCTGAAAAAATGGACAGCTACAACATGTAATTCTGATTGGTTGTAATTGCATTTTTGAAATATCTTTATTGAGCAGGGTTTTGGTGTGTTAAAACAAGACTTTAGTGACTTCGTATTCCCACTTGAATATGCACGTAACATGAATTTCTAACTCGGGCATCCATTTTAAGAGACCATAAAATAGCAAATAAAATTATATTAACAGAAAACGTAGTTACTGGTAGTTCAAAGAATATAAACATCTGGGAGCAGAAAACTGTTGAAAGAACAGGGTTTTCAAACTACAAGCAAAAGCATGTGCAGGATTGCAACTTCCCTGGAGGAGGTAGAGATTTGAATAAATCAGAAGATGGCGTGTATTATGTATACTCAGTGATGTGTGCAGCTACTTCAGCTCGTCTCTTTGCCCTAAACAGTAGGCAATATGCTGTTGTCCTTGTGCTACATGTTCGTATGAAAATCTAGCCCCCTAGTGAACAAGGCCGATCTTGACCTTCAGCTTAATTGTATTCGAAACTGTTTACAGTGTGATATCCATATATAATGATTTTTAATGCCCACTAGTAGCAGAGCCTAAGAATAGTAATGATGGTTTGTGAGTTCCCATCATCTTCTGACGAGAATTTAAAAGAAACATGGATCTTTTAAAAAAGAAAAATTATTTTACAATTTTGGTAAAACCCTGACCTTTCATCTCGCACCACTGTCAGTTCAGATTTTCCTCCCGAGCAATGCTTGACACGGTAAATCCTAATGTTTTCATGACCTTGGGACTTGAAATCACTAGGCCTCTATGAATACAAATTAATATCAAACTCTAATGGGCTGAATGTCATGGAATTTGCTGAAAAATTCATGATTTCCGTAAAATGTCTAGCATTTCCCAGAGTTTTGAAGCAAACATCTCATCTAACATCATGTTGCTCCTGTTTAAGCTGCCATCTACTAACTACATTGATCGTGAGACCAAGATACGTCAGGATCTGGGTGCTTAACAATTTCTTGGTTTCTGTCCACTTTACTTATTACAAGATCTTTACTCTCTCGCCACCAAATTATAAACTTTTTCTTCAAGACAACTAATAGCCTGCGCACCATTGCATTTGCTGTGGATAGTCATGATCCACAAGCTGTTCGGTTAAATTTCTTTTTTTAATTACGTGTCACATGATGCACTCAGGCCCAAAGGCTCTTTGAATGATCACAGTGTCAACCTCTACATGTAATATTTCCTTTTAAAAGTCTCTAAGTCAGCCAGGTGGAGTTAGACGCATCATAAACCTCTTCGGCATGGGCACTAGTTAAACAGCTTTTATTTGAACGAATGCACCGCCGTGTTTGAACACCTCATCCATTGTTAATTGATAGATGCAATATTTTTGCATTATGGAACAGGCTGAGTGTCGTGACATTTAAGCTCTTAAAGTGGAGAAGCCTTTTGAATTTGTTGATTCCACAGTCTGTGTGGTGACCTTGTTCAGTCTAATAATTGGGCTTAATGAATAATGCAAACTGTATGGGCTGCTATCTGAGCTTGAGACAGGCAAACAATCCTATGACTACGACAACTTCAAGCTTACGTACGTGCATCACTTTTGTGTTACTTTGTTTGGCAGTAACAGGTTATTGGACTGATGTCGATGTTGTAGGAAGCGGTTTTTAATGAAGCCATTGGAAAGGGTAAGGTGAATGTCTTGCCAAGCGTGGTAGGCCTCCTTCAGTCATTAGCTAATGTAATCAAAATGTATAATCCACTAACAACATACACACATACAATCAAAAATACTGTGTTTGCATGTGTTCCCTTGACTTAATGGCACGCCAGCAAAGAAATGGTAGAAATTCATCGTGTGGATATTAGCAGTTGAATTGGTCGGAGTTATGTCGCACGTCTTCAATAAAAAAGCAACCCTGGTTAATAGAACGCAAGGTGTGTTGTTTCAGGTACCGGTACCTTCAGGTTCACGTAACAAAGTACTCTAATGTGTGCTTGCATGTATTTGATTGGCCAACGCAGCTCCTTGCCGAATAATGTTGCATTACGTTGCTAAGCTCAACTTCTTCAGACCAAGCGTATACTTCTGAAGCCCTCTGCGTTGGGAGATCTCTTTGAAGTAACTAAGGGGACTTTATTGTTTCGAGAAGGGCTAAAGTCTAAAAATGGCCTCAGTCTCGAAGTTTGGCAGGTATAGCACTTTAAAACTGAACCCATTTTATAACAGCACCAGGTCAGTCAGATGCATCATCCTTGTGTAGGCGGTGAATGCCATTAAGCTATCAGATGTCATGTCGCTTCAAAATAGTTTTAGCCAAATAACAGCCAGCACCCAAACAAAGATGCTTCGCAGCCTTCTTTATGGCTTGTTAGCGATTACGGTTATTGTAGCGTTCACTGTGCCGTTGACATGGTAAAACAGTGATGCTATTGAGTGATTGTGCTTCAGACAGGCATAGATTAGATGGCAGGTGTTGACAGCGAAGCTCCGTCACTTTGAGTTGTGTTGTCTGCGAGCGTGTGTGTGTGTCAAACCCTGGATCTATAATAGGAGCTTCAAACATGTGACATCCTTAGTGACTCAGCAAGCAAGCCTACATTTGACCTTGAACCTTTTAAAGTGATGCCTCAGTGAAAGAAAGTGACATTAAAACGAAACTACAATGGATTGACGAGTTTCTTTGCATAGCCGGCCTCCATGAGTCGACATTTGCATCTCTTCAAAACAGGCCGCATCTAGAATAACGGCTTTCATTCATGTTCCTTGACAAGCAAAATAGAAACCTGTCGCCTTTATCAAATCCGGTTCAAAGAAACCGCGTTTGATGGGCTTACTTGTTAAATGAAGGCTATATAAAATGTAACATTTAAGCAGAAGGGAATTGCAAACAAAAGACACTCTAGTAGATGACTGCAGAGTTTTACATAAATAACCCCAAACATGCACACACACAAACACACACACACACACACACACACACACACACACAAGCACGCACACACACACACCGATATAGACTGCTCTCAGACTCTAGAGACTTCTTGACTGAATCCAAAATTCACTCAATACATCGTGGAAGGGCTGAATGTTAACTGCCTTTCCTTTGCTGGAAAAAGGTTCGCTGACAATAGATGGGCCTTAGAGTTAAATATCAGAAAGGTCAGAATGTGGAAAGGGACTTAGTGAAATGTGAAATGTTGCAGCCTTGACAATTTAGAGCAGTTATATTCAGTCTCTAATCCTCAGGTGGCCATTTTTCTCTTTCAGAGTGCACGGATCAGTCTCTCGTCCTGTCTCTCTGCTCGCCCTCTCTCTCTCTCTCTCTGTGTCCATCTCTCTCAACCCTTCTCCCAGTGTAGAGGTTAAGGAACAGCTTGGGAGGGACACATAAGAGAGAATGATGGAGAATGCAGCTAAAAGGTTAAGGAGGCTGTAATCCTGCAGTAAAGGACAGCCAAAGCTTCAACTGTTCCCAAAATAAAAAACAGACAAATAAAAAGACAGCAAAGTTGTCGTTCTGCCTGTCCACAGTTCGATAATGGAACGAGACATGTTTAACAGAGACCACAGGCTTCTGAGTATGGTGGCAGCCTAACACACTGGGGTCTCTTACCTCGGTTCTGAATCCCTAATGAACCATGTATTCCCCTTATTAGGAGAGAAGGACTACGCTGCAGATAAACAACGGATAGAACAGCGAGATTGAGCCTTGGATTGACTGTGGAAGCTGGACAGCACAGCCGCGGGAGGCTTCTGAATAGGGACTTCCTGCTTAGGTCGCATCTTGCATCTCAAGTCAGTGTGTGACTGGATCTGCCGCTGGCTGCCTTCACTCACTGGGGTCATAAAATGTCCTATATAGATGGTCACAGAAGATCATGGAAGTCATTTTTCTGTCTGACAAAAGCGGACATCTGCTCTGTTTTCAAATCGCACAAGCCAATATTTGTTCTTGTCTTCTTGGAAAGATTTTGTGCTGTCTGCTTGGCGTACAGATTTCCTCGGCAGCACTCAGGGAGCAGCCCCTCCTTCCCCGAGGCAGGGTTGAGTCGGCCAACCAACGGGATTACCATGGTGTGTTACTGTCTGCCATGGCCCAGACGCAGTCGAACCAGGATTGGGGCTCTTTCGCAGTTTTCACAGCTCTCTAGCATCTGGAGGTCATCTGGTAAGAGGAAAAAATTGTCCAGTGTTTCTGCTGGGGTACTTAATCTACAGGTTTGGCAACTGATCGGGCTGTTCAGTACTGGCACCGGGCTGCGTAACACATGGCAGCCTGCTGCCTGTGAGGGCTGCATAAGAATGATAGTTAAGTGGTCCAAATCAAGCCAAAGCGTACAACAGATTTCGCCGCACTTATCTCAAATAGACTCATGATGAGGGATGAATTTAAGAGTTAGGACGGTTGATCTCAGAGTGTCTCTCGGAAGCTGTGTTATTCAGAGAGACCAGTGTTAAGGACTCTAAGGACATTTTTTTTAGAAGCGGGTTACAGGCGGTAAAAGAGTTGTGCTGTAAAACCCGGTAGAAAATAATATGCATATTGTATTAACAGGCAGCATGCAGCACCTCCTCACCAGAACACTGCCTCGATGAGGATCTCATCAAAAGGGTGTGCATTTACAGATCTCTTTTAAAGTTTGTCAATCTATTTTACTGTGCAAACCTCTTTCAAAGATAAAGATCGACCTCATCAGGCTTCGTCCTCACAAAATTGACCCATCTCGAGCCAATCTAGCACTCTGAGGCTGAACAGTGCTTAGCTGTGTCCCCGCACATCATTACCCCTCTCTTCACTCCATTCACTCCAACTCAGAGAAGAGAAAATGACTGAGTGATATAACCAAGGCTCCAATGTCTGCTGCTCTGTGCCCTGTGTGCACACTATAAGGCCTCTTTAAAGAGAGCAGTGGGCAGCGGTGCTGATTTTGCACATTAGACTACCTGCCTGGACATCTTGGACATGCAGTGCTGCACTAGTCTAGCAAAAGAAGGGACAGCCTTCCAATTTTTTTTTTGAATGAGTCCGTCTGATTTTTTTGTCAGGGATGTACTGTGCAGTTTGAGGGCTTTCCTCCTGTTTAATGGAGTAACATGGGCCACATCTTTGATATGAGCACAGTAAGTGGTTTTTTTGCACAATGCCCAGTAGGGTGCTAATAGTACAGAGTCTATAATATCTATATATAGTATTTTCGCACCACCGCTCCTCAAATTCCGAGGATAAGATGGTGTTCTGGATTAACACAAACTCTAGAATGTACAAATCATCGCACACTAGCCTCTTGTTTCATAAAACTATTGACTGTATACAAGAAGCCTCGACTTTTTGGCCGTCGCCTTCTTGGTTTTAGGGACCAGAAGTGACACAAGTGTGTGGACCCAAACGCTGAAGAAGATATTTTTATGCAGCCAAAATGTTACAATTAACTTTCATGACCTGAACACACACAGTGAAAGCGTTAAAGTTCTAAGACGAAAACACAGAAAGCACCCAGACCGGATAACACAGTGGTAGCGACCTGTCAATCACAAGGTAGCCACGCCCTAAATCACACCCTGCTTTCAATTCTACTCTAAATGGGACCATCATTTACTAAATGAGTATGATGCTGTATTGAAGAAGACTTGAAACTAGCAATAGAGACCATAAACTGTTGAAAATGTTTACTGTATAAATCAAGTGAGAAGTCAGGTCATTTTCTCATAGACTTTTATAAAATCTGACTTCTTTTTGCAACCAGTGCTGGTCATTATAAAGAAGGCAGGTTTAAGGCACTACAGTGTTGGCTTCTCTTTTCAGAACCGGAGGTTTATATTTGCATAAAACAGAATAACTAATACGTCATGTGTGATGCATTTTACAGGGTTCATGGGGGACGTATATTTATTCTCACTTGATAGGCATCACCATTGCAACAGAGGTGCTTCACACTAGGTAAGAGCGCCATTTACTTCACTCCGGCATACCGTTGCTTGGCAACAATCACACAACCATTTCATCAAGAGTCAAATATCATGCTTCTTTGTGAAAATTAATCACTTTACAGATTGTAAAATTGGTAGTGGAGGTGGTGTTACTTCTGAAAATGCATGGTGCATGTATGACTATCCTGCATTATACAGATCTCTATTGAAAGCATCGCAACACTTTAAATAGAAAACATATACCCCATTTACAATTACCAATTTTATGGAACATATCTAACTATTGAAATGGCACTAATTAAAAGATTTAATGAGGGAAGTGATGAAGCGCTAATGTGTTTCCCAATTGACTCTGAATTTGTCAAACAAGACTTTAACTTCCTTGTTTGAAACATTTAACCAAAACCAAAGTATGCTTCAGAGCTTGCTTTCCACATTGCCTAGGAAGGATACATTATGCTTCATTTGCACCGCTAATTCAACATAAGCCAAGATTAGTAGAAAGCAGTTTAAAAAACGGTGCAATTGAAATAAAAAGAGAGTATCCAGCGAGACTGAAAATTACAACCTTTGTGTTTGTGTGTTAGGAACGATGCAACAATAATTTTTCCGCACAATAATGTGTCACAAAACCAACATATGAAACTTATGACAAACCATTTTCTCATTACCAAACATGGGGAAGATAATTGAAAAAATCCACGTGGAAGGGGAATATTAAAGAGATATTTCTGTGTATATTCCACAACTGGGACTAATTCAGAAGCAGAAGTGCCTGGAGGGCCAGTCTGTCTCGAACAAAATTGGTTTACTAAAGCAGAATGTACGAGCGCACAGAGTGAGGCCAATAGCTGCCTCCTGCCTCCATGGAAATCAACAGCAGAGGTCTCCCAGCTGAAACTGAGTCTTTACTGTGGACCGAGATATGGACAGGATCACAGTCTTAAGGCTACTACTCGTCCTCTAGTGCCTTCAGGTAGGCTTAGAGAATTAGCCCTCTGTTGTCTGAGATTTTATCTATTGCTAATGAAATTGGACTGCATCTCTCCATGGCTGTGTGTTTTAGTATTTTGCCACATGGATGGATGAAAGCTGTCATGCTAATAAAATACCACACCACCCCCTATTAGAACAATTGTGAATCATAAATTTAAGACAGAGGTGGCCCTCCAGTTTTTAGTGTAAATTTAATCAAGGCTGAGGCTCTGACGCTTTCAGGTGTCATGTTTGACAAATACTTTCAATAAGCTGGTGTCTTAAGTGCTGTCAGAGCCGTCTGAAACATGACTTAAGTTCTTTGCATACTAAGTCAAATTTTATCTTCTAGTATTTCAAAGCAGCACTCATGCCTCTGATTTAATCAACCGTTGTATTCAAAGAGTATTGCACTCTCAACATGAAAAAGCCATACAATTATGTAAAAAAAAGAAAAGAAAGAAAATACATGTTATTCTTAGACATCATGATCTATTGCTGACAAAGCGTCATTATTTATTTAGGGACCGGCATTTTCACTCCTTGACACACTCTCATAGTAAAACCACAATTCAGCATGCACACACACGCGCACATACACACAAAAAAAAAAAAAACACTCATTCGTCTCTCACACTCATGTCAAGGTTGATCTGAGTCACAAGTCCCACGTTCATCCCAATTAGCACTTTGATTTGGGAGTTGATAGGTGGTGATATTGGCGGCTTTGGAAGGATGCACCCATCACTCTCCTTTTTCTTTTTCACTCTTTCAATTCCTTTCTTTCGTTCCGTGTTGGCTTTCTTTTTTTTTTTTACATACCTCCTTTTCTACACATTTTCTTGTTGGGTTTCCTGGCACATTCCTTGGATATTCTTTTGACTGTAAAATGAATGGAAAAACTACAAAATAACAGAGAACTCTGGAAAAGATTGCATGTGACATGCAACAACTCAGACTGAGTCAGTCCCCTCCCATCTTCACCCTCTTTCCCCCCTCCTCCTCCCACCCCCTCCCAGTCATCATCAACAACAAGAACAACAGAGGACCTGTTGAGAAAGTAACTGGGGTGTTGCTGCAGAAATATTCCAAAATGGTGGAATGAATTTGCTGCATCCTGGGACACAGGAAGCCCATATTCACATGCACTTCTATTTAAGACCCATTACAGCCACACAGCAGGCAGAGAGGCTGGATTTCCAACGTTTTGCAGTTCACATTGTAATCTGATAAGTGAAAGTGTTATTTGACATTGCCCATTTGACTCTCAGAGCACTTAGCATTTCAAGCCCTTTTTTTCTGTGTGTCTCCTTCAAGTGGCGAAATAATGGGGGCCATTTAAAAGAGTCAACATCAAAAAATCTTTGTCACGATGGAGCCCAATCTATGTTTGCCTTTTGCACAAAACCTGCTCTTGCTTTTAGCTTTGTGCAAGGACAAACTGGATAACGCAAGGAGAGTAAAGGGTCTTACATAGGTCAGGCTGATGCCACAGGCCTCTCGTGTACCAGACAGAATATTTCACCAACCCTACAGTAGTAGATCATTCACTTATGAGGCAGGCTACAAATCACTAATAGCTAATATCCCCAGAACAGTCAAGACAGTGAGGGTAGGAAGGTGCACCAAGTATTTCCAATCTGCTCCTTGTATGATTAGATTTCTTTCTTTTTTTTTTCTTTTTTTATTCAGTCATATTAATAAGTCATTTAGTCATCAAAAGAGGAACCTCTAACAGTGGCATGGAAGGGGAGAGTTGATGAAAAGACTAAATGAAAGACCAAGTCAAGATGGGAGGTTGAGATGATGGACACAGACACAGCATGCGCCAGACAACAGGTCATGCTCCGCGCAAAACACAGAGGTGACACAGAATTTAGGAAGAAAGACAGAGCGAGAGAAGGAGGC
This sequence comes from Bovichtus diacanthus, assembly GCA_943590825.1. NCBI lineage: Eukaryota > Metazoa > Chordata > Actinopteri > Perciformes > Bovichtidae > Bovichtus > Bovichtus diacanthus. Next base: position 2,525,302 of record CALSBV010010690.1, read on the forward strand.
AGAGACAGAATCGTAGGAGGAGAGGTTTCATCCTGTTTACTCCACGCACTCACCATCCTCAGTTGGAACATAGATGTTTAGATAAAGACAATCCTCGTGTTGATCCTGTATGTATGTCGTAACTATATCCAGGTTGAAGGTGAACCATATAGGCATCATGATCTCTGGCACAGCGTTGTGAATATTTTGGGGGCAGACAGGAGCAAAGTGAGTGGCGTTCTTGATCCCTGACCAGGAGGAAGGAGGCTCCGGGGGCATGAAGCGTTTTTCTCCCACTGGGGAAGCGGCGTATGGAACCCCCAGATACTGGTCCACAGGCCCCAGAATCTCACTGGGCAGGGGCACCCTTACCCCTCTGAGTTTCCCATACTGCGTGTTCACGGTGGGGTGGTAGTTCTGACCTCTCACGGCCGCAAAGCACCAACAAAAACTTAATACCCACAAGGACAAATTGGTGCAACTGTGGGCACCGTGCCAGTTCTGCGAGGGGAGACGACTTCTCCTTGGAGAAAACCACATGGTCCTTGTGAGCGAGTGCAACTGCAAGTGACCAACATACAAGCCGGGGCACCCCCCCTCAGCAAAAACCTCCCGCTCAGCCCTGCAGTCCAGCCACCTGAGGGACAGTCATCAGCTGTGATACTGGAGCCCGCCGGCTTACAGACGAGGAGAAAACACCAACAGTTGCGCAGCTCCTCTCCGCAGCGAAGTCCTCATTCACTCTCCTCTCTCCGCTCGTCAGATCTTCTATCCTGTGCTGCAAGAGAAGAGGACAAGGACAATTATTGAAATTTCCCTGACAGCCCACCAGTTTGGTCCCATTTTAGTCACATATTTTAATTGACTCGTGGAGTCCCTTTTTGGTATGACATAAAACAGCTAACATAAACATGACAGAGCACTTTGTGGTATCATCAATCCACATAATCAAGAACCTGCTTTTGACTTGATATTGCAATTAACTGCTGGGCGACTTCTCAAGATGCTAAAAGGACAAGTGAAATGTGAAAGGCATCAACTGTCAGTAGGTAATTATTCTCCAATTCAAAAAGCCAACGTTTTTCTTAACAATTAATGGATAGTTTAGCAATTTTTCTTAAAGTCTGTCTAACAACAAACGGCAGATGCCCATATGAACACTGAAACAGTTTTTGATTTCTGTTGTTATTTCTACTGTCCATGCTGACCATTAACATATCCCTTCCTCATATGCTTCCAATGTAAGTGTAAGCGGAAAAATAAACAGTCCTTGGGCTGTGGAAAAATATATTCAAAAGTTTATCTGAAGCTGATATGAGGCTTCTGCAGCCTGAAAGAGTCAAATCAAGTGGTTATCGTCCCGAAGTTACAGAATTCTTAGTTTCACTTTTACCAAACCGTGTTTCTCTGTTTTGCTGCAATGGAAGAATAGTAACAAACAGAAAGGATTTTGTGCTAAAAAGACTATCTTTGAAAGATACCGACTTGATTCAACAAACTCAGAGTGCTAAAGTCCATTATAACGTCAGACAAACTTTGTCCCCCATCACTTCCATTGAAAACACATGAGATATCTTAAAGGCCAGTATGAACAGGAGGACTGATTACACGACGCAAAACCAGTTTAAATTGTACCAACGGACATTTACATTTGTCATTTAGCAGACGGTCTTCTCCAGAGCGACTTACAGTGAACTAACTACAGGGACAGTCCACCTGGAGCAACTCGGGGTTAAGAGCCTTGCTCAGGGGCTCAATGGTGTCAGCCTGGTGTTGAACTCACAACCTTCTAGTGTTGTATTTGAAAGCCTGACTACTAGACCACCACCACCGGGCTACTACAAAATTGTGGACCTATCCTTTAAGATTAGCTATATTTACAGGGAAAGCACTTCTGAAATCCAATAGCAGTTGTCATACATAATAACGTGATACAAATTTCATGCCCGACTTAATGTCATGCAGCATTTTCCCGACATCTCCCTTTGGTAGAGATATGAACAAGACACAATTTAAATTGAATCTCCCTTGTTTGCTGTAACAAGAGATCTCTTTATGGGATGAACAGGAGAAGGGCCAAAGGAGGATGTAGCTACAGGCAGCACAGCTACCTCCAGTGACAGCTCGGTAAATGCTAATAATCAGTCCCACAGTGAACCAGTAGGGCCAGAGACAACTCCTTCCCACACTGACTGAACAATTTTCAGTTTCTGTGGCTTACGGTCCCCCTCAGCCTTGTGCGCCTACCGCAGTATTCGCTCTAATAACAATGGAGAAGAAAAGCCAGCATTTAGAGGAGGATATTGCATTCCAAAATGACTGTGTAAATGATTTATAATGTATCAGCAGCCGTTGGAGGGCTACTAACCACTGAGAGAAAGCAATCCTCACGTTCCTGGAGGTGCTGTTATCGCGAGGCAGCTTTTACCCTATTTCCTGCAGACGTGGTTCAGTGGAAAGTCTGCCCGTGGAAGTACATGGAAGCCTTTGCATGCAGTACATTTTGCACATAACGGCAGATGAGCATACCTTCACTGAGACTTGTGCAAATGACATGTGTGTGGTGGACAATTCTACTCAGAGACTCCAGCACACCGAGCACCTGCTAAGTGATAATACATGAAAAGCCATCCATATCCAAACTGGGGACTAAAAAGCATGCATCGCTGGGGGCAAAAAGCTGGAAAAGGCTTCAAAATGCAGAAAAAAAACATTCAATCTTTTCGCTGCTCACTGTGATCCCTGTATAGCAGGAGCCAAAAACCTAGCAGACGGTACTGCCATATCCTCAAGTTCAAAGACTATATGAACTTTATTGTTAAAAGTGTTTCATTCCTTTTTAGTTTTTATACTAGACAAGTATAAAGCATCGACCAGTGCCAAATACCACAGAGTTTATAGCCTCCGCTAGAATGAAACACTTGAACCTAGATGGACCTCTATAAGAATACACACCGCTCAACAAGAAAACACCTACAAGCACCACAAAACACAACCAGTAATATACAAACGATATAATACACTCGGTTGCCAGTTTATTAACACTAACACTAAAACTAATTATGTTTAATATGACAGCGTTACAATAAATCCCACCTACATGAAGGTTATAATTTTGAGAAACTGTTTTAGAGAAGAGTTGATTAAACTTTATGGTCATTTTAGAGGCGGTAGTTTGTGCTGTTGAACTAAATTGCCTTACACCGAGAGGTTTTTTCTAATATTTTGTCCACTCCATTTATATCCACTCCATTTCCATCAATAAAAACCTGCGTTCAGTATATCAGTGACTAAATGTGGGAAACACCTTTCAGTATAATGCTATAAAATTAAATAGCCCCACACACTACAGCCTACAAAATGACCATTAGGTTGAATAAACGCTTGTCTAAAACAGTTTCAATAAAAATGTTACATTATAGAGTTGCAAAGTGGCTGCATTCAGCAACTGTGGCTAACAAGTGAATTTGCTACTGCTCTGAATCTTTCCTCAGACTGGCCTCTTCTCCATGGCAACGGCAGCCAAGGCTCTTGGATATTGTAGTATTTATTCCTGTCCTCTATGCCAAAATGATGTGACAAAACATGATGTCTCAGAAACAAAGTTGAAATACTGATTGCAATAACATAACGCTATGGGATTGTTACATCATTCGGTAGAGTCCTGTGTCTCTATGTTCAGTAACATTGAGAAATATAGTTTAAGGAAAAAATGTAAATGGTAACACAGAATGGGGGGGAAACTCTACCAGAAATTTAAAGTACCATTAAAAACAAACCGAAGAAATCACTTAATGATCTATGACTACATGTCTGATCCCTCCTCAAAAATTGTTTCACCTTCAATTTAAATTGATCTAATTTATGGTCCATTACGAGAGTCCCACATATTGATTCCATGAATAGACAAAGTTGTCTGCCCAAAGAAAGTTTTCAAAAGGGACCTTATTATTCCCTATAGATACAAGATGTTCAATTTCAAGTATAACTGAGGCCATTAATGTTTAGATCTGCACACACAGCAGCAGAATAAGTGCGATAACACTAATTCTTGTCGAGATAAAATACATCAGGTCAAACTTTTTAATCAGGACATAGCAAGGACATAGGACAGTGTGATGGAGTGTGTGTGTTTAGAGGACACACAGCACAGAGGACTTCATCAGTCTCCCCTCCAACAGCATCTCAGAGGTCCTCTCGGCTTTGATCTCTCTACCTGCTGAAGCACTGCCAAGGGAGAAACAGAGAGAGAGAGAGAGAGAGAGAGAGATTGCATGAGTTCTCTCTCATCATCCCAGAAATATTGATCGTCTCATCACCGTGGCCTTGCAGCCCATAATAAATACAACTGGGGTGATGGAGCCGTCGGGAGGAGTGGAGGAGGAGAGACTGTTGCGTCGCCTCACACTGACTGCGCGTTGGCAAAAAAGTTGCATTTGAACACACCAAAGGCCACAGCCGACAGCAAACTAATACTTATGATCTGCGCCTGCGTGAGAGGAAATAACTCTCCACAACAGCAGGCGGCGGTAGTCTGTGTTTGTCATTAAAAAAGGGAAACCGGATGATCTAGGACTGTAAATTTACAAGCCAAGATACACACATTAAAACAAGGCAGCGTTTGCCGACCATTTTCACACCACTCTCGCTCACCACTTAGCTTCATTCCAGGTGGCCATGTCGCTGTGAACATATATACGAATGATCAGATGAAATGAAGATGAAAAATGAAGAGAGGCAGGGCCGAAAAGTGACGGGACACACCACAAAGGCCGCCAGACACTCACCGACAGCCAGACATTGCACGACGACCGATATCGGCTTGGTGTGTCACAGCCTGAAGGGAGGTTATTAGCCCTGAATGCAAGACGGCAGTGCACCAAGTACAAGCCGTTAACACATTCCTCAATTCTTCGGTTCCGGATTAACAGGACATGTTCAATTCTTCTAGTCCAATCCCTATTCATCAATATTCAAAAGCACCCCAACGGTACAACACGTGAGTTGTCCCCATACAGTTCCCAGATTTAGAAGAAAATACATAGACTTCATTCGTCTTTATTTTGGTCAGAGCCCACAGCCTTGTAAGCTTACTGTAGAAGACCCTTTGTTCTCCTACAGCGGCGAGATCTCTGCATCGTAATAAAAGTATGAGCACAGAGCCAAATGTACTCCTACGCCCCGACATCCCTTAGAGAGAGGCTGAATGGACTCTGTTAAAAAAGGAACCAATAAAAGTTCTCAGTAGATGGAGTTTCTGACTCTCCCGACTCTGTTATTAGACTGCAACAAAGGCGTTCACAAAGCTGCATTAGTCCTCTGGAACATCTAACTTCAAATGAAGTGAGCCGTCCTGACCTGTGAGAGTGTAATCACTGATTACAAATGCTTCTGGTGCTGTTACATTATAACAGAGGCTGAAAGTGCCATTATAGAAACGATAAGAGACAGGCAACAAGACAGGAAGCAGAAGACAGGAACTTATGTATCCGAGCGGTTACCTCAGCTGAACTCATTAAAATGTGAGAGGCAATGACAAAAACTTAATTTAGTGTCTTCACCTTCCAGTTGTGCCACAGAAAGACACCAATCTACATCAGTGTGAAGGCTCCATTTAGAGACAAGCTCAGCTTATGTTAGGATCGCTCTCTGGCGCCCTGTGTGTCAATAATGTGGGAAATATAACTGTAAATTGTCTTCTTACACATGTTTATTTTTAAATGGCCAAACATGGATTTCAACAGAGCAAAATCAATAACAATAATGAATGTACACACATACTGCCCGTCTCCTCATGCAGGAGCGCCCCTTATATAAGCTCCCAGGCTTGACGAACAACAGCCCGCCATATTAAATCAGGGAGATTGGCATGTTTCAGAAACAACATTCACAAAATGTCAAAAGCAAACTGCGGCTTCATAAGGCTCCTGCTGGGAACCAGTGCCACTATAACGGTGAGGGATGAGGATGACTCTTCTTTTCCTTTGCTTTTTTTCATCAGACACACAGCCTGTGCAGTCATTATTACTTCGGAGATTTGGCATTAAATCAAGGACAAAGACGCAGCACATTCTGACTGCTAATCACCGTGGTGATGCTGACATATTTCTAAAGAAGCAAAAGGGAGATGGTGAAGAATGACGCCGCTGCTGCTGTGGCTGCCTGCTAAGCCGTGTGTCTCCACCCCTTCTCCTGGCTGCTGGATAAATGCTTCCGTGAGTATCATTACCAGACAAACGGCCAAGGAAACAGGGAGAGGTGAGCTTGGCAGGCCAAATAAAGACAGATTCCAGGTGAGTACATGTTGAGTTGAATTATGTGGCTACACAGCAAATAAATAATGGCCATTCTGTTAAATGCTGACGGTGCTTGAAACAACTGTTTGCTCTTCGTGACTAAAATGATAGGGACAGATTTGATCTAGAAGTCCTAAAGCTGCAAGTCGAGGCAGTGGGCCCGTCCCTACATCTATATTGCCTCTTTTTCTCTTGACTGGGTGCGCATGCCTCCGAGTGTCAGATACGATTTAGGCAGTAATACGATATCTGAAACAATATGTGAGGGATATAGGGATATTAATCAAAACAAACTGACTCAATTAGATGGAAAAATACTGGGGAGCTTACATTTTTTTATTAAATTGATAAATAAAGAAATTTCCCCAACAGTTCATCATCCTAACTCTTATTGATCCACTGCATAGTCCCACTAGACACTCCTACTGAAAAAAAAACTCAAAGCAGCTAATCACTCAAGTAGCCCACAGGGATTCTTTGAGTAACCGCAGGAGCAAGTATTGGGTCCGTCTCTAATCTAGCCGTATGTAAACACATTAAGGCTTTACACATGGCATACTCATTATCCACCCTCCCACTGACGCCGTTTGCAGGGTGGGATCCGTTCTCTTGACAAAGTGTTTTGTGTGCAATTTCTATCACCCTGCCAACACAGCTCCAAAGTGCTGCTAACGAAAGAGCACAAGGCGAAGATGGCCTCTGCCGTGTCTTTCAGGAAAAACAACAAATCATCGACCACAAACAAGGAAAGTCTAATTAAAATAAGGCAATTTTGTTTATTCTACACATCTCACATCATCTATTAAAGATCATTTCCCATTAGATATGTGGGAGGCGAGGCCCAGGAGATAGAGCGTTCATCTAGTCTCGTAGGAAGATTCTGGTTCCTGGTGCTTGAGGATCTGTATCTTGCTTCTATATAAATGCAGTACACTTACCATATCTAGGCATGTTGGTACATTATATGGGTTCTCAGCACTAGTACACATAGATAAACAATAAATGTTGGCCACTCTAGGGGTGGTAATGTCAGCCAACAGTAAAATAATATGGATAAATGAAAGTATATCGTACTGACTTTGTTTGGATTTTTTTGTGAAATATCTCGACAACTATTAGATGTATTCCATGATGATCCCTTGACTTTTGTCTGTCTGTCTGTCTGTCTGTCTGTCTGTCATAAGGTAAAAATTTTGATTTGTACAATATTTGTATGCGCTTCTTACGATTTATGTCCAAGTGCCTGCAAAACTCGTGACATTTCCATCAAACCTAGATGTACTTTGTGTTCAGTGCTTTGGCTATTGTTATTATGTTAAGAAACTAAACTAAGATGGTGACAAAGGTTAACAGTGCAGCTGCTAAAAATCAGCGTGTTAGCATTGTTAACATGCTGACTTTTGCTTTTAGTTTAGTTCAAAGTACAGACTCACAAAGCTGCCAACATGGCTGTAGACTCTTAGTCTTGTTTTCCTTGTTTCCTTTTCATCTTTGGACACCACTTTTACCAGACTCTTGCGCATAAGAAACTACACAATAGAGTCAAAGAAAAGAAAAGAAGACTAGAATTTCTATGTTTCATATTCAGCATCATGACTGGGTAAGTATCCAAAAGAGCATTTTCATCAAGTGCCAGTGATCAGCTGAATCAGACATTTGCAGATACCCTTCTGAATGTAGTGTTTCTGAATTGTTGGCCATATCATCACACATCTGCGGCAGTGGCAGCACATTTGATTGGACTTGGTGAGCACATGTGAAACGTGATTGAATTCCTAGAGAGGATACACTCGAGCATACCAAGGAGAATTCAGCAGATATTTCAGGCAGCTCCTCTCATCTCCTGCACTGTGAGGACAGCACGTATAACATGGCAGCACTAACATCAATTTCTGGCTTATAGTTGAAAGGAGGATGGATTCTTAGCCTTCTGGGATGCATCCTTAATAAAAATCCAGGCAAGTCAAGGAACCTGAACAACGCTGGCATGGCACTACGTATATAAAGCGAATCAAAGTTTATGACAATCACTTCAAATGCGATCTGTTGTGTATTTCTCCTGCTGTCCTCTTTGCTCGTCATGGACTTCCCCACCAGGTATCAAGAGTTAGTGCCAGAGAAGAAGACTCCCTTGACATTAACATTGATTGTGGGTTGAGATTAATGAGACTATGAATTTGGGATAAATGGCTATTTCCTATTCAAACCCTGTATTGAATGCTTAAAGTATGTCTTATTTAAGTTAAGCATTTAACACTGTGCAGTGCATTGAACATTGATCCAAGCTGTAACAAAGAATTGACAGGGACGGGAGTGGGGAATACATTTTTTCTCAAAGCTGCTTTTAACACTTCACAAACATATAGAGTTGAACTGTGAGTTAATTGAGGTCTGGCTGGTAATTACACCAGGGAGTTGATCTCTCACAATCAGGGCTACAAGTTCATTGGCACTGCATTATAAAATCCTAGATGGATCCACTCCTATGGCTAGTATTGACCCATCTACTCTGGGTTAAAGAGACCATGTCGCTGTCCTTGGCCTGAATAATCATTTGTAGAGCCAGTATCAAATGCAGATATGCAACTAAGAGTAAGGCACATTGGTGAGCAATTATTTTCATAGAATAAAACAGTTCCTCCAGGCCAGAGGAATGGTTCTCATGATAACTGGATTTTGATTGTCTTTGCAGCATACAATATACATCTAAACCTGGGATTATGTGGGCAATTTACAATGCAGTAATGTTTACAATTTGGTGGACATTTCCTGCTGGAGAAAATTAATTCTTGCGGTTGTAATGTCCCTGCCATCCACCACCACCCCATTACATAAAGTAAAACACAAACAGAAGTATCCTCATAAACCACACAAAGCCAGGCCTTTGAAGAACTGATCATCCTGAGGACAACACTTAGCTATGCACCATTTCAAAAAGCGGTGAAGCCCTGCACTGAGTGCATGTAATTCACCACTTTCATCCACTGCATTTTGAATCATGTTTTTCTGCAGACAGTGATTAAAAATTCAGATCAACTTGTCCAGAAGAATGTAAAATTAATTTCATTTTTCTATTTTTCTTTTTTTTTTTTTTTTTTTTTTTTTACAATAAAGTGAAAGTTGTTGGTCTTTCACTGTGAAATACAAAAGCCTTGTGCATTTGTGTGTGTATGCTGAGAAAATGAATCTTCACGTGGCCTCATAAGCTAAATAACAGCTTTAATTTAAGGTAAGTAGGCTGCAGTTCTTTGGGAAAATTGAAAGATCAGCTTTATCAGTCGATGTGAAAGGGCTCCACAGAATAATACATATACCAAGCAGAGACATGACCCAGATGCTGCCTGTAAAATTAATGAGCTAATAATGCATTAGGTGCCTTAGCATTTGCAGCAGTTACAGTAATGTGCAAACACAGAGATATTCCTCATTCAGGTAAAATATGGTGTTAGACTGCTAGATTCATTAATTTGATATGATTTAAAAGTATCACAGTGTGTTGCATCATGTAGAGCAGCTTTGTAGCTCTCCCTTTTCCCTTGAGGCATGTGCTTTAAAATGTTGCATGTACATTTAAGTCGTACGCCGAAGAGTCCTTAATTGTGATTGATGATCAAATGAGCCCTGATGAATTTTGAGAATGAACGTGTTAATGATATCAACTAACGCCCAACACATTATTCTGATGTTTCTTTTCAAAAACCTCCAAATACCTGGCTTCCTTTCACAGTATTCACAAATGCCAAAAGCACAGTGGTAGAAGATGCTATTGACATGCAAATGTCTGCTAGTTGCAGAGAAGTGAGAGGTGCCAAAGTGTATTGTTGTGTGACAAGCAGGATTTCTGAATACATAGCTGAAAGCCGAGATGTACACGAGTGCGTTTGACACAGCAAAACCCTCAGCATATATTTTCTTATATAAAAAAAGGCATAATGGGCTCATGAGCATTATGGTTTTGGCCCTATTTGCAGAGAGATCACAGGGTTACTGTAGCCTAATGACAACAGATTAAATGAGGTCTGTCCACTGCACATGCCTGGAGTTTTATGGGAGCATAATTAAGTTTCGAACCAACCCAACAGTGATGTGCTTTTAACTAAAGGTCAACAGTAAACAGCGATGTGAGCCACACTTGATTATTATGTATATCACAACATCAAAAAAGATGCTGCTGCACTAATGAGGGGGTGACCTTCATCTTCAGCATAAACAAAGACCAAACGAACACATGCCGCGCCACATGGCCTCTACCAGCCATTAATAAGAGGTGAACAGCTCTTTAATATCCAGAAGGACTATATGCCATACAATATTTGACATTTCAAAAAAAAGCCTTGCTGTGAAATGTAATCTGATCTTGAACATGAGATGGATAGTAGTTCATTTATTGCATCAGGGAAGCCTGAATACATATTTTTTTATGTAAGAAAAGCACATAATATAAAAACATATATGTATAATCCTGACAGCTTTCATTATAAAAATAAATAATCTACACTGATCAAATATGAAAATTGGAGATGTGAATGTGGTTTGAGCATTTACATCTTAATTCATCACATTACAGGTGCATTCAGAGCTACAGACAGGTGGATTTAGAGGAGATGTGCAGGGATTAGTGAGGTGATATCAATGACCACAGTTGAACCTCCTTCTTATCCAGGAGCATCACAGCCCCTGGCTGTTTCCCCATTGATCCAAGGCTATAGGGCTAAAGCTAACGGCTAGGTTTTCCCTTCAGGGAATCCTAAAGCTTTGGAAAATAGATACATTTATTAATAACCCAATTTGAGGATAGAGTGATATTTATCTTTACACATTTTATATATTTTGTGGTCTCCAGTTATTTGAAAGTGAGATGAGATAGACAGGCGGCATTTGTGTAGCTAAGTCATAAAAAAAAAAAATTAAAAAAAGAAACACATTAGAACGATGTCCTGGAGGCAAAGAAAGCAGCTGTTTTTCCTCCAGTGGCTGTCCCAACTGTCGGTTTGAAAAAGCAGCCCCCTCACTCTGCTCACTGCATGTTCACATTGATATTCTAGATATTATTAGAAAGGCCGGAGTCTCCAGATGATGATGAGCTCCGGGGGACATTTTAAATGACAGCGCCCTTTCTTGAAGGAAGAGAGTAAACAACAGAGGCGACCAACCCTGTCTTGTTACCAAATCTGCATTTGTGTAACTGAGACAGGATGTGACTTTTCAGATATGAAAGGAGGTGGGAGGGGTTGTGTGAGGGGTTGTGTGAGGGGGTGAGGCAGACACATGCCTCAATATCACACACGGAGGAGGGAACACTGTCCCCTGACAACAGTCCTTTCGGCTCGCCCTGGCAGATATGTCTACTCTCCATTCACTATTTCTAATCCCGTCTGAAAGCCTACCTTGAATGTCAAGCTTCTTCCTAAATTGGCTTGTGTTCTTAGTGATTGATTAAAGTACTGTAACCCAGCTTTATCAGACTGCCCTGAACTCTGTATTTCTGCCAAATCTATTAGGTAATGCATCTTTTGTTATTGCACTGGTACCTCTTTCTTTTTTTTCCCCGCCCGTCTTTGGGAAACGCACAGATCCATTTACTATGATACAGAGTACTGAGTCGTACCTGGCTCTGGGAGAGCACAGCAGCCTTCAGATCAAGCAGGGGAGCAGCCTTAAGTTCACAACAGATTGTGACAAATGTGGCATCCTAATTCAATACAGCATTATTCAGTGGAATTGGCTTAAATTTATCACTAGAGTCCAAAACAGTGTGCACAGTGATATACTTTAAACAAATTTCATAATCCCCATTCCTCCTTTTCTAGCTCTTGACGGATGCCATTGGTGGTACCAAAAACACAACTATGTCCCGTGACATTGAGCTAATAATATGGCTATAATTCATGAGTTCTAATGCTGTAATATCCCTCATGCCATTGCACACAGAGGAGAGAGGAGAGGAGAGGTTGCCCTGATATTACTGCTGACGCCTGAGTCCTAGACGCTGCACTTAGAGTGTCTCCTGCAGGACATTATTCAAACACACACAGGCACTACAAAGTCCATGAGACAAGAGTAGGCCACTACGGTATGAAACACACACATCCTCAGACACTGCGGCTTGCCGAGGGTACTCAAGGTCATACAGCAAGGCGCCACACGTAAAGGATGTCACCACTTTCTAAAAATCCATTCGATTTTATCCACATTATACTGTATATACACTATGGTGAACTACAACACATAATTTAGTGGGTGAAGAGACTCTATGCATACGGAACTCTGGGAAGGAATTAAAATCCCATTTGTGTACTTTAAACAGAGAAGACCACGTCAATGACTGCATGCTCAGAAGTAGGCCATGTCCAAACACTGCAGGCAAATTTGGCCTCGGGATATCTGCACTTCTTCAAAAACTGCACACAGCACGCACTGTGAGCTACTACTGTATCTCACTTCCTTTTCTGTGCCCACTTTGAAGCAAAGGCGCCCAGAGTAATGACAACACATACTATAGATACTGTATATGTACTCGTACTCCCCGGGATCATGCATCCAGACTTACACATGATGCAACATTTCCGAATCAATTTTGCTCTTGTGAAACAACTTCTCTCATCTGCCTCCTTTAAAAAAAAACATTCCTTCTAATGTTTTTTTTGTCAGTGGAATGACTATAAACATCCTCCTTGTTCCATGTTTCATTAGCAACCTGAGGGGAAAAAAGGCTTTTCCTCTAACATCTGGATGTTAGCTACCTTGAGTGAAAAGTCATATCAGATCAGATCCCGCTACATCAAATGCAACTTGAGGGTGCATTATTTATTCATTTAGCTGCTGACATCCAAACCATGCCCTAAACGGTGACACTTTGAAAAACTAGTCCTCTGTGCCTGAACTGTGCCGATACGAATGCAACTAACAGGGGCTCGCAGAGGGGAGAGAGTTTTATGTTCCTTTTACCAGGCATGCACGCAGTTGAGACGGAACAAAGAGGCCATTGTTGTTCTCTAGCTGAAGAGCCTTGGAGCTTCTGCGAAGAGCAAACACGACAATGACAGTGCCTTCATGCCTGCTGTAACATTTCATGTGACTACAAGGCCTTCCCACTATTTTCATAGCCACTAAAAGCAAAGCACTCGGAGCCACAATGGCACATCAGCTACTACCAATATTCATGTCTGGGGTGAACAGAAAGCCTGGCTAGCATAAGTACAGGCCTTTGTAGGTGTCTCTCATTTTGTGATTTTGTGTGTGTGGGTGATTTAAATTGTACTTTTTCATGTTTTATGAGTTGGCAGTGAACAAAAACATAAATCAGGAGAAAATTTTCCCTCAGCAGGAATAGAATCCGGCAAAGCTTGCCTGTATGACAGAGGCAAACTGCAATGCTTTAAGTTTATAGGAACAAAATAATTTGTTATTATGACAAACTCTCTTTTTTATCTCCGCGCTAGACTTCTTTTCACTTTTTTTTAATCTTTTGAATAATTTAAAAAGCATCTGTATACAGTGTACATACTCTTGGGGTCGACCTAAAGCGGGTCGTGATGGAAAAGATTGCCCTCGAACTCCAGAAGTTTTTATGCAGACACAATCGGAAAGGGAAATCCATATGTGATGGATACAAAGAAAAGGTTTTCAGAGGAAGAGGAGAGCTGTCTCTGTGCAGGATTAAGTGCTTTAGATCTAATGATGAGAGAGGGCTGATTTTTTATTTGTTTTCAAACAGGCATTTTGCTCTTGATGGAATAGCGGCTGTGTTCTGTCTCCGGAGGATACAAATGCTCATCAAAGACCTGGCTTTGTTAAACAATCCATAAACTCTTAATGTCACATATCACAAGATACTTGCTAGACAAGTTCAGAGAAAGAGCAAAAATCAATGAGACAATTTATCCCAATTTACAATGTGATTATAGTACATAACGTTTTTATATAATACACTTTTGGTGTTTGATTCCGTACCATTAAGGGACAGCTCATGTTTTGGGGAGTCAGCCCCTCCAGCTCAGAATTCCTTGGTGGGATTCTCGCTCTTCCTATCAATATCTGAGGCAGTGGCTGCCAGAAGATTTGGTAGCTCTGGATGCCTGGGGCTGTAAATCTGGGCCAGGGGTTGTGTGGGATGCTCAGATAAATGGGTTGGGCTTTGTTTTATTGCAGCACTGCTTGTCTTAACTTTCTGTGTCTACCAGGGATTTAGAAAATTTGCTACTGTCCTTGGGCCTCTCTCTGCAACAGCGGCTCTGAGTCGGGTTTGAGTCAGCCCTGGTGCCCCAAGATTACATAAATATCCTCTATGAGCCATTCACCACTATATCCATGCTCTACTGTTTTGGTCGCTTTTTATCTTTCGCAGTGTTGTGTTTTTGCATGGGCACGGGGTGCAAGTCTCAGATTAAAAGGGGAACTGAGGATCTTCATACAACCCAATTTGACAAGTCCTTTCACACTGTGCTGAACAATTAAACGCAAAGAGTAAACATTTCCTCAATGGAGGATATTCCGCTCTCAAGTCCTCTGCTCTGAACCTTTGCTAATGGATTTGAATAAAAAGACCTTTACATGTGGAGCAGCTGTTTGTCATTGGTGTGCAGCAAAGCATCAATATGAAGGAAAAGTGGGCCACCGAGACACAAAGCACAATTATCCCTGAGGAAATATGTCACATTTCCGACGTCTTTTGTGATAAGGTTTCCTCATTCGTGCTTCTAATGTCTTCTTTCAAAAAGCACAGCGAGAAACAAAGGCAAAGATATGGCTTATTAGGTCAGTTCTGGATTCCTTTTTACACACTGATCATGGATCTGCTGGATAAATCACATGGGTATCATTAGAATCAACCCCGAGGAGTCTTCGGGTGCAGCGTGCAAGTGTGTGTGTGTACGCTGTATAATGACTTTCCTTTAGCTATTTTTCAATAGCCAATCAAGTAAAATGATGTGTAGCAGCTTGGAAGTCTTGCTGACATATATTTTACAGTTCTGATTCCTTTTGCACTGTAAGAACGCACAATACTTCTTCCTTTAAATCATTTATATCAGACGTAGACTTGGGAGATATTTTGATCATACAAATAACTCAAATAACGTAAATTCAATATCCTGTTTGGTGACTTGATATTCTTCAGTAGCAACATCCCATTAGTTAACATATTACTGAGTGCCAGGCTACCAAAAAGCGTCAACAACAAATGCTTATTGTCACGTTTGCTTTGGAGTTGGGGCTTCTGTAGAATTTTAAATGCATGAAATGCGTGCGAGGCAGGTTCGGATTGAAAGTGGATGTGATTAAAGAGAATAAGAGATGAGAATGCCAGTAAATTCGAGGGTGTCAGAAAACCTTGAATCATTTAATAATTTTCAACATGGCAGGGAGATCTGCCTCGATCAAAACTCTTCACATAAAAGAGGGAGCGCAGAATACAATTCAGTAGCATTTGTATTTCGCTTGTTGTTTGTGTATTGATGTGAAAAAAAAAAAAAAAAAAAAGTAGATGGTGAAGCCGTAGTTGGCCACAGCATGAATAAAACAAACGTGGCAGATTTTTGTTTGACTGGCTTTCTCGAACCCAGAGCTCACTTGTCAAAAGGCTTATCCGGGCTTACCTTTCTCCAACCTAACCATTTTCCTCTTGTTTCCTTTCAATCTCAACTCTTCCTTCTGTCCTTGCTCTTATCCTCTCTGATCCCCGCTCCATTCCTGCTGCTCTCAGAGAACCATTTCTATCCAACAGTATCATTTCACTCCTCAGCTTCAGGACTGAACTGCCCACCACTATTATGTCATTCAACACCTGCACTTAAACCCGGCTAAAATTCACAGTGGGTGCAGCCTGAAAGGACCAATGAGAGAAACTTCAACTCTGGAGTCTCTCGTTTCAAATCTACCTCCCTGTTGTAGTGACTCGAAAGACAAACCATGTGTCACAAATACAGCAAGTTGTATTCAAAATGACACACGAGTTCCTTTAGCCCATGGAAATACAGTATGTTAAAAAGTCATGTATCAAATTGCATCCCACATATGCATTCTACAAATAATATGCGATTATGGATTTTAGAGTGCATAACTTGGGCAGTTTTAGCAAAAACCCTCAAATCTGTGCTTCTTAAAGGATCAGAAAAGCGCCTAAAGGATCATTTTAGTCTTATGTGTTCGCCCACATCACAAAACTCCTCAAAAACAAAACTTTTTCTAGATTAAAAACAAACAAGAAACGCATCAAAACCTCAAGCTCCTGCCCTCACTTTTTCACTCAAACCATTGTCATAGTGACCTACAGCCACCAATTCATCAAAGCTGCCGTCTTCGGAGAGTAAGCCACAAGGCTATTTCTGTAGTGACCCAGATTTTCAGGTGAATCTGGATCCGTATCAATGTAATGAGCTGCAGTAAGTCAAAGAGAACATATTAGGTCAAATTATCTCTATTTAGCATGGATTTTAAAGCTTGACATGTACTCTCGCTGAATTTGAAAAGAATCAATAAGCCATAATTATCTATTTCAGCTCCAAACGCCATGTAAAGTGTGCATCTTGCCTTTAAAACACAATCAATGTCAGAGAAAACTCCCCAGTCTAATTTTCTTTTCTGGTTATTTTGTCAGATTAATATCAAGCCAATTTCCTGGAGCCTGTTCTTACACAGAGTGGTGGCATGATGATGATATCATTGGAAGAACGCTATAATTGTGGAGGATGGCTCCTTTTGGGAGGAATACGGGCACAGATGGACCATGAGTTTGATGGAGGAATTTCTCTGTCCTCAAAGGCTATCAGGAAGCACGCCAAGCAGGCAAGTGATATAAATAGACTACAGTCAGGTGCAGGTCAGCACCAAAATAAACTGATCCCAAAGCAGGTACTATGCTATTAAGAAAGATGGTTTACAATGTCATAAAGGCACATTTAAAAAGCTTCCACATTGTAAAACTGTAAAACTATTATTCTGAGACTGATTAGATTTGGTTGCTTACTATTGCCATATAGTGTTGCTCATATTTCCCTATTAAGGTTACTGGAGACTTCTAGCACAACAGGACACAGTGGACATTTATCAAAGGGCTAACACACAGACATCCACTCACATTCATACCTGCAGGCAATTCAAGTCAATTCGATTCAAGGCAAGTCTCCAGTCAACCTGATTTGCATGTATGTGGAATGTGGGAGGAAATGCGAGCATCAGTACAGAAAGTCGCTACGACTGAAGACACCAAGGACATGTACCCACTATTGTTTTGGGGAATTTGAGAGTTTTAATGAACCCCGCTCAGGTCATAAAAAACCCGTAGTTTTTTTTAAGGCTGCGTTTTGAGAGTTTATATTCTAAAAATTGACAAAAAATAAAAGCTGAAATGAGGGTATTTAGTATTTTTCCACCAGAATGTTATCTCTGGCATTGGGGAGAACGTTTTAAAGAGATACAATTTACAAACACTCAAATGATTAAAGAAAATGCAGAAGAAAATCATTATTCGCTTTTTTAGGGGGCTAGTCAATTATTTCTAGGTTCGGGCAGCGTTGCAGTGTGATAATTTGGACTCATTGCCTCAGTATTTTCTAAAAGTCTGGTTACAGCAGTCAGTAAAAAAACAACATCGTCCACACGGGGAGGCCCATCGGTTGACTGAGCCATCACAACTCTGTGCTTTACATTTATTATACACAGAATATTTTCACTTGGTCTCCATGATCCTGAGTAGTCAAAATAGTGCTATGAGAATATAAAAGCTAAATCGGCAATATCTCCGTCAGCCAGAGCTTTGAACAAGTCACATCTGTGCCTAATGCCTTCTCCGTGTACTGTCACAAATACAGGTGAAAAGTGCGGCGAAGGGTCTGCCTAAAAACAGATTTTTAAAAACGGATATAAATAAAGGCCTCTACATTATTTACAACTTGCCTTGAGAAAGAAAGAAAGAAAGAAATAAAGATAAAGCAGCATGACACAGACACTGGACTCAATGTCAGCACTGATTTCGGTGAATCTAATGTCTAAATCACAAATCTTCAATAATGGTGTGTGAGTGTGTGTGTGTGTGAGAGAGTGTGTTTGGGTGCAATTTAAAACATTCAAGGGGAGAGAGAGAGAGAGAGAAAAGAAGCGAATATCCAAAAGAGTATCAAGCAACTGTAATTCAAGAGTCTCATCGGGGTCTGTGAGTATTCGATGGTCACCCAGTTTCAGGCGAGTTTGTGTGTGTGCGTGTGTTTCAGTGTGTGTGTGTGTGTGTGTGGTGTGTGTGGTGTGTGTGTGTGTGGGGGGGAAGAGTGAGGAAGGATCTCTATTAATCCCTTGCATTACTGCAGTCATTTCCACTCTCTTCATCACTAGCAGCATGTGCTCTGTGAGATTTAAAATATTTAAATCTGTAATCTGTCAGCATTATGAGGTTAACACACACACATACACACGCACACACACACCCACACCCCCACACACACACACATGCAAGACTATCTGTCACCATGCTATCCACTTCACGTGGGCCCCACATACATCACAAGGATGTGACATCGCCTTTTTTTTTTTTTTTTTGGGTAGCTCAGGCTGGGAAAGACTCTCCGACCGACCAGTGTCTGTAATTTCTCAACAGCCGTGCAGACATGCTGCTGGACCCTAGAGAAGATTTAAGGGAAATGCATGCAGCTGAAAAAAGAAAGGAAAAAACAAGCCACGGCGCCGCGACGCGCGAGCAAGCCTCTAATTGTTTCCCCAGTGTATGTGACCCAGTGACTCTAGAGGAGTGCTTCCTTGTTCTTTTACTACAGTTAAACCAGCATTCATTATTGATTTGGTGGCACAGACTGTTACACAACACGGCCTTATGAGTGGGCCCAAGTGTTTTGTCAGTTTGGTGCGCAGTTGCATTTGAGCCTCACTAATACGGCCTCTTTCACCTTTTCTTACACATGCGTCTTATTTTCCTAAAACTCTGAATTAATAACCAAGAATGAATAAATTGAATGGGATTAAAGCTTGAACGACAGTGACCCATATGTGAATATTAGGTTGATGGAAGACACTCCAACGTAGCCCATTTAGCCAGCTCCATGTCATGTCTTCATACGACAGGCTTTTACTAAGCTCCTTAAGAGCCTGCCCCAGGGGGATCTATGGTAGGCTGGAGGTACTGACTCAGGCCTTATCTGCACTAATTTACCCCATGAATTAGACGGCCCCTCGCTTATGTGTCTTGCTAGACCCACACAATACTCACTCCATGTTAAGAAAAATGAGGAGAGAAAGGGGCTTAGCGATTACTTTGTTGGATAAGAAACTGGGGAATTGACGGGGGAAAAAGCACACTCTGCCACATCAACTTTACCTGGACACTAACGTTCATCCCGGGGATTTAAAAGTGTTGATTCCCTGTCACTTGTCTGTCTATTCTCAGGGTGGATTAGGTGGAATAAAATGCAATTTAAATCATATGGATTAAGGTGAACTTTTTCAAAAACAAACAGGCAGGGTTTACCCCTGTCAGCCACAAAGTACAGTAAGGACAGAATGACTGTTTCTTTGTTCCTTTCAGACTTACCTTAAATTCTCTTTGACAGACAATTTAAAATTCAAATGAGCTGGCAAGCTGCAGTTGTGGACTTTTAGAGGACAGAAAGTGCAGGGCTACAGGAATCTATACATACATTTGAGAGTCACTTGTTGTGTCATATCATACTGCAAGTGCAAGACGACTGTGCTCATCTTAGTCATAGTCTGGGAATAGGTGTGACACCTCAAAGTAAAATAAATGGAATGTAAATAAACTTGCATGCACTGCTTCAGTGGATTGATTCCTGTGCGCCAGAGTTAAGAAAGGTCATTCGCGTCGTCTGCATGTTCAACATGAATGAAATGAACTGAGCGTCATTCCAAGCTAATCTTATGTAAGTTTAAAGTACAGATTTGCATCTGAGAGCCTCTCTCCCTATCATGGCTGTCTTCCAACCCCACCTCTCGCTGTCTCTCTCCATGTGATGCATTTTTTAAAAGTCTCCTTTAAAAAAAAAAAAAAAAGGGAAAAACAATCAAAAATAGCTCTTCACTTCTGCCGCTGATTCGGTTCATCCCGGGTTTTAAGTCTGCAGGCTTCGTCCTCTGTCTGTGTATTATTGAGTGTAAATTTTATAATTAATAAATATATAATAAATAGATAACTTCTGGCAGACAGTGAGTGGAGACATACTGTGTGACATCTGCTTTGTAGTTAGAATGGCGATGTCCAAAAGAATCTTGTTTACTAAGCAGACATTGGTCTTTGGCAGGGAAACCTGTTAGTCAGGGGAGATGTTTTTGGGCCATGAACAATGTAAAATCTCTGTTAAATATGTTATGTGCAGTAGACTTGAGGCGTATCTTTGTGCCTCAGGCCAAAACCATTTTGTTAGTCAAACAAAGACTCTTTCATCTTTTCCCAGATTTAACAAATTCATCTTATTCATTATTAAAACGAATATGACACGAGTATATCTAGTGGATTGTCGCTCGTTTCCAGTAATACTTTAAGAAAACAATCAGGGTGTTTTTCGGCAATTCTGTCACAAAAGGTGTGATTTAATGATGATGAAAGCGCATCCTCCCGAGCAAATATGAAGAGACAAGTTTATCCTCCTTCATTAGTCACCGTGCATCCGTCTGTGGATAGCCAGATTATGAAAGAGCTCAGCTGACACGTCACGATACACAGTTTGACTCGGGTTTAAAATGCTTTGCTGCTTTTTGCCCCAACAGTTTTCAGAGCTCTCTGCCCTGACACTATTGTTTAGGCCAATAGAAAACAAGGACTTTGAATCATTTACATTTTAAGTGGTAATAATGGAAAGACTGATTTCTCTCGCTAAATGAATCTCTCCTCCTGCACTAATAAAAGAAAAGATAGTTAAAGGAATTCTATATATGCCTGCGTTGTAAGACATTCCTACACAGTGTCTCTTTAAGAGCATCAGCCAACAAGGCCAATGCAATCCTGTTTCTTGTTTGCTTGGTAATGTAGCGAAAACGTATATGCATTCAATACAAATGCCTGTTTCTTTTTGTGTGTATGACATTGCGAAGTAGCGAAAACAGTGCTAGACCAATGACAGGATTTTCTCCGGGTGTGGGATAGGCAGTGATAGGACATATTTTCAGAAGGTCAGAAGGTATCCATTTGGGAAATTATTCAGTTCCTGCTCCTGCTGTTCCAAGACAACACTTCAAACACAATGAAGAATATTAGAAAACACAAATAACCTTCGGCAGCCTTTCTCATATGTGCAACAACACACTTTTGCATGTACACAAAGGAGCACACGAACCCGCACAACTTACGTCCATGCGCCTGGATGTGAGAGCAATAATGAGAGTACGCGGAGAGAGAAACTGAAGGCTCAAGAACAAGAGGCCTCTTGGGCCAATGAGCGGCTCATCCATGTTAAGTCAGGCCAAGGCGTACTCAGGTGTATTCACTTTAGGTCAGAACGAAGCCTTGCTGACCTTTGCAGCAGACAGGGAGTCTCATTGAGCTTTTCTTGGGCTCACAGGGTAAACAATAGACTCAATGCTGCACTTTGAAATGCTGTGTTAGTGTATATGTGCCTGTCAGTGATCACATGTTGACCACTTCTCCGTGGAACCGAGCCTTCAAGTCCAAAATGTCCAGCTAATGAAGACATTTAGCAAGCAGCGCTATCGGTAATTATATCCGCCAACAGCTGTAAAACAAAGCTCGGTTTTTTAGCTGCTATTATTGTTACAAACCCAGAAATTTTCAGCGAAAAAAAGAGTGAAGAATGGATAACAAAACAGCAGGAAACTTGAAAAATAGCACTTTGCTGGACCAGAATACAAACTCTGAAGGGCCAGAGAGAGAATTCACAAGCAGCAGCAGCAGCAGCAGCATGCATAATCCCTCACATGATATTGAAGACACACATATAATACAAATGAACGCAATTTGCTTGCAAATCAAATTCCAAGGAATGCTAATCAAATTTCATAGGGTGATTTTTAAATGCACGCAACAAAAAAATAGGAATTATATGAGTCTGTGTTATTATCACCCATTAAGGGCGTCTTTCATCAATAGTGCGGTATGCATGCCAAATAAAAAACTGGATCATTTCCTAAATGCAGGGACACATTGCGTATTCAACCAATCACCATGACAACTCTTGCTTGACATTTTCACTCCCTCTTCCGTTTTTGGGATTCAACTCCCACAGTTAATTATTCTCTCTACCATTGACTACAACGACACTATATATCTTTAAGCTTCTGCCATGTGTCCAGGAATTTCACAATTGGAAGCAGGTAGACACATGGGGGGGGGGGGGGGGGCTGCAGGATCCTCATCCTCTTCTATTCTTCCACAAGCAGTTTGTGCGTTTGGTTTATACAGCTAACACAGGGATTATAAAGATGGGAAAGTGAGGTTGTTTACTAGAATTGAGCAGAGTCATGGAATAAGTCAAAAGATCAATGATGAAAAAGGCCTAGATTTATAGGCTGCTGCATCAGAATGAATTTTAGTGATGAGCAGGCATGAAAAAAAAAAAGCACTAAATTCATTAAAGATGATCTAAGTGCACTCTTTTTGTCACTCTAAACGAGGAAGAAATGCCCACTCTCATTGAAGCTAGTGCCATTCAAATTGCGTGAGCTATATATATATATTCACCCAGAAACTTCCAAAAATAATGAACTCATGTGCAAAACTAAATAACAGGAAATTGGGACCCCCACGTATGCTTGTGGCAGATCGTCCTGCTCCATCACAACAGATGGAGATAGCTTGCTGCAAATTGGTGCCATATCGCACTCGCAATACATATACACATATATATATTTAAAAAACAAAGAAAATCTTTAGATCTGATGTCATCCTGGGCGATTTGATTCAGTCATTCTTCGCTTAATTTCCTTTCAACTTTAGAGCTTACAATTTCATTTGCCTAAAGCAAGTCACCGAGCTATTTCATTTGCGTTAAAAGGGAGAGCAGCGAGAGAGGGAGAGGGAGCCTGGCCGCGCGTCACTGCTCCATCACGCACACGAGATGTCTTTATGCCCATGTAACAAGTGCTCTGAACAATTATCACATTATTTATTACCATTGCATTAACGCTGGCAGTGCAGTGGTGTGACACGGCACGCATGCCAGTGAGAGGGTAAAAGAAACACAGTTTCCCAGCATTAAATCCTGCCTCTAATGAGCCTCGGTGTGGTCCGTTCAAGTCACAAAAATCCAAATGCGTTTTGGAAGTGTACGTGCTTTGTGCCGGCGTACTGCGCTGCGTCGATGTAGCTTCACAAAAACACCGCTCATTGTATTTCAAGAAAAAAAATACAAGTCGTATAATTTGAGTCCCAAGTAGCCCGATGTGCCCGTCTCCCCTGCACCTCCCCTGTAACTCACTCACCACGCACGCAGCCTTGAGATTTTCCCCCCCAGCTGCTCAAGTATCATGAAATGACTCACCTGCTTTGTCGAGATATAAATCCCCCCATGCCTTGCTTTTCTGGAAATAAAAAGCCGGGACAATGTTTCACTGCTTCGGGGTCTTCTTCACTTGCAGTCGGGTATACTCCAAATATCCGTACAGTCTGCGCACTGCTTAGGTTTTTCGGGAATGACCTTCCTGTGAAGCGGTAACGTCTCTCATTATCCTCACCCCGCTCTCATTTTAATGCATCTCTCCCGTCTTATTGTTTTTTTTGGTTGTTTATTGAATTTATTTATTTATTTTTTTTATAGCGGAAAGCTCTCCTCCTAGTCCTGGTGCGTTTTGATGCTTTTGCCTGGACTCTCCGGCTCAACACGAGCTTCGCGGGAGCGCGCGGCTCGATCCCGGCTGAGCATTCGGGAGCGCCGATTGGAGATGGAGAGGAGAGTTACTAAGGTAACCAAGGGCACACGCATGATACATGAAAAGGAGCAGAGGATTTATGCCTCCCAACGATGCTCTGCCCTTCTGCTCTGCCGTCTTTGACAGGTCATCAAAAAAGGTTTTTTTTGATGTTTCACTGAGGGGCCTCTCTTCACAGTCCTACAAATATCACCCTATTAAAAGGCACCATTCTTTGCTTACTCCTTTAGGGGCATTTTTAATTTCAGCGTTTCAGGGATTTCCCCCCTTTTAAATCAACATTAAATTCCACTAAAGATAAGCTACAAAAAAACGAACTGTTAAGAGCATTGAAGAGGACTTTTATGAGGTTGGAGAAAATGAATGAAGAGACAAAAGTTCCTTAAATGCAGCATAGCTTTTTTTTTCCCAGGGATGCACTTGATCTTGCATTTCTCACTCACTAAATTACCTCTAGGCTATTAAAGCTGCTTCCCAACCTGTATTTGATTTCCACTTGAGCCAATGAAGTAATATAAAGAAATACAAGGGCTGGCGTGACATGTTTCAAACAATCAACTCTTATTCAAGAAGAATAACCCATGCAGGTGAGAGAAAATATAAAATCAGCTTCACTGATTTTTTTTGGGGGGATTTTTTGAAATATCCACTTCCATTTTTGTTAGGCATGAGCAGGGATTTCAAACATGCGATGATCAAATGATTATATTCAAGCCTGACTACACTTTCATATGATTCGTGTAATGCAGAGCGGTTGCCTGCATGCGTTCCGAGTGTCTAAAACAGGTGCTGAGCTTCATTCATCAGGCTTTGCAACACACGTCCCCAACAAACCTTATTTTTCTGAGAAGTGTCCTATAATCACAGCTGAAACGAATGTATGAAATGTATTTTTTTTTTTTTTTTTTTTTGCAAACAGATCTCAAATGTTTGTGAATGTGGATTTACAATGTGTTCATTCAATGCTCTGCAGAGATGGCCATCTCTATCATATGACTGTACGGGATTTTAGACCCACAGCACCCGCTGGATACTGTGGAACAGTGTATCCCTCCACATAGGTCTGCTCCCTTCGTTGACATTTTTTAATCTTTGTTGAAAACCCATCTCTTCTCCTTGGCCTTTAAATCCAATTGAGATCAATACTGCATCATCAGTGCTTTGTCTTTCTCCGTCGTTCCTCCGCTGTCCTTGTGTCTCTGCGCTTCTGTTTGTATTGTCCTCTATGCGTTTATCTGTTTACTGAAGTTGTGCAGCACTTTGGTCAACATCGCTTGTCTTTAAATGTCCTCCGTAAATAAAAGTTGACATCACTTTTGCTTGGAACCTGAATAGAAATGCCCCTTGTCGTGAGTAGGTGTTCTTTGTTAAAATCACTCTAAAATGAAGCTATTCATGCATTAAAATAAAGTAAATGCCTTTTAGGCTTACATACGAATAATAACATCGCTTTAAAGTTCAAACACAAATCAACAACTGAAATGTAAATAAAAAATACGCCACAGTGAATAATAAGTGACACGTTCAGGTCTAAATAGAGGTATTAAATGCAACTATTACAGTAACAATACACCTGCCACTCATATCCCTTTGACATCGAACTTGCATATCACTGAAATGTAGTTTTTGAAACAGAAGCCAGCAAATACAGTATAATATAGGACTGAGCATGGCACTGTAAAGACCACTTAACTATACAACGTTGTGTCTACAATGTTAACAAGTGTCACAACTAAAGAGGTAGAGCTGACTTTCTTCTTCTCATTCAGGAGGAAATAAATCCTGAGAATCAGAGAACACTGATACAAACCTCCTGCAGGCCAGAATGCAACGCAGCCGTAAGACATCTTGTGTTTTACATGATATACAGTATATATATATATATATATTATGTTTTTATAATAAACCTGACTTTGACTGGAATCAGCATGACGGTCTAACATCACAAACAAACTCACAAAACAAAAAGCAAACGGAACATTGCAACATTAAAAGGGGTCTCAAGCTTTAATGCCTAATGTTGCACAGAAACAACACATGGGGTGTGTTGCAGTGTTACAGGTGGGTACAGGCGAGTCATTCATACTCACAAGGACGATCTTTCTCTCAAGGAGAGTGTCAGCTCAGTGGCAAACAGATGAATGCTGTGCCTGAGGCGAGTGGATGGGTAAGTTCAAAAGCATGCCGGAGAATAATATTTATGCCTTATGAGTGAGTGTGAGCATAACAATGTCAAAATGCAGGCTTAGAACGAATGGTGTCTGAATTCTATTTTTGCCAAAGTTGGCTGTACATGAAGTCCAAATTCATTTGCCCACATGTGGTGAATGAATCAGTGGAACAATTCCACCATCTACATAATTTATCAAGGAAACAGGGATCAATGAGCACAAAATGATAATAATAAATAATAATATTCAATCATGCATTATTACTGCACGTATTAATGCAATACCCATGATGGTAGCACATTTAAAACAGGTGGAACTGACTACACATGATGCAATGTTGAGTATATCTCAAAATGATTTAGTCTCTTGATTGATGTGAAACTGCTCTTACTTTGAAGTATTTGTATGCACAATAACAAGGATACACTGCCAGGAAAATAGTTTTGTTTGCTATAGAAGAATTGCACATTTGGATTTGATTAATTAGAATTTATAAGCTTGTTAATTAGAGACAATGGCCATTAATGAACAATAAAAATGTAAATGAGTTGGAGTTACCTCCATGGCAAATCTTTTCAGTTGTCTCCAATTTTTAAAAAAAGGAAGAATAAAATGACGTGTCATAAATCATGGTAACGCTACGTCGGGAAACAAAAAGGTACACAGCAGCAAAGACCACAGGATGCACAGAAAGGTAAAAAAAAAAAAAGACCACAAAAAGAAAAAGCATACACGGGCAACAAAGCTCAGATCTGTCAAATACTGTTCAGTCAAGATTGCAGGAGAAATGTCAAGCAGGAGATGCAGGAAGGGGAAGATAAATAAACAAGACATGCCAGCAGGACACGAGAGTCAGCAGAACAGTGAAGACCGTAACTGACGTCCTGATCTCCATCACTGTATATCAATAAAGAATCATTTCAGGAATGAAACGTTTTTTTTTTTTTGTTGAGAAGAACGGCTTTAATAGTGTCTTCTGAAGGGGACCGTCCTTTGCCACAAACAAACACATTTACCTGATCTGCAACAGCTCTCCGGTAACTCGTAATATTAACTAGTGTTGTTGTTCTGTTTTATTGTGCTCATCTTTTACATAGCTGAATCGTTTCATTTCTCCAGCTGCTGAAAACAACAATATATTTCAAAAGAGGATCAATAATTCAATCTGTTAATGCGGCACTGGAGTGTTACCCTCCCCCATCTTTTTTTTTCATGCAAACTGCCTCGGAGCTGGACCTAAAAATCCAGACAGAGCTAGGATCGCGATGTCGGGCTTAATGAAGCCAGATAACTCAAAAGAGGGTCTGGCTAAACTGAACGTGAAGAGTTAATAGCACAGAAGTGGACCTCTAGTGGGAAAACCCAGGAAATACAACAAATGTACTGCATTGGTAAATGGTCTGCATTTATAGAGCACTTTACCAATCTTAGCGATCACTCAAAGCGCTTTACAACACATGTCAGTGTTCGCTCATTCACATACATTCATGCAGAGTCAGAGGCTGCCACACAAGGTGCCACATGCTCATCAGCAGGGATAAACATTCACACACACACACACACACACACACACACACACACACTGTTGGCCATTGGGAGGGGTTCAGTATCTTGCCCAAGGACACCTTGACATTTTAACCGCAGGGGCCGGGGATCGAACTGCTGGCCCTCCGACCGGTGGACGACCTCTCCCTCTCCTGAGCCACAGCCGCCCCAGCTGCCCCAACAAAACCCACTGTTAATTTATACCCAAAAACATTTTCTACTCTTTATTACTGCCCCCTCATTAGGTGCCAGCGGTACAGATCAATCACCAGCTGCCTCTTCGGTGAAACAATCAGTGCAGAGAAAACTATGAAAAGTGAAGTACAAGTTTGACAGGCTGTGGTCAAGTATCTGCTATTTGTTAGAAGTATGTTTTATAGTAAGAGTGGGCCTTTTCACTCGACATTTATTACATCCCTGATGAATTTCCATGGAAAGCAAAAGTGATTCTCATGCTGTATTTTACAATGCCCACTGCTCTAGCTTCTTGGCACTTTAATGTGAATGCAGTGTCTTCATCCACATAAGAGTCATCAGGGAATTATAAAAGTTTTCTAAAGTACAGTACTTTTCCTGTATTTTATTCTCTGCTGTACCTCACCTAACCAGCAGGTTAGCCAGACAACACAGACCCACAGCAGATCGACCCTTTTTAAAGTGAGCTATCTTTCGTGAGATTAACCCAAAAATGACCATGCTAACTAATCTCACTAATATCAGTTTATTAGACATCGGTCAAGTTGATCTCCATGACTTTAGTTATTATTTTCTACTTGTTTTCAGACTACTCCCCCCTCTCTGCATATTTATCCGGTCCTAGAATCAATGTTAGGGTTACAACCACACTTGGCACTTGTTGCATTTATAGGCCTGAAGGGAGTTTAGCCTGCTAATCTAACAACAATCTAGTTTTTAGTTTTAAGCTTTGTCTTGTGTCTGGGTCTTGTGAGGCCTGCGGCTTTCAGCAAATATTTTACTTTCAAACATCTATCTGCCTGGGTGTCTGTCTGTGCTCGTGTCCTCACTCCACATTCCTGAATCCTAACATTCATTTGAATTGATAATAGACCCATGCTTGTCTTGACAGGACTAGTAAAAGTATCAATTTCCTGGCAAAACAATTCAAATAGGGCTTTTACAGTAACATTGTGAAAAACGATATACACATATACACACATATATATATCGGTATATATATATATAGTATATATACATATACATACATATACACATATATATATATATATATATACACATATATAGATATGAATAAATATATATATATAT
>CALSBV010010690.1:2563902-2584020 GCA_943590825.1 Bovichtus diacanthus
AAAAAAAAAAAAAAAAAAAAAAAAAAAAGAAAGAAAAGAAAATGCACACTCAACCTTCATGCATAATGATTTACTGAATATTGTGTTAACTAGAAGGGAACTATATATATATATATATATATATATATATATATAACTCAGCGCATGGTTAATGAGTTCATGTGTGTAGACGATGCTTTTGTTCAAGGTCTATATGAGGATGCGACCCAAGTGTCGCTATTGAAAACATGCTTCTCTAAATACCCCCCCCAATATTTTCACACGTTTACATTTCCATGCAGTAAAAATGATCTGCTCGAGCATCACTGTTTGTCATATTAGTTTGCTTGTGTTAACAAAACGCTGCAATGCTGCACTGCACCAGCCATCCACTGTGCAAAACATTAAGCTATACCAGTAATATGTTAATTGTGGTTCATCTAGTTAACATAATATGTGGGTAGCCTGAGACACCAGTAATTAACATTTTCTATACGCTTCTCCGTGCCGCGGAG
This sequence comes from Bovichtus diacanthus, assembly GCA_943590825.1. Classification (NCBI taxonomy): domain Eukaryota; kingdom Metazoa; phylum Chordata; class Actinopteri; order Perciformes; family Bovichtidae; genus Bovichtus; species Bovichtus diacanthus. The sequence goes on from CALSBV010010690.1 coordinate 2,564,397, forward strand.
ACCCCCGGGAAATTACCGGGGTTAAAGGTCGAGTTGTGGGAGCTCCATGCTGTGGGTGACCTAGAGAAGCTTCCTGGAAGGCGAACTGGCTGCAGGGAAATTCACAACTTGTATGTGCTTGGATTATCTAAACCATGTGTGAGGAAGCTCATAAATATGCATATTCATTATCCAGTGCTGCATCCTTCTCACTGAATCTATCATGAAGATTAATTAATATTATTCAGTCATTCATGACTTAATGTACGCAGCAGTTTCAAATGTAAGCCAACAGCATCACCTACTGACTGTAAGCAGAACTAAACAGCAGAAATGTGCCTGGAGGAATATCACATTCTACTTCGATGGCATTGCCTCGGCATATAGGTTATTTTACAAATGGTTTAAAGCTTCTTTTACTGTTGCTGTAATAGTAGTTTTTGCAGCCATTTCTATATTTAATCATGTTTATACCCCTCTTGTAATAAAGTCCAGTCTGATCAGAGGTTGAAAGTGGTTGTATTCAAGCTAAAGGTCCTGCAAAGGAAAACTGACGTCAGTAAAAGAAAAAAGAACAAAGTGGATTTTCTGAATTGTTGAACCTAATATTCATGATCAGACGCCTCACGTTTTGAAGTAAGTGCAACCTAGTAAATCACCACTAGATGTCACTGTGTAACCATTGGTCAGGCATGAGCAGAGTCTCAGTTGTATAACTGGGAAACCCAATGGGGTGTAAATCATGAATAAATAATAATGTTGTCCTGCTGCGTATGAAACACTACAACTCAGACATATTGATCCCAGACACGTGGGCAGTAACGTTGGTTTCAGTGAGACTTTAAAAAAGAGGTGAATTTATAGTCTGACCTACATCCAACCCGCAGCACACACGCACGCACGCACGCACAGCCATAAATGATGATACTGCAAAACCTTGTGTTTACATCTTCTTAGTTTATTTGCCGTGTGTTTGTACCTTCTACTTCAACATATATCCACCTCAATGTCAAATTGGAAGGCAAGTTAATGGGGAACAACAAACCCTAAATATCTTTTCATATATAAACATATAGTCTAAGCATATCATTAAAAGTTTGACTCCGTACATTTTTTTAAAATTCATAATCCTGTGAATTAGAGGTGCATCGTTTCAGTTTCTCCTGTATTCAGGTTCTTGTGCTGCTCGTCTGTCTTGCTGATAGATTTTTTTTCCACATAGTGGTTTGCAGGGTTGCGCTGCAGCAGTACCAGACACTGGTTCCTCAGCTCTTTGTTCATACAGAGCAGGATTACAGGGCTGGAGAGTAAAGGCAGGTCCAGCAGGAAATCTCTGACCATCTCCTGACACACAGACGTATGGTCTATCAGCGCAAACACGGCACCTGTAGTACATCAAGTACGAGCATGAGAGTTAAAGAATGGTTAGTATTTATTACAATGTTTGTATTTTGTGATATAGAAACAGAAATAAGTCTGTAAAAAAAACATTTGTATCTTCCAATGTATATCAATACACTGTCCTTTATTACCTCTAGTATCCTCTAAGAACAAAAATAAAAGAAGGGACGGTATGTGTTTTAGTTCAGTTTAGCCAGCCAGCGGAAAGAGGTAGAAATTACATAAGTACATATGTAAAGTGTTATGTAAAGAGCAAAATTGACCTTGTTGTTCAAATGCTATAGGACAGCTTTTTTTATTTATTGATTTATTTTGTATCTATTTTCCATTAAACAAAATCTCCGTTCATAGAAATAACCATCTAAACTCATGTCTCAAAGTGCAGTCTGTAGTCCAAGCTCATCTCTCAGAAAATAGGTCACACTTTTGAAATGACAGCACACTGTACATACGAGCTCTGAATGTCATCGCTAGACATACAGTTCAATTACCTCCTACAACACTGGTCAGTTTAACAAGGTAAATAATATATAAAAAGATCTATTTGAGGAATTCTGTTGCTACAAAACGGGCACTGTACTGTGTATCGTGCAACATTTGTAGTTATTTCATTTCAGAATAGTGTTCCAAATATGTAAAGGCTTCACGTAGGTTCAAACTGTTAATTATCTTTGTCATTAGAAACCAACAATAGGGAAACTGTTTACTAATTACTTTAAGTCAATCTCAAAACTATACTCATGTTGCATATGTAGAAGTGTTACTTGGTTGCTGTAATTTCTCTCTTCTTGTCCGACTGGCTTCAAAAGAGACTTCTCTCTAAAGTGATTTCAGTGTAAGTAATGGGGGACTTACTGATTTACTGAAGCCAATATGAGGTTTCAGCAGTCTAAGATAGTAAAATGAGGACATAAAGAAGGGACTGATTCACTGCTAGCACAGATAGGAGGAACAATCACGGCGACTAATAACTCTTAACGTACATATGGGCACGTGAATATCCTTTGCTCGCCGTGAGACAGACTTAAAAATGTCAACCATTCCTTTAAGCAACATTTACTTACCAGGTACATGTGCTGTGAAGGTGATGAGGGATATGAGGCTGAACACTTTGGCCAGTTGCACATTGACTCTCTGGCTCCTGTGCATCAGTTTAGCGCTCTGCACGATGGTGTGTAGAATGTGGGCAAAGAAATACAAGCTTAAAGGCAGAAGCAAGACCGTCTTCACCAGCAGAAGGACCCTCATGACTTCATCATTGATGAAGGAGAAGCAGGTGAGGTTGACAGGATCCAGGTGATTGACGTGGCTGCCCAGGATCCACATGGTCAGCTCCTTCAGCCCCACAGGAAGCAGAGGGAAGAGAAGCTGCAGGGCCAGGAACATCCTGCTGTTTACCAGGTGCCTGCAGCCACATACCACAGTCAGGTAAATGGAGAAGGTAATGAAGGAGACGTAGTGGAAGGAAGCGGAGCTCGTAAGGTGTTTGGCGCTCACCATGACTTCACACAAGCGAGAGCCGAGCAGCCAGCGGCCGTGCTGCTTCCAGTGGATGGCCATGGGCCACAGGCTCAGGTTGACGAGGTTGCAGCTGGTGCTTCCGAGTATGAACATCGCCACGTTGCTCCTTATCTTCCTTCGCTGGCCGAGCAGGCAGGACACCAGGGACACCAGGATGAAGATGTTCAAGCCGAAACCAGGGACCAGAAGCAGGACTTTAGAGGAGGCGCAAAGGTTGAGATAAGCGGAGACAGAGCACAGGGAGGAGGACGTCTCATTCATGGCAGACAGGTATTAAAGACAACGGTGTCCGCGAAGGTGGAGGGGAGGACTGACTTTCCTCTGCGTTACAAAGTACTTTAAGAGATAAGCCTGTAAGTTTGCGCAACATGTGAAATGCAGACTCATCCCCTCATCATGTAAACATGTTTTCTTCCTCCACCCTACCTCTATGTTCAATCACCTTGACTTTTGCTTCTTCTGAAGTGTATCGTTTCTAAGACTTTCCCCCAGTGGACCCAATTACAAAGGATTCAGTTGATAATCCCCTTCCTCTAGTTATAAGCCTCTCATAAAAAAAAAAAAAAAAAACTTTAGCCACTGCAAACTAACTAAATGAATGGGACCTTATACTCCTCTTCTTTCCCAGTGATTTCACAATGCTTTCCTCTGCTTTCATCAGATGACAACCGCAAATCACCTTTTATTTGTTGAACTTTATGTTCATGTTTTCTCCAACCTCAGTGCATTTATGTTCTTACTCGAGATTATTCATCTAGTATCTGTAACCCTTATCACCATTCTTCTTGTTCATTCCTTTTTACAAACAAGGTGCTTTTGCTCAAACACCCAGATGAGACTGGGTTGTGCATTCACCCTTCGGTCATAATATTCTGCCCATGAAATATTGTGCTTTGTTAATTCTAGGTTGTGTCTAATTTATTACCTTGCGATCTACACGTCATTACCCAGCAGCTTCCTCCTGCTCTACTAGTGCGGATATAGTCCTAATGAGAGTGGAAAACGTATTTGTTTACTTCTCTGGGGCTTTATTAATGTGACACGAGAGTCTGCTTGATTAAGTAGCTAACTACTCTGACATTACCTAAAAGCAACCTATAAAAAAGTGCCTCCATTACATGAGCACAGTGACATTTAAATGTGTGTGTTTCAGTGTTGAATTGAATGCATTTACACTGCTTGATGTTGCCGTCCTGTGTGTGCAGGTGTGTATTTACTTATCACTGTGCATGTTTTTTTGTCATACAGGTGGAGAGGGTAATCTATAATACAAATTGAAACAGTCTGCCCAAATTGTATTGTATTGTATGTAATGTAAAATCAGTATTTTCAACATTTACTAATCCAGGATCTGGACGTTGGATTTTCTTTAAACATGTTCCAATACTTTGGTTTATGACTAAATACCTAAAAGAAACATTTGCACATCCGCCTCAGCTGCACTGCTAATTAGCCCATGCTAGCATGCTAAACTAAGAAGGTGGACATCATACACATTAAACCTGCAAAACTTCAGCATGTTGGCCTCATCATTCTGAGCTTTGCCCTGCTAGCGTTAGCAGCATTTAGCTCAAAGCACCATTGTGCCTAAGTGCCACACTGCACCGCTAGACTATTAGTCTTCTTATATCATCATGTAAAGCGTTTAGTCAATGTACACAAGCTCAAAATATAAATTGTACTGTAAGCAGAAGTTGTCCATCATCCTTCAACACTACCTTTGTTGAATTGTTGATTGAAACTGTCAATGCTTAAACTGTCCAATAAAGGCGGGAAACAAATAACATTTGTCAAGGCTTTTTGTGGGGGACATCAGGGCTTTGGGTTTGCTTGTTTGGCATTGCTGCCTGAGTGATTCCAGCAGGCGATCTGGTATAATTGTTCGGCATGAACAGGCTTGTCTAATGCATCAAGGGCCACTGTGCTCTTCACATGGTTTCTAATCAGGCTGCTGGAGAGATGTGATCACGGAGCTGACAGAGCTGGACACTGCTGCACATTCAAATCACATGCAGTGGTATGTGCATACATGCTAAAGACACCCTAGGAGGAATTCCTGCCATAAAACATAATATAAAACATAAAACTGATATCACTTGCTTTGCTTTTTAGTCGGGTTTTCTTTTTCAACCAAGTTGGATATACAGTATCCTTAAAATAGGATTGAGGGGGAGGAGGGCTGGCAGTGGTCCTGGAGTGTTATTATTCAGTATGTAAATGGTGAATGCTATCAGTTTGCGTCCCTGATGGATTCAGCTTCCACTCCCTCCAGCAGTGGGTGCTCTGAAGACTGACAGACAGGCAGACAACAGTGAGAGGCGCTGTTCCTGAAATTGATTGAAAATCAGAGATGCTTGCAGGAGCAGTTTGATCTAAACAGACTGCAGAGCAAGGGGTTGGAGTGATAGAAAAGGGAGATAGAGGAATAGAGACAACCAGAGTGAGGGAGGGAGACGGAGAGAGGGAGCGCTGTCAGTCAGTCGTGAGAACAGATCGGCCTCAAGGTGACAACTCCTTCCATGAGATGGTTTTTCACCGAGGGTAATGGAGCTTGGGTCTTGTCTCACAAAAAGCAATTTATAGCTATACTTTGGTCTGAGAGAAACAGAGTCTCGCTCAGTGTCAAATATTTTCAGGCAACAAATTATGCTGTGTCAGGCCTGGAGATTTCTACCTGAGGCCCATAACACTCTCTGGTGAAAACTTGCCGCTTGCATAAGAAGTTCAGGCCGTTAGAAGCTCAAAAGCAGGCACACAGCGGTAAACAGATGCTTGAATACCTCGTCTTCGTCGTCAGTCAATATACCCACAAGCTCTATTAATCACTCTTCTCCAGGAAAATCATTTTAAATAGCACAAGTACATTAATCCGAGGCAGAGAGGCTGCAATCATGCAGTATTACTGCTGTGCTCTATAGTTGAAGTAAACTCAACCTGAAAGTTAATATAACCAGAGTGCTGTTAAGTATGAGTATCGCATAAATTAATCCTTACCCTAAATCAACCCAAAAGACTAAGGCAAAACAGGCGGTAATGAAAAAAGCACTATGAATTTCTAATGTGAGAAACTAGCACTGTCTGCATTTAGTGCCATCTGTGGTAGCTAGGAAGATGAATTCAATTTTGATGGGAAGATTATCATCCGCACCTTAAAACTGACTGGTGGTGAACCAATAAATCCTGATGAGGGTTACAACTGGGCTCTCTCCAAATTATTGTTTGGACAAAAATCCCAAAAATATGGCTGGCCTGGCTGAATAGGATTTAATGTTGCTTCCAGGGAAAGGAAGAGACTAGTGTGGAAATCTCTCAAGCATACACGCCACTTTCCAAATCACAGACTTCATTTCTTTCATCTCCTTGCCAATTTCCAAAGCTTTTGTTTGCAACCACACAATGTCGTATAATATCTCACTCGAGCAGAAGTTCGGAGTAAACTCTCCAGAAAAGCTCTGATAAACAAGAAAGTTAAACGCATCAAACTGATTTTCAAGTGGACCACATGATATGGTCTTCTACGTGAAGCCAAAGGGTTTTTCTGCCTGGACTGAGAAATTCACAAAACTGAATTGGGGCACTATATATGTGCATTGCAGTACCTACATGAGGATCCTAAATGGTTTTTCCCCCATTCACTAGAGCCAGATACTTTTTTCCTCCAAGCCCTATCTCCTGTCCCAATGGAAGAACCAAAGAGTCTTTGTCCGACAGCAATTACCAGACTCAGTAATGAGTATTTGCTGCTGTTGCAAACTGTAGATTTCACTGTTGGTTGAAATGTTTGGAACGATCTTGCAACTCTGCCCAGATTCACCGCAGCGCAGTTCTCATTCGACCTTCATTCTCTTTTCATCAGTGTCTCTATCGCCGCCTAAGCCTGACATGTAAATTCTTATGGATTCGGGCTCTGGGGCGGCTGCCTGTGTGGGCTGGCGTTAACACCTGTGGAAAAACTCAAGGACAAAAGGCAAATAGAAGAAACCAAGACCTCTCACACATTGTCTCTCAAGAGTACCAAGTGTGGGTAGAGGATTTGTGTGGCGTGACGATCAGGTCGAAGACAAACAGGGAGCAGCAGGCTAAACTCTCCTCTGATTAAACCATCATCTCTGATTTGAGATGGACCCCAGCGATTGTTATGGCTACTGTATACTGCGAGATCAAAAAGCTGTGTGGTTAATGACACTTAATGCAGCTGTAATGGGAAATAGATGAATGATCTGTTCAGCTTTGTGTTTGTATGTGTAAGGGCGTGTCCTCTTTCAGGATATAAGAGCCGTGCAACTCTACAGTACATTCTCAGCTGCAGCAGTGCTCTGATATGTGTTCTCACACGCAACAGATAGAAATAGATTGTCACGCTCTCAATGACCTACAGTACATGACCGTTCCAAAATCGACTCACTGAAAAGAAGATTTCCGATCTGTTCACTTTAGAAAACTAGCGCTTTGGAAAATACTAAGGTGCATGCTGTCACACTAGTTTTCAGTGTTGCACACATCATCTACTTATATGTTATTAATGAGAGCTGAGATGAGGACAACTATCATACTTCAAGGACTTATTTTATTATTTATTATTATTATTTTATTGTACATAAAAGAAATGACCCCCAAACCGCACGTGACATTCTTCTTCTGTCTGTCTCTCCATATGTCCCCCCTGAATGAAAGACCAATGTTGTCCCGAGGACAGTCTTTTCCAGATTTCTAATATGGAATTCGGAGCGTGTATATGATTGAAAGATTGCCTCCGCATGGCTTTCAACATGGAGGCGGTCGACGACAGCGGTTAACGGTGCTGACAGAGCTAGCAGTGTCAACCTGAGCGGGAACTGGAGGGTGGGAGTTACATTTCCGTGACAACGCCGTGGTTATCAGCAGTGACCACAGTATGGGCGCATTGCAGAGCGGTGGTTAGCCAGCCACGCACAGGGACTCACATGCACTTGTGGCCGGACAGACTGTGTAAACAAGGCACAGAGAAGTTCGGATTACAACACACACGGAGGGTGTGTGACTCACGGAGACATTATTTCACTATATCTTGACATAGCAAATAGTTGTTTGCTGTGATACTAATGTCCTGAATCCCCTTTAGAAAACCTTTAAAGACCATCTGAAAGCCCCCTGCTGCATAGACACAGCTGAATTCAAGGAACCCGTGACATCACTGTTGGATTTGATTACAGGTTCACAAAAGCACACTGCTGCCCATCAGTGATGCTGGTTGTTGTCAGAGGTAAACCCAGTGAAACACAGTTTCTCTAACATTGAATGGACAGTAGTGAAACTGTAGCCTGGTTCCAGACTTGTGAATAGACACATCTCCGATATGTTTGCCGATTCATATATAGGTCTGGTGTCGTGCGCTGTTTCTGCTGGTTGGAGAAACAGCTGGCCAATGAGAGCTTTGTGGGCAGGAAGGAGAATGTCAGTGTCATCTTCCTGCATAGCTTGCTAGCTGCCCAGCTACATCCATGAAACGTAGCAGCAGAAAAATGTCAACGAGGGTGGATGAGATCAACCCAGCAGTACAGGTGGCTGTAAGTTGACTCTTACTGGGAGTCCACATCAAAAGTAAGACGTGAGCGGCACATATGTAAGTGCTATTGAAGCACTCTGTCCATTCAGTCCACAGAGCCTCTGACCTCCGCTTGGTCACTGTGCTCAGAACGTCCTGGAGGAGCCGATGGGCCAGTGACCGGCCAAAACGCTATTACTAGGCAGACTAACAGCAGACATTAACTTAACAAATATAGCTGACATGTAGGCCCCGTAGCCAGAAATTTGCATTGTTTTTATTTATTAATTAGGCTCATAGATTAGCAGGGGATACCGGGCTGACACATGTGACAAAAATCAAAAACGCTTCAAAAAATGCTTTCTATGTGGATTTGCTTTTTAACGCTATTATTATTATTATTATTATTATTATTCATTTGATCAATTTCTTCGATTCTTGCGAGAGACTTTGCTGCTCAGGCTCCAAGCTACTTATTTCACAGTATCAACTGAAAATTATTCAATTCATGTTTCAATTCCAAAGAAAAAGAAAAAAAAAGTCACATCTTAATAGCGACACAATATTTCTACAAGTTCCGATTTAAAAATCAACTCACAGAAAGCTTGCAGTCCGTAGCAACATCGGGGGACTTTTAATTGGTTATTTATTTTCCTTTCTCTTCATTTTCAGTTCATAATACAACATGTTGCATGCGCAGCAAATGTTGAATGAAGAAAGTAGACTACGCTATATAATGTGTGGGAAGAATTCAAAATGTACAAACACATTCGTCACAACACATCATGTGGCAAAATCCAAATGGGTCTCTTAAACAATTTGGGATCTTTTTGCCAACACTCTTTACAAGTCTGAAGGGATGTTGCTCAAAAGTCTTCCATGAGTGCTCAGCTAAGATCTGGTGATTGTGATGGCCATAGTAAATGATTCACATATGTTCATACTCATCAAATCCTTCAGTAACCTCTCACGTCCTGCACATCGTGAGGCATCGGCACATGTTATGTTCCTTTAATTTGCCACCTGATTTAAAGCAAATACAGAACATGTCACATTTAACTAATAAGCAAGTGGACAAGGGATATGTGGAGAACTAATACAATAATCCAGAACGCTTTGGTCCGCACACACACACACGAGACCTCTCAACGTTCATAATTGACGTATAGGAATCTATCTTGACTACCATCTGACAGATTTGTTTTTCAGCAAATACAACATGTCAATGATAAATTGTAACTATAACAAAGCAATTTTTCAAGTGGATCCAGCAGCCGTGATTTGTGTCTCGTGTAAACAGCTTTGATAAATGCACTCCGCTGTGTTTGTCATCCTTTTGCTCAATCATTTTCATGCTTAAACAAAGCAATTTGTTTCTCAGAGCGCAATCTGTTGGAGTTGATTATCCAAGATGGTGATGTCCACCTCGATAAAAATAGAAAACCAGTCTAGGCACCCACTTCTGATGCCAAGAGAAGTACAGCAGGCTTTGTTTCTGTTGAGAATCTGGGATGATTGCGAGGAGTGACTTCTGCGGAAGAATGTGAGAAAACAGAACTTTAATTACTGTAATGAATCTTTCTGGAGAGGTATTGAAAGTGTGGCTTTCGTGTGGTCTCAGCGAGAGCTCATTTTGGCTTCCAGCGCCATGGTCGTTCATCATCAGCTGAACAATACAGTGCGTGGTGGAGAGTATGATAAGAAACATGGGAAGAGAGAGGAGTCAGAGAGAGAGAGAGAGAGAGATACGTCGTCGTTTCTGTCAGAAGGAATCTCAGATGTTTGAAAAATCTATAATAAAAAAAAAAAAAAAAAGAATACAAATAAAATACAAATAACTACCGTAACAAATATAATATTTACAAAAGATGTCTTTGGAAACTAAGAAGCTCAGAAACTGCCGGAGAAGGTCTAAAATTGGTTCTTTGATCAACTTTCTGGCCACTAAGGAAACACAATTCAATCGTTTATGTATCTGAAAATAACTGATGGATTCAATTAGTACGTAATTCAATGTGGTAGCTGCGCTGCTTTGAATTCTACCCAAGCTACTTATATCTTGAGGTTTTTGTAATATATATGCAAATCTGTTTTCTGACACATTTCTACAAGCAAATTAAGAGTGCTAGTTCCTCATAATGTCCAATCAATTCCTCATTTAGAATATCCGTTTCAGCAACAAGCATAAGCCTTGCCCTCACAGTACAAACTCTTTCGCTGACTGATGCTTTTGCACCTTTAATTTCTCGATAATGGATCAAATGTGCTCCAGTTTTTGTTTCTAATTCGCTGCTTCCGCTTATTAAGCTTTTTGCTGACTAATATGTCTGTGCTTTTCAGCAGATGCACTTTACTGAACAATGTTCAATAGTTGGAAATATAATCATCATACAGATTTGCACTCAAGACAATTTGTAGTTGAGAGCTGAAGCATTTTTCTCACCAGCCACTGAACCAACTCATTGCTTCTGTTCCTTGTGAAGTGTCAACAGAGTAGTTGAAATAAAAAAGGAAATAACCTGTCATGTATAATTTATGAGTCGTGTCTTTAGAAAGTTGCACCGCTTCTCGCTTTCTTTGACTGAAAGGATTGTGTAGACATTGGCATGCTCATGTATGTTTATCGTTTTCAGACACTTTAATGTCGACCGTGTAGAAGCGCTGTGTTTATCAATGGTCCTCATTTCTAGAAGGTCCTGATCTGTGTTCTCATTTTAACCTTAAACCAAAACTTTCTTTCTTCCGACTTCTCATTTTCAGTCCGATTTCTAAACGGAGAGGAATACGGATCTAACTATTTAAGCTGTGCGTACATTTCTCCATGCTTCTTTCAGTTGTCTTACACTTTGTCTGACCTGACAGGATTTGGACGGAGCACAGATGTGCACATGTTGGTTTCGTGTGTGCCTAAATTTTGCAACAACACATGCAGCTGTTCTTTTGTGAGTCACTTCTGCACAACAAAACATAATTACTCTGATGAACACTGAATGGCTGAGTGGTTTCCTGAGTCCACAAATCTGTAGAATCATGAACCCAAACCCAAGCTATTTATTTTACGTCCACGCAGAGATACAGGCAGAATGGGGCAGGAGACTTGAAGCACTGACCCAAAATGTTATTGCTTAAATCGGCACTATAGCCTATTAAACCAGCTCTGTCCTGTATTATGAAATGGTCATATTACTGCAGAACCAAGGCAACAATCTTCAGTAGATATGCACAACATTAACAGTGTTTGACTCATCTTTGAGGCATTAAAGTGCTCTTTATGGACTATTAAAAACACGGCAGACCATTTAAAATGGCTGTAATGTACATCACTACTAGATGTAAAATACTGTGTTAAACCAATGCACAGCCTTGTTTTAAACTGACTTTAATAATGTGATAATGATGCATCAACTGATCTTTAATCAACTGAATCAGTCATGCTGCAAAACACAAGTTGGATTTCTGCTCCGAATCCCACCACTAGGTGGCACTGGTCTTCTAATCTGCAGTGTGTGCAGCTTCCAGAGAGGGCGGAAAAGCATAACCACCTACCTGCAATTTACATTTGCATGTCTAATAGCACAGGGGTGCCTTTTTCTCGGAGTGAAACTGCTTGAAAGTGGAGAAGAGCATTTCCCGCCCACATAGCTGGAATAACTGTGTGCCCAAAATACATCAAACAGCATCTCTTCAGCAAAAATGATGGAATATAGGTTTAGCATTACTACAGGTGCATCCATCTCCATGTAGAATACATTATATCACTACACATGTGATTGAATAACTCCGAGATCTCCAGTGAGCGCATGTCATATGGGACAAGTTAGTATAACAGTTTCCAATGCTGAAGCCACAGTATAAAAAGCAAAACCTCATGAGACACTTTCGAAAAAGGAAAAGTGAGCAAGATTGCCTGCTGGTGATGAAAGATATCCACGTTTCATTGATGTCAGCTGACAATTCATTCTGATGATAATTCCCATGTCCTCGATTCAGACAGCAGCTACAGTAGAATGATAATGTGCTGATGGGTTTGAGCCCCAGTCTGCCATGAAACAAGCATGACAGAGTGCTGGGAATGGAAACGTGCACGATGCCACCCCGTGCCTTCCCATTAAACACCCACCAGTCTGTCCTCTTTAGACATTAATGAAAATATCAGGGCCTCTTCTGAAGTGGATGCCCCCTTTGTCAACCCCTTTATTCCCGAGACCATTTCCACAATTTCTGACTTATATTCGTCTTTCATTTTCTCCTTGATAGAGTGCTTCTCTTTCTTTGGCTTGACAAAGGAAAGTCATTGAGATTGTCATAGCTCTGCATTCTGGTGAATTCCAGTCAGCTAAACTGTATCCACACACACACACACACACACACACACACTCACACACTCACACGTCTTACTCTGAGCTGGAGATTAGTGAGTATACGATTGTCCTTCTACATGGTCAAGAACAAAGCTATGTCCTTTCGCACTCGCACGCCTACACTTGAAAGTACTTGGCGATTCGTATATAGTTCTGCTCACTACAGGATATCTACTGGTTTAAATCTGCTGTATTAAAAAGGGAACGCCACCGACTTTCACTTGTGCAGAGTTCGAAAGATGTGTGCATTTATCAAGCAGGAAGGAGCTAATGAAAAGATTGTATCAAGTTGCAAGAGTTTTTCTCTGCGACCTCCGCTTCTTCAATTTTGACCTTTGTTTCGCATTCTTCGTTTTTTTTTTTTTTTCTCTCACAAGTCCCTAAACACGTTTAACTCTGCTTGACACGAGATCGTATGATGTAGCGAAAGCATCTCATCATCCCATCAAACTTTATATTTTTTGACAATGGTTGTTTACAGTAGCTTGTTTTATGTGACACAACCGGTAAAGGCATTGATTTTTCAAAAAGGTGACATTATTAAACTCAGGCCGTGCTTCTTGCTTGGCTTGTTTAAATCTTAGCAGTACCTCCAATAGGCTTGGTGAGTGTGTGTGTGTGTGTGTGTGTGTGTGTGCTGCAGATTTGTGCGTTATTAATTTATGTGAAGATATAATTCAGAAAGTACTTGACCCGAGCTGTGGCACACACAAAATCTGGCCAAATGTTGAGGCAAAGTCTTCTATACACTAAAAATGATTCAGATGTTGTGTTGTGTAATGAAAGTGTGAAGCAATACAGTATGATTGTAATTATGATGTCCTTCACCCACACAGCAACTGTAGGAAAAATGGGAGCAGAGAGAGCAGCGACTGATTAACATGCAGTAACTCTGAGCAATCACACAGACTTAATTGGACTTCAAGAAGAGCACATCAAGGTTAGGATTGTCATTACTGACAGATCCTCACTAACAAATTAGGCTAACCTTAGCCTATGCAATGATCAACTTACGGTTGTATTGCAATGGGCTTTTTTAATTATATTTCCAGATTTATTGTGTTAATGATATACTTAATTATTGAGTCGCTGTTTTCATCATCATGTGGACTGACCTCGCCAAGGAGACATTCTCCATTGTGCTCCCTGGGCTTACTGTAATGTATTATTAGTATTCTGATAATATCCACTTACGTAGCTCGTTCATGTAAAGACATACTAATAAACTTAATATATCTTCCTCTTGGCTCAGCACCACAACTGATTTGATGAAGAAATACTTTGCCTTTGAAAAGCAGCAGTGATTGCTTTTGGCACCGACAGAAACAATATTGTGTACCATGTGACACTACATGATTTCACGTGAAACGGGGCCAGGATTTGCACAATTAAATTTGGATTCAGGCGAAGGTAGTTCAAGGACTCGAGTTGGCACAGATTTACCAGGGCCTTAAGGCGGGACAAAAAAAATTAAAAAATATCACAAAGTCACTCAACACATGTCAATGCATTTTCAAAGTAAAGAAAGTAATATACAGTACAGCACTACTGCAAAATGTGAGTTATGACTAAACACCTCGGCTCCTGCAGGTCCTTTTCATCTAAAGTTTAATGGCCCATCGGACAATTTCAATTGACTGTAGTTTGGAATACACTGCCCATGTCTGATTGGAAAGTGATATAGTGTTTACCTTTATGTGTTGATACACACAGGCTAGCAATATAATGTAGCAGCATTAAGGAAATGCAGAAAAACTGGATTAAATAAATACAAATTCCGAATCGCATTACCAATCACTTCCTGATTAATGAGATGTATCCTTGAGCCAACTGCAACAAGTCTGGGAAGGAGTCGGTCGACAGTTGAATACGACTTCATAGATTATCAGTCTTATGTCCACTGATAAAACTAAAAGGCCAGGTGGTAAATGGAAGCGACATCCAATCAATTCTTGTTTAATGAAAGAATTTTCCTACAAAGCACAACGGAAATTTAAAGAGCAGAAATGTCATGGTCAATAAATTAACTTTGTAATAGGACGACACAGGGTGACATTTGTTGTGCAAGGAACATCCAGCTAAGACAGTTATGATGGCACGGCTGATATTCATGACACATTATATAGTTTCAGCTGAAGGTCAGCTTTGTTTTACTTACGTATGAAAGGACATTGAAGTGATGCTAAAAGCCTTTACATAGACTGACCTTGATGTGCTTGAGGCTGAAGTTAGTGATGTAGCGTGGGCTTTGGTAGGTGAAATGCAAACAGAGCGCTCCGATCTTAGCTTGAGTCCAGGAGGACGGAGGCGGGGGAGTTAACTCTGCTCGGTTTGGAGAAAAGGCTGCAGGGTAACAGTGATTAATCTTTCGCTCCTCTGTTACTTTCTGCCTTTGTCCCTCTGCCGGTTTGCAGTAATTCCCCTTATGGATCCATTCTGTCTCATGGTTTGACCATGTTTTTCAAAAAATGACCACGTTTCAACATCTGTCCAACTACAAGAAGGTTTAGTATGCATAGAGGGGAACGGGGCAACCGCACAAATAGTGTCCAAAAACTTTCAATCAGTTTATCAGATATATCAGTTTCAATGTTATTTCAAAGGCATTTCAGGTGCCTTACTTGCTATGGTTGTGGTGACATTGAAAATTAAAGGCAAACATTTACTTAGCCAGCTCTGTCAGGCTGTTGTTGTGTGTAAATAGGTGGTATGGAAATAACTTACTCACTTAATAACATGTTTGTGTCAGTAAACTTTGGAAAAGTTTATGACCCACACATGTGGAGCTTTGCCTTTGGCTACTCATGGCATATAAAAACACGTAACAGATGTTAAACATATAGACATTGTATTCACAACACGTAACAGACGTACATCACACGGGCATCAGATATAAAGTACAAGTCTACACTGTATGAAAATATAAATGAATTAAAAAATATATTTATATATTAAAAACTAAAAGTGTGAATTGTCCAGGAAAGATGTGTACTCAGCTATATTGCACATTACATTACATTACAAGTTATGGAAATTCAAAAACTGCTCTGCATTTTAGTCAAAGACCTTGATTTCCTTAGTGGCTCTTGACACACTATATTACCTGCATGAGGAGAACTATACAAACCGTGAGAAAAGGGAATATGTCATCACTTTATTTTCTGCTTTACATTGGATGTGTGCTGCATCCCAATTCGTGCACTGGGACACAGAAAAGTGATCAAATGGGATGTTTTATTAGACTATATTTTAAGAGATACTCTGTGTACTGTATCATCAGTCTCACTGATGATATTAGATCCAAAAATGTTCAGCAATCTGTGTGAGAGGTACGAGAAATTTAGTGTTTAATAAAGAAATCTAGTAAATCACACTGGATTCTTGAAATATATTATACTGCGTTATCTCTCCATTGTATGTTGAACAGCCTCTTAAAATTCTGAAGAGTAAATAAAAGCTCTGTCGCCTGTAGGGAGCGAGCATAGTGTCTCTCACCACGCGAGGCCTTTCTCGTCTAAGCACGGCATCATGCCTGACGGCCCATTGCCTTTTCACCGGGCACACCAACGGAGAGGTGTGCCAATGTGTGGACAGTTGCGAATGGGCCATAGGTTGGTGGGGGTGCTGGGGGTTGGAGGATGTCCCTTGAACCTATTAATAGCTCTCTGACAAAGCACCTCGGGGAGATATCACACGCTCTGCTGGCCTCCTGCACAGAGAATCGTCTGAGTGGCTCTCCAGAGATGGGCATTCCTTACGGACACACAGGAAACACAACCCAGATGAAGGGCATCATATGGTCTTTGAGGAGAGTTGAGTGCGCTGAGTGCAGTTTATGGCAAGTGTGATAGATGACTTTGTAGGAAGAGCACATACCTATGAAGAGGCTTCAGATATGGAAAAACATTCAGCACATCTAAAGAACAAGCTAAAGAACTATAATTATTTTCTAAACAGGTTTAAAAAGGACGGTATCTTAATAAGACTACGGCTAGGTTCAGACTCCAGGCAAATTTGTTTCTCAAAGTTTCTTATTTGCCAGTGATCAGATTTGTATGTCCAGACATCACCAACCTATCAGCTTGGGATTCTGTGGTAACGTTGTAGACGTCAGAAACTACGCAGCTATGCTGGTGACGCGGCTTTCCAACGCACAATCATTAGAAATGGAATTCCATTAGGGTTGGGGGGATATTGAAATTCCTCTACTGACTATATCAATTCAAGAAATACAATGATATACAAAAAGATAAAAGACAAAAAAATAATAATAATCATTGCGTCATGTTATTTTACACTTCAAATCGATCATGGATGGCGTCGTTCTCTCGGACGGATAAAAAAGAAAAATATTGCTTCCTTGGGTGTCCGTCAAGATACCGGGACGGCCCACCCAAGTAAAGTCTATGTGTGGGAAACACTGGGAATAAGCTTAGAGAAAGAAAGAAAAACATATAATATATGGATAATTGAATAACTTTCTGTTATCATGTACAGGTGAGGACCGTAATCTCGTCATATCGCCCACCACACCATCGGGGTGCATTCAGGATCTGTCCATGGACTGTTGTTCTCCTCCATAGCGCTCTGCTAGCAGCAGTGTGGATTCTGCTCAGCAATTCTGTCACTCTGGCTTTGACGATGTCGTTATGTGTGGTGTTGTGAGTGATGCAAAAGACACTTTGAAATTCAATTTGAGCAGCCAGAGCTGCCTGACTGAGACACATCTGTGGAAATCCTAATGTAATCTAATTTCGAACCACCTACAAATGTGGTTTGGATCCGATTTGTGAAAAATCCCATTTCATGTGGTTTTTTGATGTCCAGACAAATCTGTACAAAGACAGACAGAAAATGCAATTTTGTGGCTGACGCATTTGGGGCAAAATGTTCCGTTTGGTCCAAGACTTTAGCTCTGACCCCTGACTTACACAGCAGAAAAAAAATGAAAGAGAGGTAAATAAATAGTCAAACTGTCAAGCTGCTCTTAAATGAGCACTTAGGACATATAACCTAACTAGATGAGAGTAAGTCAAGGACACCTTCATTAGCATTCATCAAAGTAGGACGTGTTGATGAGTTTGACCCGGGGCTGGGAGATGCCAATGATTTCTTTCATTTCTCAAGGAAAATAGTCTCAAGTCTCTCGAGTGAGGAAAGAGAGTTGCTGTATGGTTCTTCCATTATTAATATATCTGAGAGGAAAACTCTGTTTTCAAGCTTGTATAGTGAAGTGAAGTTTGCCAAATTATGACCACTTGAAATTCAATGAATAACTTATGGCTCCATCAATATTCTCCCTTCTATTTTTCTAAAATAAGAGTTAATAAAGCAAATGAACGATACAAACTATGTTCAAAATATTTAAAGATAAATAGTGATAATTTAACTTTTCTTCCGGACGCGGGATGAGCTGACTGGGACGTTTTTGAGGAGAGAGGAGTGTCAGATGGGCAGGGTGATGTAAAGTCGACAGAGGACTCAACCTTTAACTGCTCTTTAATGAACTGGTTATAACTTGAACTCTGTCATGACCCCCACTTAATACCATCATAAATTTGATTAGACAACCATCTTTTTCCAATTATGACCCATTAGAGGAGTTTACAACAGCAGAGTGACTAGAAAGCAGAATGATAGCTCACTTTGACACGAATAAATGTTAACTGTATTTATCTTGTCTATGAAAATGCATCTGATATTAAAGGGTGTGCTCAAGCCTGTAACAGTGTGCTGATGGATAAAAAGAAGAATATTAATAGGTGTGGGTACTGTTGATGATATTAAGGACAAAACATTTTACGGGGCCGTTCGAGTGTTTGGGTCTGATTGGATATTAATTTAAATATATATGCAATGTGGACAGCTTCTAATAAATCATCCATTGTATTATCATTGTATAGTATTACAGGCCCTGACCATCTGGCCTGTGTGTCCTGCCTGTCAGCTCAGCAGAAACCCGGGGATAACTAGGAGTAAGCAGAGGGCACAGAGCCACGGACTGCCACTGTGGCTTACACCATGCATGTGACTTTTAGCTAGACAGGTGTACACGCTCGCCGGCAGCAGCTGGTGATCATGGAAATTGTTCCCCGTGATGGTAGAGGTATGCTAATTGCCCATATTCTTCATCTTCGTACGCTGCCATCACCAGTCATGATCTGTTACTGTGCATGATGTCTGTAGCTTTTCAAGCTATCAACATGATTGTGTGTGAGCACGGATGCAGAGGAATACAGAGAGGCACATCAGCAAAATGTGAACAAACATCACATTTTATAGTGAGGCAATTATGAACTTTGGATTGCTCGAATCACAGCATAGCATACGCAGGAGCACTGCAATCAGCCTGATTGGCTCTCACGTCTATTTCGCAGAGGGCTGTGCTCCCGTTTGCATTTGAAAAGAGAATTGTGCTTTGCTTTTACTAAATCATTCCCTCCACGTTTGTGACGACAAACGCTGACATCTGTTGTTTCCTCTCATGTTTGGATCATGGATATACTTTAGCACCAAAACAACACTTGGTTTGAACATATGTCCTCAGTAGATGGCTTTCTGCAATATATATATATATAAAAATATATATTTTTGGCTTTTTTTTCCTAAGCCTTATAGATCAGTTTAACTCAGTCTGGTGCACCATCACCACACACAACCAACTCTTGAGGCAACTCTTGAGAATAAAATGATTATTTTATCAAAATTGGCAACACTAAAA
Source organism: Bovichtus diacanthus (assembly GCA_943590825.1). Classification (NCBI taxonomy): domain Eukaryota; kingdom Metazoa; phylum Chordata; class Actinopteri; order Perciformes; family Bovichtidae; genus Bovichtus; species Bovichtus diacanthus. Next base: position 2,583,904 of record CALSBV010010690.1, read on the forward strand.
GATACAACTAAATCAGAAAAAGTCAGCATTTTGGAGTAGGCTGACAGACAGACTGTGCTCTCTGCTTGCATGACCTCATATTTAAACATGAATACATCTTTAAAAGGTATTTCTTCT
>CALSBV010010690.1:2589903-2614903 GCA_943590825.1 Bovichtus diacanthus
CACACACACACACACACACACACACACACACACACACACACACACACGCGCGCGCGAGACCTTAGCCTGTTGATTCATAGAAGATATTGATATGATGCAATTTCCTGCACTATGCCTCGACGTGTTTCTGAGTTACAGCTACAAAACCGGTGTTACCAACTCTGCAACTTCATGAGCAGTGCCAAAATCTATAACCACCACTCTGTGCATGCCTGCCCTGGCATGTTGATATCGCTGAAGAATAATCAGGGAAGGCAAACGGTGCTTTCAATAATCCTGAAATACATCACAGCAGGGGAATGGTTTTCAATTTAGATTCAATCTGATTTGAAAAGCATTTTCTGTTTCAAATGATGACATTAGGAAAATGAAACACAAATGCAGAAATTCTCCAGCAAGAGGAGCTGATAAATATATTTTACTTTTAAGCCTGCTGATTCCTAAAAATATATTTGACCACTTTTGCTTGGTCTATTTTTGTAAAAGGAGACTGATACCACTGGGCGGCACACAAGGGCTTGCAGCTGAATACTCCCCCCCCACCCCCACCCCCACCCCCTGCCATCCTCTACCCCACTATGGCTTAATACTCATTCTTACAGGAACACTGCGGCTCTTAGTGCCCAACCAGCCAGGCCAGGGTGGGGGTGCACTGCAGCACGGAAGGCTCACTTCAACAATAATAACTCAGATTTCCCTCTATTATCTTTGAGGAAGGACAACAATTTTGTTTTTGGCTTTGACAGTGTATGAAACTATGGCATTTAACGCATTAAATAATGACAGCGGAATTCAATTCACATGATATATACAGCATATCTTAGTGTATTTTAGGATTATGAACAGTTTGAGAAATACCCAAAGATGCATGCTGCTCTACGGTCACAGTTCTGTAACTACCAATCTGAGCGTGTCTATTTGCGTACGTCGATATAGGTGTCTGGATTTACGCATGTCTGTCCATCTATGCTATCACAGCAAAATCACATTGCCTCTCCTTCGAGACATGAAGTTGCCCATGCAGTTTGCTGCTGAAAGAAGACTTCCAGCTTGGAGGTTAATCTGGGATTTGAGCGGCTGTATGAATCAGCATTAAGCCCCTGGCATTGACATAATAGTGAGGTTGCGTTCTCAGACACAGTTTAACAGAGTAATGGAGATCTCATTGCTGATGTCCGTGAAGCCAGTCTGGAGGAGGCCAGATTGCTGCAGTGCTCGGCCTGCTGTCCTCATCAGTCCTGCTATCGCCTGGGCTGTTGGCGCTGACCCCCATCCAATATCACCTAGACCTACATCTCTGTCCCCCTGACCCTTTACCATCAACTCAATAATGGGGAGAGAAGAGGAGCTTACGTCTCCTTAAAAGTGAAAATCGAAAAATATATGAGCCATTATAGGGTTTTTGACACGAATGTCATGTTATTTCCTCAAAGAAAGAAATATGTACGGTGTAGATAAAAATGTCCAATCATAGCAAAGAAATTGCAAAGTGATTTACTTAGCAATAAATAGACACCAAACAGACAGTCCATCTTTGTGGTGCATTAAGTTCCCCTTTCCCTGTTTTTAATTTACTATCTCTACTGCACCTACAATGAGACTTAGCATTCACGTAGCAAGAGAGATGTGCGTTTGATCATACCGCGATATATATACTCCTCTCTTTGAAAGAAACTTCACTTAAAATGACAAATAAATGTGACTGGAAAGGTCATTCTGGGTGGGAGAGCTCAAACTCAGAAATAATACTGAGGTGGTTCAGTAAGGTAATGCAATGTGGGCGGTGCAGCCATTTTCATTTCCAGAATCAATTCAGTCAGCACTGTAGAAAGATCATGAACTCGTGGACAATTATCCAGCTGATGACAAGAAAAGTCCAATCATGGCTTGGTAATGGTGTTTCGTTTTCATCCTCTGTGAAAAAGCCTTTAAATAAAAGCTATAATCACTCACACACAATTGCAGCCTCGCACTTCGTTTTCCTGAATGCTCTCCTAAATTTCAACCGAAGGTTAAACTGGACAGCCATCCTCTTTATTGTTTTTATTTGTCATATCTGTGAAAGGAGCGTGGATAATTTCTTAATGGGGGAAATCTAAAGCATTCACAGGCTTTAATCAAACTCTACAAACACAACTCACTATGCAACACGGATTTATTCTCTCCTAAAAATCCGGCTGAGGTGCAAATACTGAAAAAAAAAAAAAGAATACCCATGTGATCAAAGTGGATGGCATTTAAAATCAAAACAGGGTTGGTCCCACATGGGAACCACTATAATGAAATTCTGTGCCCCTGCAACAATAGGTTTCCTTATCAAGTAGACAATGTGTACTCAAATGTGTTCCTATAGCTGTAATTTATGTTTTTATCAACTGCTTTATATTATAAAATGTGATACAATATGTAATTGCTTAAACATTCAGTGCGTCTGACATTGAGGTTATAATAGCTTATCGCTTTGCTATGCAGTTATGATGAGCTTGCTAATATAAATGGGCACGGGTAGCGTTGTGTTTTAGTTGTGTGGCTGGTTGCTGCAGATTAATCTCTCGGTTGCACACAGTCCACAGTCTTTATTTATCTGTTTTAGCAACAAACTGTTCTTTGGTGAACAATTATGAACCGCATAAGTGTGCTGTTGGAACAGAGGTGATGTGATTTCATCTTTTTTGTGACGTGCGATTGTTTTGTGTATTCTGTGTCATCAGATACTGAATAATAGTAATTACCCAAAAGGTACCCTGTTAGTCCCCCCGTGTCACACACCCACAGCCCACCCATCAGAATGTCAGCGTGTGTCAACCATCAGTTTCCATCACACGAAGGGTGTCCGCATTTTACATTTGAGGTATAAAAAAGAAAAAGAAAACACAATAACACAATGTAATTAAAACAACACCCACCATTGACTACGTAACATTGCTTTTTGATGCTGCCACCTAAAAACCGACCATAGAAATCAACTACATTACTCATTTCATATTTGTTGCCATCGCCAAACCCTCTTGACCAGGAGTTATCCCAAAGAGACGACAGCCAGTAAGAAGGAATCACACGTTGTAAATAAAAGTACAATGAAATTGAAAGAAAACCAAAAAAAAGGAAAAAAAAAGTCACTTTTGAACATTTTTCAGAAGAGTGGACATCTGCTATGAAGTTTGTGAGATCTGATAGCCAATGCCCCTAGCTTTAATTAGCTCACAACACTGGGCATGAACATTACACCAATTATCTTTCTTCAGGCATCCACAGGGAGGAAGCGTTACCCATTACAGGTTCTCTATAGGGGATGCTTTGGCAGCTGCACATCTAATTACACCTATGGGGAGAATCTCTTGGATATCAGAATGGTCCAATTTATGAATCTTACTGGGCAATTAACAGCCCATGTATGCCCATGGCAATGACTGAGCATTTAGTGTTATTAAAAATACACAATGTACATGTGTCATGCTTGTATGCACTGGTGAGTTATGCCTTCTATAGGGTGCTTTCTTTTGGAAAACTGTGACAAAACTAATGCATATGAGGCTTGACCTCCTCTCAACCCAGTACACCGCGTGTAGTGTTTAATTGCATGAATATTTCAACAGTTACTGCAAGTCCTTTCACATGTTGTATCAGCAAGATCGCAAGTTTTTAGATACCCACTTGAATAATTCATTTTAACTCTCACTTTTGTGCAATCCTCTGCTTCAGGCAGAGATTGGATATTGGAAAGCCTACATAACCGGATCAATGGGCTTTTTCCTGTATTAATACCTCATGTTATCCAAATTCTTTTAATGAAGTTAATCTCTTTTCTCTATTGCTCTTTGAAAACTATGAAACCGACCCCCCGCAAACAAAGACACGCTCGTGCATTTTGCTTTGGTGAGTGGGCCACGTATAGATATTCACTCTCAAAGGTCAGTAGAAGATCTGTCTGCAAGACTTTCCAAATTGCCTACTTGGCCAAAACAACAACATGGAAAATGAGAAACACAGTATTTCACATTTCCATACGCCGCGTGTAAAGCTGCGACTATACACTTATTTCAATATTTTTCCATTCAAAGTAATCAGAGATAAAAATTTCAAAAGGTCAGTTGGAATAACACAGCCCACGGCAAACTTCAGGCTCACCGTTTCAGGAGGGTCCATGTTCAATAATGTATGAATGCATGCTGTTTCATTAAATATATCACAATTCAGAGATGTATTTGATGAATATCCCATTACTGAGATAACCCTTTTATGCAAATAAAATGTCAGGGTTTTGACTGTTTTTTGGCCAGAATTCAGAGTGAAATGATTCAGTGCCCATTTTTTTAGCTGGCCGGTTTTAAGACAAATTTCACACAGTCAGCACGCTCCTCGTAAAGCGAGAGGGCACTCTGGAGCTGTTTCAGCATTACTGATGATTATTCTGTGCTTTGTCATGCACTTGCCTACAAGATTGGGACAATCACCAATTCATTATGAAGCTCATACGGAATATGTATGTTTATCTTTGGTAAAATAGATGACTGTCTCGAGTCAGCGAGAGGAGATGACAGGGCTGCAAAATTAATCGGATATTAATCAAGATCCTGATTACACAATTAAATGAACATGATCGCGTACACGATATTGACGATTGAAGTGCGCGGTCCGCTCATAGAAAACTCAGCTGCACATCAAATCAATGGCTCCCTAAACTGACAGCCGGCCACCAGCCGGCGGCACACGAGTTTTGCCCTCGCCAGGCGCAATCCTCCATGTGCGCCATGACCGGCTTCAGAAGGTCAGCTTGGAAAGGCCCGGGGTGAGTGTGGCTCTATTGATGAGCAATAATTTGTACATAGGCTGGAATGTACAACAACATAGAAGTGAAAGCGGTGCTCTGTTTATTTGAGCGTGAAAATGCAATAAAAAATACTGTGACACTAAAATCAATGAATAATCGTGATAAATAGTCGTGATCTCAATATTGATCAAGGTAGTTGTGATAATGATGTTGGCAATAATAATGCAGACCTACTAGATGGTGATAATCTTTGTGGAGTTTTAAAAAAAATGATTATTAAAGAAGCGTTTTATCCATTTGTTTCTTATTGTACTTTTAACTTTATGTGATATACCACCTCGCCTTTCCCATTTCTGCAAGAAAATATTTTCCAGTGTGCTTTACGTCCAATGGTATGTCAGTTTATCCATATGGATAAGGCTAATTTTTTTATTTAGCCTTTCAGCTGCCGTGCTCGGATGAATGGAAAGAAAAGCCTCTGGGCATTCAGAATACAAATGAGATTGCTTCAACACACGCCGTGTCAGAAATGAAAAGTTTTAATATTTTTCCTGGTGCCTTCCTAGACTTCAGATAACTGACAGGCCACTTCATATTTCCAGATTTTGAGGCGAGTGCAAGGTTGCAGGCCTCACCTATAGCAGAGGACCACAGGTTATCCCTTTGATAGAGAGGGTCATGGTCTCACCTGCTCCGCTCTGCCACTTGGCAGCTTGTCTTTTTCAGGAGCGCACTGTATTTTCTTTACACTCCTGTCTCGTGCGCATGACAGCTGACACTGAGGCCACTGGCCCTGACTTGTTTGTTTATAAAGCAGTTGCCAGAATTAAGTGAAGTCTAACTACAGAATAAACACAGAAGTAGATGCAGCTGCTGTACATATTGGAAGCAGTTATCAACATAAAGCATACAGTTAGTATGTCAGTATACACTCAAACCTACTGATGCATTCATATTTTTGATAAAACAGGGTGTCGACAATGGAATATTATCGCATGTTTAACACTGAGGTGTATGTGAAGTAACCTCAAGTTCACCCAAGTAACTTTCTTGATTGGTCAACAAGGAAATGAAAATGCGAACTATACAATATACCTGATTGCTTCATGGTCAATTAAGGCTTAGGGGGAAGCAGATGAAATCAATGGTGTTCTTCCAGAGGATTTAATGGAGAATTAAAACATGTTAGCAAATGTCCAACATCTCCCAGCATTAAAAACTTTAGGGCTTGTGTGGGAGTCTGTGTGTAAATAAAGAGTCTGCGTGTAAATAAAAGAGGGCAATAATAAGCTCCCTAGTCCTGATAATTGCAGTCAATTTAGCTATGAGTAGATGTGAGGGTGAATAGAGCTTGTGCTATCTACATGGGACCAGCCTGTGATAGTAACGCACGGTCCCAGGGTCCTGGGAGACTAATAACACAGTAGGATTACGGAGCGCTCACTCTGCTTGCACCAAGGACATTTGCCAATACGACTTTATCAGCCTCCTCCATGCGCCTTGGGTTCTGGCATTTGTAACTGCTGGAAATTAAGAATCGCTTTGTTTCGTCTCCAAGCTGGGGATTGCCGACTGTGCCTGTAATCAAGACAAAACAAAGATTCTTTCAAAAACCTTTTTGATACAACGTTGAGCAATTTCATCATGTCACTGTCATTTTGCCACGTCCTTATCAGTTGATTGATCAGGGAGAGTTGCTGAAGACAACCATTTGAGGTTTCGAAGGCTTTTCTGTGTGTTTACATGAGACGAATGGCGTCCTCATGCTTCCCAGGGATGTCATTATTACACAACCTCATAACCTTTTAATGGGGGCTGACATAGGCCTACACATTTTGAATTGCATAGATTTAGCAAAGCCATTTAAACCCCCATCCTTTTATGCTTTTTTTTTTTTTTTCTCGTAAACCATTCCACACACAGGGCGACTGTGTCTCGGGAGGTATAGCGGTCATCCACTGATCAGGAGATGTGCGTTCGATCTCTGCCCCCTGCATTCTACGTGTCGCCGTGTCCTTGGGCAAGATCCTGAATCCCGATTTGCGAGAGTGCAAAGGAATGTTTATACTGTTTTTGATCAGCAGGTAGCACTTTGTATAGCCTCCATCTCCAGTGTATGGATGTGTGTGTGTTTGTGTGTGTGAATGGGTGAATGCTGGCTTGTGTTGTAAAGGGGTTTGAGAGGTCTCCGAGTGTAAAAAAGCGCTATATAAACGGAGTCCACTTATCTCCTATTATAAATCGACAACACGTGGTTGTGTGATGTGAATAGTTTTTTTAACAACAGTCAACATATCCACCAATTTGAGCTGAAACACTTAGACAAACAGAAAATTCATCGGCTACTATTTTGGATAATTGGTTAATCATTTGAGTCATTTTCCAAGCAAAAATCTCAACTCTTCTGTACTTCTATATCCATATCATATGGGCTCTTTTTGAGTTTTGTACTATGAAGATGTCAACCTCTATTATAACTGGAGTTTTTCAATATTTTCAGACAATACAATAATCTATTGATCAATAAGTCAAGAAAAATAATCAGCAGGTTAATCAATAATGAAAATCCTGTTAGTTGCAGCCTTAGCGTCAATCTAAGGAATGTAGCAGCCGTAAGATTGTTTCCATCGTGCTTTCTCACCCCTATAAATCATTGATGTCTACTCCAACCTCTTCAACTGAAATAAGCACACAGAGAATTTAACATTTTACTATGGCAATAACTTGATCACGTTTCCTGTCAAATGAATGAAAAATGATTTGCTTTAACTGCAACTCAGTATCCATATTGCATACTGGTGCCAAAGAACTCGTGCTATTCTCTCTACTGCTCATACCTGAGGTAAAAATGCAGATACTCCCCCTTTAAGTTCATTCAGTGCCATTATGCCAGACTGCATGTTAAGAAAAGTGCTGCCCCTCTCCTCTGAAAAGAGCCAGATGCTCCTGACATTGCAGCACCGTAGGGAACACCTGACATTAACACAGTGTTCTTCAGGGCTGTGTTTAATATGTATAGGAGCCCTTTTCTCTTTTAGCAGACAGGTCGCTCACCGTCTTATAGCTTGAAAGGATGAATTCAAACGCTGACCCCCATCCAGTGGCTCGCATGCACACGCCTGAGGTGATGAAGTAAAGCACAGAAAGACGTGTTCAGAAATGCAGTCGGTTGGGTTTAAATTTGTTTAAACATCCTCATCTCTCACAAGTCAATTGTTGGTGTAGAGTTCAAACCGTGTACTCAGCCTTGTTCCTCCCAGGCTAACCTGAGTTTACAACTCGAATGCTGCCTTGGGCTCATCTTCTCTAGCTCAGAGGTATCAAAAGGAATCTCAACGGACACGTCCCCCCCCCCCCCATCTCAATGAGTTTCCATAGAAACCATAGAAAATGCAGATGCTGTTGCACTCCCTATTTTTTGGAAAGAGTCAAGAGCAAATGAAATCTCTTTTTTTTTTTTTTTTCCTACATTCTTTTTTATTTGTTCCCAATTTCTGTCTGAATTTGGTGTTTTATGATTTGAGCACATTCTGTCATCAGAAAAAGTGTCTTGTTATGTGGCGGATGAATAACATTTCATCAATTCAATGAGACAATATTTCAGATGTAATGAATATCAATGAATTTGATGCAAATCAAATGCACAGATCCTTATGGGTGCAGTCATTAGTATGATGGTAAACTTAGAGAAGGTGGATCTCTGGACTCAGTGCTCATTTGGATATTGCTCTGCTCTAAATCACACTCACAGACACACAGACCTTTGCAAAATATGTGTCAGGGAAATGTTGGAGAACAATTCAATTAAACTACAAACCCTACAGTTTTTACAAAAAGGCACCTGCTAAAAAATGACATACACAACTGCCATAAATGATTGTAAGGCTGCACTAGATGTGAGCTTACTGTGTGGTTAGGCTTCCATGTCACTGGTTGAATAAGTTCCTTTCAATTATAGTGACATAAACTGTCACAAAAAGATGATAAGAAGCTGAGCACATGCCACTGAATAAAGTGCTGGACGTTCACACTGCAGTGTGTAAGCCATTCCTTGTCTCACACTGAACAGGCAGTGCAGTGAGAAATGAAGCTTTTCATCACGTTTGATATGAAACTGGTGGGCACAGATTTCACAGTAAGGGCATTTATTACACTGCAGACCACTTCCAGCAGTATATAAATAGCAGCAGTTCAAAGGGCAGAATGTAACAATCGAGATTGGGCATTTATCATGAATAATATCAACGTGTGCACCTCCTTCAAATAAACCCCGTCACCTCATGACAGTCTGGTCTACTTAACAGCTCACTGCAACCTTCCAACCTGCTCAAACATCAGCAATTAAAAACAGACGGCATGTGGGTTCAGAGGAGCAGGTGAAGTGTAGTTAGCGAAAGGAACGGGGCTTAATGTCAGACAGAGAGGAGCTGCTGTAAAGTGAAAAGCATTGTACAGATGTGTTACATAACAAACATAAAAGCGTGGCATGAAAGAGACATTGTATTATGGCATGAGATGAAGAAACACAGCAATGTTACTCTCGACTGGCTTGCCCAGTCTTAGAGCCGATGGGGGCCTGTATGCTGGAGCTCGGTGGCTATTTCAGTGCTTGTTCCCATCGGGGATGGGTCTTAGCAACATGCCACAGGACATTATTTCATGCATCACTGAGCTGCCTTGAAACTAATGCAGCCAGTTCTTGATTTCTTTTGGCTTCTGCACAGCTGAGTTTTTATAGAATATTGACTTTAATAAGACTGTGTCGTTCAATCCGCGTAACCTCAATGTACCTTATCCCCGTATGAACCTGTTGGCACAAAAGTTTACAAATTTTAACAATGGAGATTATTACTATTCATTTAGTATCATAAAAGGAATATGTGGTAAAAGCACAGCACCGGAGACGGAATTCTCCACTTGCTCCAATGTGAAAACAAAGACGATGTGAATTAGCATTTTACAAGTCCCGTCTTTAAACTGTGAATGCCATTATAACTCTGGAAAACAATGGACCTCTAGGAACAATGGTTTCAGCAAAGTAGCTACACATAAAACTATGTTGAGACCTGTAATTTATGCTTGTAATTGTATGCTGTCTTTTCCAGTCCCGATTACTCCATATCAGCTTGCCGAAAACATGATGCTGATCTTTTCCCTTTGCCAAAAACACTAGGATATTTTTATAGCACAGAATAATTACTGGTGTTGCAATTTGTAGATATAGTTAGTTATTCTGTGAACTGTGGTCGTTACGTTATTGTCACAATGTTCTTTATCTTGACAATACTCATTAGCTCCATGCTGATCCACAAAGAGAGATTTAGTGCGTTCTGCTTGTGTGAATCCATCATTGCAACCTTTTAATATGGTGGCAAAAAATGAACTGGGAAACCCAGTATGAGATCACACGACAAATATATTGAGGAGGGTTTTAAAGGTTCCAGATTCCTACACTTCAGAGCGGGCAGCACCAAATGGTGATGGTTCTATCTGGACCTGTGACCAATTTCTGATTAATAACAATCTTCACGGAGCATTGTTATTCCCCCCCCAGGCGGCGGTGGTGCCGTTAATCCAGTTAATCCAGCAATAGCTTCACTCAATTGAGCCAATGAAATCGATTGTTTACAGTGCATAGACAGTTTGCTGAAGAGAACAACAGCGTAAGAGAGATGTGAGGGAGCTGACAGCATGGAGCAGGAAGCAACTGACCCGGTTACATTCTGGCTACATACTGTGTCCGAGACCGTTTTCCACCATGAGCATTGTTAAAACAAGTAGCGCTACTGTTCCACGCTCACCAATGATCACCCACACATGAGAACGACACTAACTTCATCCAAGACAACAATCAATCTGCTGGCACGGCACGTCGGTTTCATTTCTCCAACTAGGGAAAACAGCTGCTCAAAGCTCTGTGTGCACTTTTTCTAAAAGAGGCCATTTTTATTCATTTTATTCAGAAGATTCCGTCTTGTTTTCTTTTACCTTAAATGGAGGCCTGAAGTAAAGCTCGCCGTTTGATTTCTATAAAAGTACAATTTGTCTGTGTTAAAATGATCGTACTTTGAAAATTGACAATATGATTGAAATGATATGGAAATGCATGTTGTTGATTTTATTTGATAGACGTAGTAGAGGTAGGTTTTAGTACGTGTTGGGAAACATACTGATATCTGGGTTTCAGTATTAAAATTCTGAACACATGGTATGAGCTGTGTTATCAGTTGATATCTACTGTACCTATATTCATATTGATAACTGCTCAAATTTGATATTGTTTTAAATAATGCTTACAAAGGAAGCAGGTTTATCAGGTATCACCTTTGCAACACTAAATAACCTTTCTTCACAAGGAATTCAGTAACATGGCTCTGTGAGAAATGACACCACTCGTGTATTTTTTCTCTGTTTTTAAAAGCTACAAGTACAGGAAATAAAAATGCTACGGCTGTAAAGATAAGCCTTTTTTTAGATAACATAGAGGCTACAATTCACGCTGTGTTCTTGGAGATGGATCAAGGCTAGCTTTGCTGCAGGTAATCCAAAATTACTTGCATGTAAGTGGGTTTCTAACGGATATACACGCAGACGCACAGTTAATTATCACAAACGGAGATACCACACGAGAAAACAAATCTTGGCAGGCCCCCATGCTCTATTGTGATGCAACTATTGCCCTAACTGTGGAAGATAGTGTTTCCTTTAAATGTTAATCACCGGGCCAACATAATTAGCCGCTGGTCCAGTGTAACACTCCGTGTCAAATGAAGAGCCGGACTTTCCAGTGGAGAGTGATTGCACTTGAAAGTCTGGAAGATTACCACACATAAGCATAGCCTCAGACGAAATTTCCCGGTTGGCAAAACTTGATATTTGCTATGCAATTGCCTTGAAGGTTTTGAAGATTTAGCCGAGAAAGTTGTGATTGTTGCAAAGAACATCTACAGAGACGTTTGTCTGAAACTCTACTCACATGCTGTCCACTTATTTGAATGTCTCAGGGAGAGAGAGACTTGATGAAGTTTTAAATCTTAATGGCCTTACTTGTTTTGTTATTTAGTGGAGTGGAAACATCAGCAAAAAATGATATTAAAAATAAAATAACACTATTCATTTATGTCCTCGTAATTTTTTTAAGACCCTTGAGGTTTTAAATCTCTCCAGGCCTGTTCTTTCTCATGATAAAAGGGAATTAGACTGTCAAACGCCAACATCCATTCGCAGCGTCTCACTATATTGATTTTTAAATTTTGTTTTGAGACACTGCGACATATTGTGCCTCTGACTGAGAAAACCAAACTGTCTCCAAGTTATCTGGGAGACATTTAGCAACTTCAGACATGGTTACCGCTGGACAATACCTACATTTCTCTCAGGGGAAATCAATGAGAGGTAGCAAAGAATCATTAGTAGAAGTTATGCAAAAACTCCATCTTGGTTGACCAAAGAGAAGGACATCAAACTAACGGAGGATGAAGGCATACATCTTTGATATGATCCATGAGTTGCATTCATAAGTCTCAATTCAGGAGCTGAGATTATATTATATAACTATAATAATAATTTGTAAGTAATATTTTTATTGTATTTATTTTTTTTGAAGATATTGAAGATTGAAGATATGCTTCATCGCCAGCGCATGATATATTTTAGGCTGAGACACGACCATTTTCATGCAACTTAAACATATTAAAGTAATATTGGTCAAGCCCTGTACTTTTAGCTAACATTAATGTTGACATTAGCTAGTTAACTACAGTCAGTTAGCAAAGTTTATATGGTAATGTCATTTAACTTTGGCAATAGAATTTCATATTTAAAAAATTGTCCTCACTTTATTTATAGTTCAGGTAAATAAAATAAACAATACATTTATCATTATATATATATTATTTATTTCAATTAATTTATCGTTTCTCTAGCAGAGAGAAGAGCCTGTCCATCCTCTCCCTGCCACCTCATGTCACCTTCATTATCTCCAGCAGATCATCTTTCCCCTTTCTCTTTCTGCCAACTGGCTTTCTTCTTCCTTCTTTCCTCCACCTTCTTCTTTCTTCTTCCTCCTCCTCCTCCTCCTGGTCACCCACTGCTGTACTTGGCCCTGGCGTGTCCTCAGGGATGGAGGCAATTAGAACAGGGGGGTTGGTTGAATGCCTCTGTCCCAAACACCTCATCCATGAGGACAAACCACGGCCAAGTTGCAGCAGTGGGTTTCTCACTCACGTCCTCTCGTGACCCTGGATACGTGCAATCCTAAAAAAAAGGCATGGCATGACAATCATGGCAGTAAACAAAAAAACAAAACAGCAGCAGCTTAATACATAACAAAAGTTTTTGTTAGTTTGTACCACACACACATAGTTCGTGTCTCTTTTTTAAATTGTTCCTTTTTCCCCCCAAAATAGTCCTAATCACAGAGAATAGAAGAGAAACAATTATGAACAATGTTAACACAGTATAGATGCAAACTTAGGAAGATTGTAAAAGGTGGCAGCAGGACAGACAGAGCCTCAAGTACAAAATGGTCACATGGAGATATGACAGATGGGATATTGTTGCCTTACTTCCCAGCTGTACTGGCAGAAAAGTTTACCCAGTGAAGAGGCTTTAATTCTGCCCCCTCAGGTTAATGAAGAGCTGTATGCTCTTTGCTCCCTAAAACAAAACAAAAATGTTAGAGAAAGTTTAGCTATACACCACTAACCAAAAGCAGATTAGGTAGCAAAGTAAGTACACATATTATAAATAATATAATATGCATAATCAATCCCAACGATTGCACTGGACGTTTTAAGTGATATTCAACAGTCTGAAAAGCAAGCAGGGTTCAACCTGTTCAATGTGTTCACCATGGTCCATTTGTGTACTGTGAGAATAATCAATATGTAAACTGTTGACACAATGTGCCTTATTGTGTCCTTATTTAGATGTAATATGTGATATGCAAGATGTTATTGAAATAAGTAACTTAGTGGCCAATCTACTGTGAAATAAGAAGCAATATTTGTAAACTGAAGCGGAAGAGTACACCACCTAAAAGGGTGACTGCAGATCTGATTGGAGCAGAGAAGCGCTGAGAGGCGGGGGCACGCCTAAGTGCCAACAAGGGGCCAATAGGACCTGGCCCCAGCCAACCAATGGGAGAAGACTATACCTGAAAGGCGGCAGGTATAAAATATGTTGTAAACAAGACATCGAGGCCATTCTGTGGATCTGTGAGACAGAGGAACTACTTACATGTGGTCTGTGGACAGTGACATGGGTCCTCAGCTGAGCACTTTTGCAATGCATACCATATCATCATGGAATAAATACAGCTAATATGAAGAGAAGTTTTCTGAAATTGATTTCTATGCGTCTCTATTTCAAATTAAAAGAACACAACAAAATGTAATATGAAGTATACATTATTGCCACAAGCTTAGGCTTACTGTTAGGTTTGAAAGTGAAGGTCTTAAAAGTTTTACTTTGAAAAGGCTGTAACTTAGGTTGGATGCTGGAAGCATAGTAGCATAGTATAGCTCAGCTAGCATAGCCGCTAATGTCCTGTAACTTTTTCTCATTTTAGCAAAAATGTGATGTTTCAAGGTCCCTTGGTTTTTTAACATTTGTATCATTAGCTATTCGAGTGAGTTAAAACCCAATACTTACATTTGAAAGTATAATCCTCTGCTGCTGCTGCTGGGTCGGGGGACGCCATTTTTCACCAGAAACGAACTTGTCACCGTTGCGCAATAAATCTTGGGATACGTGCGACCGTGAAGGATCCATCAGTTGTTTCCTCCAAATCCGAGAAAAGAAGGCCGCATTTGTTGGCTGCATTTGAAAGAGTCTCCGAAATGGGACAGCCTTGTCGCGGGCAATGTGATGTAATCGGTCTGCAAAAGCCTCCGAAGGCTGCGGCAGCTGGATTGCGACACAGCTATAGACAGTTGACTGTAAGTAGAGGAGAACCTCGTGACCTGCGTCCAAATAGCTGTCTGGCATAAATATTGATAAAAGAGGCAGGCGCTTCTACAGGCTGACAGAGTTTAAAGGCAGAACAGGCCAGACAAAGAGAAGTGGACAGCTATGCGGAGGAATATAGAAGTGTACCACACACACACACACACACACACAAACACACACAATTAGCGCAGGAAATATTGATTGCTATGCTGTTCTTCATGTTTCCATTGAAAAACAGGACACGCAGAGCACCAAGAAGATATAGGCAGGGTGGGTTGGGCATCTACATTTCTTTATATCCTTTTGTAATTGGTACACAGAATGCACCTCGTTGGTTTTCACCAGATTAATTACATGCAAATAGAATAATGCACCAGTTTCATGCTTATTAATGTCAAACTGTTTTGGAGAGTGCTTTTCATTGGTCCCAGCCTTACATCATCACAACACTATGATTTACACTTATGAAAAAGCTTTCTATGTTCACTGCAGCCAACATTTTGCTCTGTATGCTTTTTCCGTGACTATTTTAGCAACACAATTATTAATGTGACAGCGGCGTTTGCATGTGTCAGCATAAATTATTGACATTTGCACGCACTAGTCTATAAATAGTGTTGCGGGAAGAAGGTTTGTGCCTTCATCCTCTGACAGCCTTTCAATCGCTGTCACTGGCCACTCTGAGTTTATACAGTACAATAGTAAATGGGCATACGGACAAGGAAGTGCTTCTCTCTCACTATTCATCTGTGAGGCAGGTCGATCAGTGTTCTGTCCGTGTTACTCGTATACATCACCAGATTACTGTACCTCACACAGACGGGATAAACAAAACTTAAATGTGTCTTATCTTCTACATGCTTTTTCCAAAAAATACAGGATTGGAGATGAATCAATTAGTCGATCAACCAACAATTAAAAAGGCAACCATTTTGGAAATTGATGAAGCAAAAATGATCTTCCATCTCTAAGCAGAAAAGCATTTTTGCTTAACCCCAGCCAGATATAGATACAGTATATATGTCAATTTTAGGCTATGACTGATGTATCACGTCACCATATACATTTTGGCCGATTAGTACAAAGACATACGGAAATACTTTACAATAATTAACTACAGGACACAATATGTGTCCTACCTCTCTAAAACATGTCCATAATAAGTGCACTGCAGGCTTAATGTTTCCAGTTTCATACTGGACCACATTGGCTTCCAAACCACCATATACCGTCATATCATTTTGCTCGTACATACACGCAACTCAGATTCAAGGTAAACACTTTCCTCCTTCAGCAGTTGAATTTCAAAACAGCCTTCTCGTGTCAAACTGCATGTACATCACTCTGCACAGTGAAGGTCAAACATCAAAGTAAAGTTGCAATAAGCAAAACAAATTTGAGTGACAGGAGACTTTTGAACTGTCAATGACAAAGCGATAAGATGGTAGAAAACGTTCAAATACATCTACATATCTGTGGATTTTGGAATTTGCTCTTAAAAAAAGGAGATTTAAATCGCTGGTGCTCTCTCTCCTTATCTTTTCTCTTTCTCTCTAACCCTTTCTGCCCTTCCTCTCATAATGACAAGATCATTTACTTGTCTCCTCCTTTCTTGGACACTCTGTACTTTTCCCATTTCTCTGCTTTGGCTTCCTACTCCTCTCTTCTGCAGCCTTGTTGAATGAAGTCAGTCAAAGCCTGGGGATCTCTGGAAATCCAAACAGATTAAGGACCCTGGAGAACCCAACTTTTCATCCTCTCTAAAGGTGATAACTGTCAGCCTTGGTTTTAGCTGTGACAATGATGTACATTACAAAAGGGGCATTTCATCAGACCTGTTCATCCACTGAGATTCATTCGTAAGGGTGATCCTATTTGAGATATTTATCACAACTACTTTTGGTTTTCAAAACGGATCACACCAGACACTGGTTTTCCTCCAAAAAAAATGTTAACAAGCTCCATCATTTTCCCTCGACTACAATTACGGGTCTACTGGTGAGGATGGATGCTGAATCGGTGGCTGCAGTGACAGGCTTTGCTGAGGAGCTGCATGTTGTAATGGTTTACCATTGCTCAGTGTCTGTATGAATGAGAGAGCACGCCATTAGCGCCACAGGCTGCTCCATGTTGGCGTTTTCAATAATGGGCCAATCAATGGGAACACAGGACTCGGGACTTGGGCACAAAAACAAGGAATTGTTAGCAATAATGATATCTGTCCAAGGTTCTCGGACAATAAGTGGGCTGTACATTTTCACCTTAAAATAAATATCTAATAGACCCTTGAGTACACATAATAGTGTGAGGCTATTGAAGATGCATATCTGCACTCATAAAAATAAGATTTTTTTTAATGTTATTACTGGAAGAAATTCTGCATTGCGGCATTCATAGTTTTGAACAACAACGTCTGTGATTGAGAGTCCCAAACAGAAGCAGAAATCTAAAAAAGATGTGTCCATGTGCTCCTTTCCCATTAGGAAGAGAAAGGGTTTTGGAGGATAGGCGTTTGAAACTCTCCACATCCAAGAACAGATTCCAATTATAGATCAGGGCTGTGCCCGTCTCAGTCTTCTTTCCTTCAGATCATACTCTGGAGTGCTTGCATTTTCTCCCTCAGCAAAACAAACACAAAACACATTCACATTCTAAACTGCTCGCGGTGAGGACAGCAGCAGCCAGAGAGAGCAGGAGAGAAGGACTATTTGAAATCATGTCAGTGTGTTCTAGTTGGAAGATAGTTTTACCCAGAGCTCCCCGGCATAGGAGGGAGAGGCCCGCTGCGAAGATGCAGCTTCAAAGTGAATAACTGTGTGAAACTACCATCTGTTTGCTCCAACGTATGAAATCGACACTTTAAAGGCGGCTTATTTTAAGAGCAGGATGTTGTAGGCTTTGATGTCGATAACATGCTTAGAATGCTTTAAAAATCGGAGTTAATATAGATATTTTTTGACTGAATGATCTATTCTTGGCCAGTGCTTCACTGCAAAATACCAAAAAACGCTAAATAACACCTATTATTGTTATCATTATTAGTAGTGGTATCTTCTTATTTCTGTACACATATTTCCTGTTCAAAATCCACAGGCCATCATAGTTACTCAGCATTGCTATATTAGTGCAGCGGGAGCTTATTTAATTTGAAATATAGCGTATGCTGCCGAGAGGTCTCTGGTGTAATGAATGAATTGGTTTTGTTCTCACTGGAACATCCCTCTCCTCTCCTTTTTAATTGAACAATCAGTTTGTAAACATAGCAGATGTGTGTCACCTCCCACTGGTCAGACTGGACACCAAATATAATTGCAGGTCTGTTTACACAACAGACAAGAACCTCGAGCTGCAACCAGGCTAATGATTGTGTCCGAAATGGATTCATTTAATTAACTGACCCATCGTTACATGTATGACTTTTATGAGAAAATAGTAAACAATTAAATGTAATGAAACATCACAAGATTCCAATGTTGGGATTATATCTTCTGTCGATTTATTTTGAAAATTGTTTCAGCACAAGTGTCAACGGCCTGGCTTCAGTGCACCATGCTAGCATTTGTATATCTGTATGTTTCTGTGCACTGGCTGTGAAAACAAATGTCCTTATGGGACAATAAATCAATCTGAAGTAGATTTACGAGTGCTATAAGAAGAAAAGGAATCTGATAATGCCTGATACAGGCATAGAGTGTGTTGAACTGAGAGCAACAACCAAACCACCAGGCAATCAAAGGAAATTGAGACCAAACCACAACTAACAAACACTACAAAACGCCTGTGCGTCTACTCAAAGCACCACCGGCTTGTTACAGCACATCAACACCACGGACAGTCGCATTACCAAGTCAGAAACGCAGGAGCAAGCACGTTTGCAAAATGAACACATTTATTACAGTGCAACATATAGCCAGATGGATGAAGATAAAGATGCCCTCACCATTAACAGACGAGTGGGAGAGAGTGTCAATGTTGAACCGTTCCAGGATAACGTCCTTTTGTCCCCCCCCCCAGAAAGGTCAGCTGCACTTTCTGGGTCCTCTATCTTCGGGAAGTATGGCTCCTTGATGTTGTGTCAAGATGTGATGATGTCCATCCATTAATATGCAGCATCGTCCTCAGTCTTAATGCCAATGTCATGCCCTCGCACATGCGTTCCGTTTGCCTCTATGTAAATGGGCCGGGTGTAAACACTGTGTTTGGTGTCAGTCTGAGGATGGGGCCTGCGGGAGAGGAACAGCTGAGGTGAGGAGAGGGGCGGCGGTGACCGATGCTAGCCGCTAAGATGTTAGCATCTCTGTCTCTGCACTAGACCCGCCAGCAAACACCTGTTTTCCTCAGGAGCAGTTGCACGTGAACTCCCATTAACCCAGCTAGTGTCTCGTGAACTTCAAAACCAGTTTGTATGCAGAACTAATGTGTCACTTTTACATTAGCTAGCTTAGTCATCTCAGACGCGTGGTGAAGCCACTTCCTGTAATCAATTAACACCTGAGAGAACAAAACCCCACAATCTGAGGTTCCGCCTTGTCACCCCACCGCCAATTTGGCAGCCTAATTCCTTTTGGGTGGGCATCACATAATGGAGTTGTTTTTGGGTGACTGTGGTTTGAGTGTAGATATCTTCTTTTAATGGTCACACACAAAGCGCAGCACACACAGTGAACTTTAGACTCTGAATCCTATCCTAGTATTTGCAGCAGTTGGCAGCAACTATACAGAGCCTTACAGAGCAGTGTGGGGGTACGGTGCCTTGCTCAAGGGAACCTCAGCAGTGCCCAGGAGGTGAACTGGTGCCTCTTAAAGCATCAGTCCACACTCCATACTTTGTCTGTTCGGGGACTTGAACTGGTTCCCAAGTCAAGTCCCTACAGACTGAGCTACTGCCGCCCTGCAATATGAGACTGTAGGGTAGCAGAAAGAAAATGTTTTTCAATAGAAGTCCTTAATGATATGTTGCTTTGAGGGCCAGTTCCGTGTAGGAAAATAGGAAACTGATATAAAAATAACAATGTTTGCTTGGAGCAAGACTTGTTCTGTGTAAGAAACTGATATAAAAATAACAATGTTTGCTTGGAGCAGGACTTGATAGTAAAGTGAATGTGGTGGATAATCCTAGACTGTGCTCGCTGTAGCCTACATATGTCTAAAAGCTACTGTATAATGGACAAATATTGCGTAAGAGTGGAAGTAAAACATCAGCTACGTTGGGTGCAATTAAAAATCTCAACTCTATTCATCTGGCTAAGAAACGTTTTAATTATCATAATGTCAGCAGTGTTTTTACTTGGGCAATACATGTCACATTACTTGCGGTCACTTAACTTATGTTTAAGAGTTAGAGGAGCTCCAGAGTGACCTTCCCACTGGGGACATGTCTGTTTGCATTACTTGATTACAAAAGTCTTAAGAACTCTTCAGCGTTGCTTCAATTAAACCACCACCTTTAAACACATGATGGGGAAAATCAATTCATTGCATTACAAAGCAGTATATGCACTCAAGCAATTCATTTGGAGAAAAAAAGGTAAAGCTCCATGAGACTTGTGGGGCTTCGTCTGCAAAATATTTCATGAAGTGTCACGCAAACAATGTTACTAAATACAGCACTTTATTTCATGGGGTAAAGAGAAGATCAAATAAAGTGCACAGTTTATCTCTCTGAATTAATAGGCATTAAATTGTGGATCTCCCCAGTGATGCCAGCAGCTCAGTGCCACTGCAACACCTCGGCTATGACTAATCATTATTTTCTTGTAGCAGCAGCCTTAAGGCTTCAAGCAGGCATTGGCAATTCATGGCAACACTATGGAAAATGGCAAGATAAGACCACATGGTAGGCTACATACTGTATAATGTGCTCGTAGCAAGTATGTTTGTCTGTATCCGGCAAAGCCAAAACAAATTAAGCTTTCTGCAAAATCATACAAATCAAATACAATAAAGTTTCTCACAATAATGTTCAATTGTGTCCTTGAATTGCCAGGGGTGATTCAATCTCTTGACAATGTGAAGAGGAACAAACACTTTTTTATTATTTTTATTTTTTTTTTTTATTTTCGCAGAAGCAGAACAGTGTTATGTACAAACAACCTCAATAGAATGTGTGTGGTGATGCTTACATCTGCTACATTTATAAATAGTGCAGAAATAGGGCCGCAGCAGGGGGTGGCTTGTGTTGTGTTCTTTTAATTTGAAATAGAGACGTGTAGAAATCAATTCCGGAAAACTTCTCTTCAGGTAAACGATATTTATTCGATGATGATGTGATGAGCATTACAAAAATACACAGCTGCGGTCCGTCCTACTTCACTGTTCCACAGACCACATTAAAGTAGTTACTCTGTCTCACGGATTCACAGGACAAGGGCCGATCTATTGTCTACAACATCTTTTACATCCGGAGCCTTTTCAGGTATAGTCTTGTCCCGTTGGTTGGCTGGGGCCAGGTCCTATTGGCCCCTTGTTGGCCCTTAGGTGTGTCCACGGTCAGATCTTCAGTCACCCTTTTAAGAAGTGGTGTACCCTTACGTTTTTACAGTTTACAATATTACATATTATTTCACAGTATGTTGGTCATTCTTAGGCGTAGCTACTTAATTCAACAACATTTAACATTTCTAAAATAAGGATGAAAATAAGGCACATAGTAACAATTTACACAATTTTCAGAATACTTCTAAATAAGGACATAATAAGGTGCATTGTAACATCTTATATATTGATTTTTATTACACTTGCAGTATCTGTGGCCACCTTGGAAACCTAATTAAAATGTCAGTCAGTCAGAGGATGAATGCTAAGAGGCTGAAGTTGTTTGAATGACAATGTTTGATTTACAAAAAAAAAATGGCAGATTACAAAACACATCAATGGCTCGTAACATTATTTTCAATAGAGGCATACGGTATAGAGCCTCTTTCATTATGTGGTCTACAGCCCCATTGTTTTACTGTGGCGACCACAGGGGCCTGCACACTCACTCACGTACGGTAAGCAAAGTTTCCGATGGCGGGCTAACGAAATTACAGATGTATGAACCTTGCGGTGGAAACAGGCTACGGAATTGACATTTTACCTAAAGACGCCAATGACAGAGATGACTATAAGAGTTTTGTTGAAGAGGATGGTGGAAGGACACTCGGGCAGAGAGGAGCCAAGTCTTCATGGCGCCCTGTGTGGTGGTGGTGGATGCTTCTGCACAGGAAGACAAAGAACAATGTGTGTTAATGTTTACCGTTGGTGAAATGAGGAGTGCAGCGGTTCCCGCATCAATTGCTTTGCTAAATGGTAAACAGACTTTTGCAACAGTCTGTGTATTTGTCACGGCCAAAGTGCGACTTGCAGGTTCCACTTAGTGTCATTCAGTGTTGATCGAGGTGGCAGACTAACATATTTGGATGGGGAATAGCCTGCAGCTTGTTTTCGGGTTCTTCAGAGAAAGTCATCCACATATGGTGAGTGATTGGCTGGTGTGCATGTTGTTGTGTCCTTTGATGTTCATTTTACTGATTTTAAATCATGTGCAAATGGATGGTGGTGAGACTTTGCCTACATACAATGCAGCAATTGAATAATGTTGCCATACTGTGTGTGTTTTGGACGTTTTTTTCGAGAGGGGGGGGGGTGTTTTTGTTGTTGTTGTTGTTGTTGCAAACCCCATTTATATTGGCTATCAGTCTTAAGGGTTGGGAGTCTCCTCAGGCCTCTGTGCTCTTAAACCGTGGTTGATGGCAGCCTCGTCTCCTATATTCAACCCTAAGAAATGGATATTGCAGAGATGTGCAGCAGAGAGTAAGACATTAGAGAAGCTGGATTGTATGCGTTTCTCTATGTGCTCCTGTCTTCTAGGCTATAGTTGTGTTAGAAAAGACGACTTGTCACATTTTTACATTGCTGCAATATTGAATACGTCCCATCTGCTGCTATTATATGGTTGAACACTTATAGTGATGTATGTTCCAATAGGATGCTAG
Organism: Bovichtus diacanthus; assembly: GCA_943590825.1. Lineage (NCBI taxonomy): Eukaryota > Metazoa > Chordata > Actinopteri > Perciformes > Bovichtidae > Bovichtus > Bovichtus diacanthus. The sequence continues at coordinate 2,612,602 of CALSBV010010690.1, forward strand.
TTTTTCAGGTGTGTGTGCAGACATTACCTCCTACTTTCATTGCGCATCAAAGCCCTGTATACTGTAGCAGTTGAATGTGCTGCGTATGGCCAGGATCTTTTCAGATCTCACTAATTTGGCCTTGGGGCAAATTATGTTTCATTCAGACCTTTTCAAGCTTTTTGTATTCCTGCTGCAACAGTCTTATCAGTGTCAATTATGCCTTTTATTAAAACCACCTTAAAGGTCGAGGCTGACAACTACTGGAAAAACATGGTGTTTTGTCTTGTCCGTCTGTGACTAGATGACTCACTGTATACAGCTGGAGGAGCAGAGCCTATAGAAAGCCATCAAGACGCCAGTAGTGGAGACAATAAAGCCTCTTTTAATTGAGTCTAAAGTAGTGTAAGCAGTGAAACCGATCGTACAATAAAATGAACATTCACGTACTTTGGTGGAGCTGTGCTGTTATTATTTGAGGCAGGCATCTCATGCTACATCTCACTCCTGCTATTGTACTTACAGTAGAAGACATTGACGTGTGCCAGTTGAAATGCATTGTTTGCTGCTCCAGCCCTTCATCTCTAATTATAAAATGGCAAACTTCATTCTGTCTGGTTCTCTTTCTCGTAGGTCGACAGCTAGGCTGTTCATGCTTCATGGCACTTCCCCCTCTCAAGCTATTTCCCTGTTAGCCTAACCTAATATTGACTGGAATAGGAAATTTAAAGCTGCTGTAAACATTCAAATGTCTGGCAGGCCCACTTCCAATTTCACAGATACAGGCCTGGGAGTTATTATGGAAAAGAAAAGCTCAATATCGCTGTGCATTAAAGAGAAGAAGACAATACTGTTTTGCTCCCTGTGCAAGGTCTTCCAATCTTGTACACTAAAGAGGCAATATTTTATGGGGAGCGCTAAATCCAAATATCTCGTTGATTTGTGTTTTCGCTATAACACACAATTTTACTGGTTAATTCAATGCCTCTGCAGGAGTTTATTGAAAATGATGATAATAATTGGCATTTAAGGAGCCAATGTTTACCTCTAAGGCTTATCTCAGCTGGGGTCAACCCCATGCCTCGCTACAACTTGAGCAATTCTGCCCCTTCAGTACTAGCAAGCCTTGAAAGGGGTCAGAAAACCATGTCAATGTGTCTCTCAGTTTAATTCTATTAAGCACAGGTTCAAGCTCCAAATTAAAATGCAAATTACCTCAGTAATAAAAGCCAGCGAGAGTACAGGCAGAGATAAGGTACATCCTTCCCTTTTATTGCCGGCGCTTATGAAGTACAAACCTCTTTTTAATGTAAAACTTAATTTAATTCTGAAGAACAAAGTGTCTCAAAACACATTGTCTTACAACAGGTTCTGTCCGATTTGTTTTATGTTTCAAACAAAATGGAATCATGGCTTCAAAGCGTGTACTGTGTCTTCTCTCATTTTTGAACTACTTGGACGGTTATAGGCAATTGTTTTTTAGAATTAGGTTCAACTGCATCTTTAATTGAGAGGACTGTGTATCTGTCATTAGGATTTATAAAAATATAAAACTAAATCTCACTTAATCAATCTAACCCAAACCAAATCACATATGATGTGAAACTACCAAGGGTCACCTGATGAACCTGAGGTCAGCCCAGCTCTCTTCAAAATAACGACAACACAACTGCTTCCCAGACCTGAAAATCCAGCTAACAATGATAAGTACTAGTAGAAGCAAAGGTGCTAATATACAAACGGATGGGTCAAACTCGTAATTCTGCGTTTCCATTTCGTGTTAAGCTGTCAAAATGTGAGCAGTTTGCCTGCACTGTATTTTGCCTCCTTGGTTCCCTGCAGCTTTCTCAGTGAGAGCTCGGCACCTTTTGGACACATGTTACCAAGTATATGTGGTGAATGTCAGCATCAAGGAGATAACAGCTTGACATCGTGCTGGTCTGTTATCACTGTGCAACGCTCCAGAGCAGCACAGCTGCAGGAGCAGAAGTCTTATCAATCTCAGAGTTGAGGCGAGAGAGCAGCAGAAGGATGGAACTCTAAAAGCTGCCATGAGCCCTTTAGGCTCCCCCTAGCGACACTCTCTGACTCCCCACACGCAGATAGTGCAGCTAATATTCTGAAGGCCCGACCTTTACATTCCTATAAGGAGAAAAGGAGAAAAAAGAGGGGGTTTGGGGGGGGGGGGGACGGTGTCATAATCCGAGCTCTTTAGTCATCCAAGGACGATTAGCATGGCGCCCTACGACACAGAAGGTGACGCAGACTCTTTGACAGCTCAGTGCATACAAATTAGGGCTTTTACTGTGCTAGGTAGACAAAC
>CALSBV010010690.1:2617616-2655873 GCA_943590825.1 Bovichtus diacanthus
TCTCTCTCTCTCTCTCTCTGTGTCTGTGTCTCTCTCTCTCTCTCTCTCTCTCTGTGTCTGTGTGTGTGTCTCTCTCTCTCTCTGTCTCTGTGTCTCTCTCTCTCTCTCTCTCTCTCTGTGTCTCTCTCTCTCTCTCTCTCTCTGTCTGTGTCTCTCTCTCTGTGTCTCTGTCTCTCTCTCTCTCTGTCTCTCTCTTACTCTCTCTCTCGCTCTCTCTCTCTCTTACTCTCTCTCTTCCTCTCTCTCTCTAGATATATCTATATATATCTATATATATATATATATACTGTATACACACACACACACACACACACACACACACACACACACACACACACGTTGTATAGGTCAGATGCACTATTTTGTTTTTACCTGCCTCACAAATATCACAATATTCAGACCAGACTTCAGAAGAGGTCACAGGTTTGTTCGTCTTCTCCATCTAGCTACAGTGTTTGAGTATGTATGGGAAAAATGGAAATTGAAGTCAATAACACCAGGGAAGATTCACGAGCTTACTTAATCAAAATGACAAACGACCACGCAGAGGATGGCACCAACATACTCCTCAGAAATTAGATGGATATTGTCCCACCTGCTCAGGGCTGCATGAGTCACAGCAGACACTGGTTACATGGTGAGTGTGCTTAATGCACACAAGCCGTATTAATCATGCATACATTGCCATAGGGAATATATGGAGTTTTAAGATGAACTCTGTATCTTACTGATGATAAACACATTGCTTGGCCAGAGGTGCAACATGTAGGAAATTCTGAATAAGTATAAGCTGTGGAGTTGTTCAAGTAATACTTGTGGATGTGCTGTAGTGTTGCATAATTGGAGAAATGTGATAAACACTAATCCAGGTGGTGGGTCCCATGGAGATTTATTTTTTTGTTGACAAATTGTAATGTTAAACTTGTGTTTGATGTTATATGGAATAATGGTTATATATTAATGTCCGTTGAAAATGTATCTGAAAATGTAACAAATACAATCCCAAATCTGAAAACTCTATTTGCAAAAAAACATGATTTAAATCAAATGTGATATAATAAGAAATTGAATTATGTGATACTTTTATCACAAACATAAAACTTGACTAAGACGGTGATAAAACACTGTCCTCTAAGAGTCTGGTGATAAAATAAAATGATGATTGAGACTATGAACACAACCACTTGTTTACGCCCCTGTGCTGCTAGCGAATGACAGGAGATAAAAAAGACAACTTGTAAAATGGCACACCACGCTTTGACACGCGTAGTACTACCGTGTAAAGCTCCGGCCGATGGCGGCATGGAGGGAAGCAGGTGCAGTTCGTATGCATGTGCTGCTGCAGTGAGGCAGAGTTTCAGTTTAAGGGGGCATCACGTGACGAGGAATTACTAATCCACTTGACGAGGCGGCTTCAACCACAGGTGCTTTCCCACAGCACATTTGTTTTTTAATTGAGAGAAAATGTCTCTTTCCTGTCATGATTTCAACGTGCACGCCGCACCAGCCTCAGGTATTCAACCGTAAAGCAGATGGGTTACCGCGAGGCAAAGTATATCAAGGGAGTAAAGTAAAAAAAAAAAAAAAAAAAAAAAAACAAGAATCTGTAAGGCTATTACGTCTAGGGTGATGTTCTTCCAGAATCACTTACATTTTAAGATTAACGACGAAAGATGAGAACAGAGAAAGAAAGAAAGACTTTGAATAATAAAAAATTGATCTGTTAAGGTTAAATGTGATAATGATGATGATGTCGATTTAAACTTAAGGATCTAAGCCATTTTTTGACGGAGGTACAAAAATCCATAATTGTAATTATAATAAATATAGGCGTTATTATTGTTGTCATTGCCTCTGCTGCTATTTTCTTTTCTTTTTAATTGTGAGAAAGCCTGCCAAGCTCCGAGTCGATGAGTGATGACATCTCATCTTCGGTGTTGACGGTGTTGGCAGTGTTTCTGTGTTGGAGCACCCGACATTGAAATGAATTATGTGGTCAGTGCGTTCTTAACTGGTAACGTGAACCTTACATTTTCCCTAATATACTGGAATAACTTCACTATTCATGCTCATACTTTGTTGACCGTTGTTACCTTAGGTTTATTCAGGTTTAGAAACAAAGCTTTATATTCAGTGTTGCCTGTTGTTCGCAGTGACCGTACCCTCGACAGAGGTGACAGAGGCAGACAGAAAGCGCTGAGGAAGGCAGCTATAAAAAAACAGTAGCAGCTGGCCAACATGTGAATTATTATATGAAATATATCAAAAAGTTAGGACACACTTTCTCTCGATAATTATGTTTTGTTCAAAAATGTTTTGGGTAGGAGTGCTTCCTGGACTCTAAATGAGTTTGATCAAGAAAACACCAAGGTCCTTTCTTTTTTAAACAATTAAAATGCCTTTATTGTATTGTGAGACTTAAAAATACACTCTGACACTTCTCGGCATCAAGCCAAGGTTTGGTATTTCTATCTTTTTATAGCGAGCCTGTTTTGTAAAACTAATTTTAAGTATGTTATAGCCGACACTGTAGCCTTTTACTCTGTACATTTCATTTAGGTGCATAGTTAATGCACACAGTATGTGTGTGTGGCCCCATGTGTGTAAAAGATGATTGTATGTTAGGGCCATTTTATATAATGTACAAAACACGATAAGTGCACATACAGACCTGAATAAATGAGTGGAGAATTAGAATGAATGCATAATTCCATATCGGGCACGAGGGGTCATCGAATGCTTTTATGGGTGTGAAAATGATGTGAATCATATGCTCTGGCCTTTGCCGTCCGTCACCAGATCTGAACACAGTTGAACACCTATTGGAGAATTTAGACAGCCCTCTCCACAACCATATTCAAAACCCCAAATGATTGAATATCTTTTGGGGAAAATGTCGTTTAATTGCCCCAGTAGCGCTCACAGCCTTGGAGAATCTATGACGAGGAGAACTGAAGCTGTGGCGCCACACGAACACACGAACGTTTATTCGTTTCACTGATAAGTTTTTGGAAAGCGGCCATGTTTTTATATACCTAAGCACTGCTGAGTGTCCTGAAAGAAGCGACCCCATTTCTGACCAGGACCTTTTACCATACGCTGCCACATACCACATTTGCATAGATGGCCAACATTTGATTTTACACTGATCTATAACTGCTTCCCATCATAGCTAGCTGTGGAAATAGTCAACCAGATGATGACTTGTCAGGCCAGATCCAAATTTGCTTGATTTTCCGTGCAGTGATTGACAACAGCTCCTAATGCCCTAGGATATTCTGTCTTCCTACCATTCCAGAGAGATAGGATTGAATGACGGCTTTTCGCTCTCTTCAACAGCATTTTACTTATTAATCACATTGGGAGTATGAACCGTGAAATGAAAGCCATCCTGCTAAACTACTCCGGCCTTGACTAAATAAATGGTCCTCCAAGGGAAATAACTTTTCTTAGGATTGGTTTGGTGGCAATATTCCGAGACTATGCAAAATACCCCAAATATGCTGTAAATCAAACGGCAACATAACAACTTGAAGGGAATCAAACAAGCTGCCTCTTTTGCACTGAAGAACTTCAGATTACTGCAGACAATTTACTAATAATTAACAGATAAAAAAGAACAAAAATAATCAGATTAAGCTTCAACTATGACTCGTGCACATTTAATCAAATGTTTTTTTTACCTGTTTTAAACGTATAATGTTGTTGTCCAGGAAAACTTGGAATGCGTGTAGTTCTTGGCAAGATCTCGCTACTTTTATTGCTAATTTAAGGGGGATGTGCCCCAGATAGAATACAAAAAAAAGACTGAGATTGATAGTGGCCTTGGATATATATGGTTGGATACAAGTATTTTCTGTTACATTGAAGTTACATTATATGATAATGGTCAATGCAAAAGTAACGCACTAAACAGAAGTAGCAGTATATGCACAATGTGGAATTTATAATGTACTATGGGTATCATAGCTATGCCCTATGTTTAGAGTCAGCAGACCAGACCTTAATTTAAAGTGAGACTTTTGACGCCCAAGCCCTCCCCAACTCTCTCTTTTAAAACATATTTTTTATACCAATGTAAATACAGCATGGCCTCATACTGAACAGTGCTTGGCATCCGCTTTGCCATACTATATGAAAATGAGTTAGTTGCATCTTTTGATTCATTTAAATGAGCTCAATGAACTGTGAAAAAATGTTAATTTTCTTCATGGGAGCCTTTTGTGCTCCACATCCCTAAGGAAATGGCAAGAATACATTGCAAAAAGTTCGACCGGCTCGAACTTGGTTCAAATTCAAAAGTGATGTCACTCTCTGGGCACGGTAAAGCCTGTCTTTATTTTAGCTGAGCTTCGCTTCACTGATCTTACATGGCGTTTTGGGTCCAACATAAGGCAGTTTACTTTGCTCGTTAAACACATGGTCACACTCCGGGACTAACAATATATAGAAATACAGGCTCATTTTCTTTAGCAGAAAAGGCACTTATGTAAACTATTTGTCAGAGAATGCACGTACACACGAATGCTGTCTAACACTTTACGTTTAAAAATAGCCCTGGCAATATCTGGCAATATCACCATATTGTGTGCAAGTTTATCTTACCGTACATCAAACTTCAACAACAATCACTATTAGTTTTATTTGTTATGTACAACATAGAATTGCACCAGTATTTTATTTAAACTTAGATTCACATTAAATAAAACTATGTAATTGAGTAGTATTTCGCTAGTTTTTCCTCCCACTCTGCATATGCATATAAACTATGCACCATGTTGCATATACTCACATGCAACATGGTGCATAGTTTTACAGAGGATCAAAGACTTATTTCCTGACATAAGAGACAAAGTCCCATATACGCCCCCTGGTATTCGTAGACATTGTTATGCGCAAAGTGTTTAAGCTGTGATTATGAACTATGAATGTTCATGATCAACTCTGATCTATAATTATCATTATATAATCCATCAAAGAAAATGTGACTCTTCTAAGACCTTTCATCATTTAGTTCAAAGAAATCATGTCTGCCTCATTTGATATGTCTTCCACGTTATCTGATGGCTCCGTCTGTAAGAGGCTTTAAAGCTATGTAAAACTCACTTGAGTGATAATGACACCGCTTCTCACTTAATGTTCTTTTTCTCATCACAGTCCCCTGTCAAAACTGTTGTTTGAAACAAATACAATCCACAATATCAGTCTGTACACTACAGCAATTCTTTTTACTAGGACAGTGAAGTACAAACAAACTTAAAGCTGCCAGGAACAACAAAAAGTGTTGCGGGTGAACACAAGCATTTACTTATAACTATTACGGCACTCGGAGAGCTAGACCTCCGCCAAGGCCGATGGTTCATTGACATGCTCCTCGGATGGTCCCAATTTCCCGACTTCGGTGTGTTCTTATACTTCAGTGGTAATGTGGAAACAACATGGACGCCACAAAAAAGATGCATTTTATTGGTCAGAGCGTTTAAACAACACGTTGATAGCTATTTCCGAGTTGGTCTTCCAACTTGATGGGGCGTTCATGGGAACTTTCCTAGTCGTTAATTAGTTGTTGTTTTCACATTTTTCTATATTTATATTTTTATATATATATATATATATTATTTTATTTATTTATTATTTTTATTTATTTATTTTTTTTTTATTTTAATATATATATATATATATATTCGTATAAAACATTTAGCACTATTTGTAAATTTTAGAATCTTATGCTATCTCCTACTGTGTATTACAACTGTTGCACAACAATTTCCCTCGGGATAATTAAAGTTCTATCTTATCTTAGTTAAAGTGATTGATGGTCAAAATTATTGAGTTCATATGAAAGACCACCATAAATATGAAAATGTTTTCCTTATAGTTTTGTTAGTTTGATTCTAGTTACCAGGTACACTGTTTCGGTCACTAACACATTACAAGTCTCACTAATTTCATTCATTGAATAAACAAAGAGAATGGACATACTTAAGTTATTGCCGTGTTTGGTATTAGGAAGCATTTTTTCTATACTCTCCCATCATCAGGCTGGTCGCTAAATTATTAAAATCAGTGCTGTTGTCCCACTGGCATACACAACACACACATTTCTGTATTTGAAATGAACCAAACTTGAACCTGACCCAAGATGAAACTGTGCTACAAAGCTACCCTGACCAGATCCCAAACATGATACTGTGTCAGGATACTTTGATGAGAATCTAATAAAAGGTCAAGAAGTTTGGCCATTTATGTGAAAGGCCACAGCAAGTTTCCAAGTATTGTTAGATTTTCCAAGTCTGGCGAGTAGATAAACAGAAAAAGGTATCTTAGTTTTTAGCTCGGACAGGTCAATGAGGCAAAATACAGCCTTTTCTTTTTATTTTTTTTAAACATCACCATCAGTCTAAACTGCAAGACATTTCGAAGGCATGTTTGAAATGCTCTTACAGAATAGACTTTCAAATTCATTTCCAAAAGAAAAACGTATAATATAACACTATTACATGGTTATTACTTTATAAATCATGCCCTTTAATCAGTCAGGACCAAAATGAAATGAATGCCTACTGCATGCTCTTGGAATAAGATTTGGTGATACAGTTAATTTGCTGGTTAATTGATTACTATAGCTACAGCAGGCTGTAGCTCAGGAGCCTGTCATAAATGTAGTTGTGAATTTACAATATCCAATTGGACAACTTTAAGTTATGGGCAATTTTGTGTTTAAACATGCCCATGCCCGTTTTAGAGTTTAAATTATCCGATTTGGAATTTTGGACTGCAATTATGGCATCATGTGGGAAATGCTTTTCATACTATAATTTACATTAATAAGGAGTTTAAGCCTCTGGTACTTACAGGTTACTTTACGGGCTTGAAATCCTACATAATCCACACAATCAGGAGGACAATGTTGTTATAACCCTGTTGTCTTACATCCTGAACTCTATAAAAGTTGCCACAATCAATCTGTATTTTTCACCGAATATATTCCACAAACAAAACCGCTCCGTGCATCAGCGCTTTCAACACTCCAAAACAGCTGGAAATAATTGTCATTAATTTTTTTTGGGGACATTTTCCTTTTAATGGAAAAAAGACAAATGACCTTTCCCGTCTGTGAGAATATTAATTGAGATTTATACCTTAAGGGAACTTTGAGTGCAGCAGTCTGGATGAATGTACATCAGAAAGCAATTCTGGAGGCCGTTATAAAAGTCTCAGGTTTGTGCTCTTTCAGACTCCTGTCGCTGAAAATGAGAGTGGTTTCATGTGGTGCGGTCTGTGACAAGGCAGGGCATTGATGAAGGAAGCAGCAGGGCCCACACACTCTACGTCCCATCTCCATGGTGCAACATATTAAACTCTCATTTACTGACAAAAGACATTCAGCCCTGCTGTTAGTCACACTAGTGCTACAACAAGTAGTGGCAGAATGAGAGATGGCCTCTCTTTGTCTTAATCACTGTTCAACATATCTGCTCTGTACCTTTACGATTTTGAGTGGCTTGAAAGCTAAAATAGTAAATGCATAACATATCACACAATTCTTACTGAACACTTGCAGAAAACCAGCATGAATTTACAGTATGCTGCTGAGCACTGTGATTGTTTTTTTTTTTTTTGCATGTTTCACATCAAGGAAATGTAAATTTCATCCACACATTTGGTTCCTATGTTGATAAAGTTTCTATTTTCCACTTCAAACAGGAATTAGAGGGGGAATCCTTTTAACAGAGCAGTCTAAATTCTTACAGTACGGTAAGTGGTTTAAAAGCTGTGGACAGGGATAAAAAAAAAAAAAAGTGACTGTCTGTTTAATGGCTGGATTTTGACATAGAAACACCCTAATCTGCTGTTACTTCTGCTGTAAACAGAAGTGTTCTCGACGGCTTTGTCAAAAGAAGCACCATCATTTTGTGCTGCTGCTTCCGTCACTGATCAAAAAGGCCGTCTGGCAATTTTTCAGCGTGCAATCTCTTAATGGCAGAGGTTGTTTATATATTTGAGCAGATTCAAAGCGCAGTTTTGTTATTAACTCTGAAAGGGCATATCCAAAGCACCTGTCTTGCTTTATTGTCAAAAACACATATGCAACAAACCGTCTCCCATATTCTTACAAGACAAAAAACACTGTGATTCTTTAATCTTTAGTAATACAATTTCCATGGTTATACATTGTATAGATTTTTACAAGATACTACAAATGCAATTTTTCTGGTTTGTGTTATGTAATTAATAATTTTCTTCTGTTCATTGATTTAACCATACAATTACTTTAGCATAATGATACTATAAATCATACTGTGTACAATTTTTTTCTAACTATTTCAGCTGGAGTTTCACGCACACAGGGGCACGTTGTTTTTATGTTCCATACACTCATTTGGCAGAGGAGGTATGCTGTGGAGGAAAAGTAAAAGGTACTCATTATGCAGCAGAATGGGCCCCGTTTGTGCTATAATATTGCATATCATAATACTGGGTTATTATTACTGATGCATTGACATGTAAGGAGCATATATACTAGGGTTGTAATGATTTGTGTATTCATGCTGAACTATCAAGGTACGGGGGTCAGCCGCACACAGCTTACACGCTATGTATATTGATTCACGTAATGCGGAACCAAAGTTCACACATGTTTTGTGTGTGAAATATTAAACAGCAAAATAACCAGTAGCAGTCACATAAAGGTAATGGAGTAAAAAGTACAATATTTCCTTTTGATGTCTTGTGGAATGGAAGTATAAAGTGGAAATAGTTTAGTACCTCAAATTCAATTGTTACAAAAAAGGCAGTATGAATTCCTAGTGTATGCAGAATATACATTTTTTTTTCTTTTACTCTATTTTCTAAATGTAAGACTACTGTCTTTTGCATTCAGCGACATTATCAATTTTTGTTTTCACTGAATCGCAATAGAGCCATCTGGTTTTTCTTAAACCATGAGAACACATTTAATAAAGTTCTATATATAACAACATTAAATCAGCTAATATAAAACAATATCCACATCACATGCTGTATAAACTCCCATATGTCCAGCTTGTAACCAGCATATGCTGACTTGTTGGAAGAGACTTCTCGTTAAATCAGTTACTGCTGTTGCAGTGGTGCAATTCTCCAAACTCCAGGAACTCCTGGAAACTTTTTTCCTTTTCTTGGGAAATCTACCTTTTTAGCTTACTATATACTGTATATTAATGCGGAGGGGCGTTTAACACAGATAAGCAGTATGCAAATAGGTCATTTAGAAATTGTTTGGTTATATTAACTCTTAGATTACAACTGCAGCATAAATGTGCACATTTTAAAAAGGAGAAAGAAAATAGCAACAACAAAATACTTCTTTTGTTGTTTATTTGGACCTCTCATATAGACCACAGAGGAGTCTCTGATCCTTCAATCTTATCTCTCCGTATGCAGGCTTAAGTCTGCCAGGTCTCTAATGCTGCAGAATAGTGCAACACCAGTATTTTAAGACTGCCTTGATTCAACGGAGTGCAATGTTTTCTACAACAGGACCAGAAACTTTTACAGAAACCTTTGGAGAAACATTTGTTTCTGCAAGATAAACAGACACAATAGTCAAGTTGAACAATAACCGGCACCAGTTTCCTCACTGTGCCAAATGACTACTTCTGCCTATTTAGGAAGGAAGGAGTTGTCATAGAAAGACAAAGCTGCCAGAAAAAGAGGACCATTTTAATACGCATTTCTCAGCTAATGATAATGTAAAGTTTGCCCTCAGGTCCTCGAAACATCACAAATAATTGAAAAAACAAAAGCTCTCCTGTAAACAAGCTGCCCCTTGCCTCACTAAGACACACTATGTTTATGTAACGCAGCATATTATAATAGGAGAGTAGTAGGACTGGCGATGAGCTCTCTTTATTGCAAAAAATTCAATGTGATTTCAACATTTCCTTGACTCAAAGCCTAGTGTAATCTGTATGCCAGGCTGGAATGGCTCTGCTATTGCCTTGTCTTTACTCATTCACCTTGTTCACAGCAGCTTTGGGTGACAAACCCAAACAGAGCATAACACTCTGAGGAGTGTTGCGGGAAGAGGGATCAGTGCCCAGGGAATGAACGCTGTTCGCTGCAGACACGCTCATGCCAATGAACTGTGATATCTTAAAGACAGCGAGGCCCAAATGGACACAGTTTAAACCGCGTGGAACCTCAGGGGGAGGCCGGGCCTGACGGCGAGGTTGCTACACTGCCAAACGTCAGTCAAAGGTTCATATAAAAAAAACACGTTTTATTGCAAAGAGCACCAACTTAGATTAGCCTCGCCCGTTTATGTTCATTAGCCTGTGTTCATTAAGATTACATCAATATCTGTTTTATGGCCTTAATAAATATTAAAGGAAAATCGGTACACTGCGTATGTTTTCTAATTTGCGGTTGTTTAAAACGACAGTGTTGCCTGTTAGATTTGATCTCAGCATCAGCCTTTAAAGCCAACGAAACATCAGTCAACATTGTTGTGTTGCATGACCCCCACCGCTCCGTAACGCTATCCACGTCTTGATTGTTGTAACCATGACGACAAAGCTCCCCTAATCTTAAAGGGGACATATTGTGCTCTTTCTTTAGGTTCATACCAGAACATTTTTTTTTTATCATACTGTCTGTATGAAAAGCTCCGTTTTAGCATCTTTAAGCCCCCCTCTGAAAAAGCACAGTCTGCTCTGATTTGCTTGCGAGAAAAATATGGCGCACCTCTGTAAAGGTAGTTGTCAAGCTGTGGGTGGAGATACTCAGATGGGAGGTGGTATATTTTAATGAGCCCGCATTTGACATAGGAAGGGGAGCCGACTCTGAGTGTGTTGTTGAATCCCATGTTTTCTGACCGAGGCAGTCCACAGAAAACTGACCCAATTGTCTTTTTTTTATTTGTTTTTGCCGTTTGTGGGTTGGTAGGCACTCCAGACACCCAAATGTATGTGAACAAGATCTACGAAAGTGAGTTTTTCGCAATATGTCCCCTTTAACAAAGTACTTTCCTTTTTTTTTTATAACCCAAATCGTTCCCTAAGCTTAACAAAACCTCAACCATAAGTTTATTTATGTGTATTAATAGTTTTGGAAGGCTAGAGGACATTTATTTTGGAAGAACTCCACTGCTGTAGTTTCCACCCTGTTACACTATCTCAATGTCGCATTAATCAACATTTTTAGCTCTGTATGCTTCATAATTCCATTCTTCATTTCTTGCCATGGTATCCCAATGTGTGCACATTATAGCATTCAGATGGGATTACATTATTTTCCTCACGTAAACAGAAAAAGTAACGTTGCACCTACTGATTTAAAGGCCTTAAATCTGCATATTAAAATCATATACTATTGTAGTGCACAGCTCTGGGTGGTATCGTACAGTTTGTGTTGTGTTGTTTAGAATAACAAAGGTGTTGCAATTGGGGCCCATGTAGAAATAAATGATTTTAAAGTACATTGGCATTTTGTCTGTGCCTTTTTTAGAGCTCAGTGAAAATCCCTTTACCAATTAGTGTAGCTGCCTGACAAGCTACCACATGAGAGTAAAGCCTTTATTATCATGCAGGTTTATTTTTTAGACAAAACATTCTGAGGCAAACAGTTAGAGGCAGGCCCAACTATTTACACAAATTGTATTACATATTAGCTTTGTGGAGGCAAGAACCGCTTAAATTACAGCAAAATTTCAAGAGCAAATAGAAACATATTTGTGATACCGTGTTGGCTGGATGTGTGTCTGTCGAGCTGAGAGAATCTGAGTGTTTCATGCAGCCTCTCAACCACTGACAGCTCTGAAGTAGCTTTTTGTGTAAAGGGGCAAATCAAACACAGTACTATACTTAAGTACATTTTTTTGAGGTACTTTACTTGACTATTTCCATTTTCTGCTACATTATACTTCTACTCTAATACAATTGAGAGGAAAAATATAGACTTTTTACTCCACCACATTTATAACCATAGCGTGAAAACTTGATATACAAAACAAATGACAAGCTAACGAAATGTGATCCACTGATATAGATTAAACTACCTGCTGTAGGCTAATACATACATATACATGGACTGTATATAGGAAGCAGTTAAACTGACTCCTTCAGCTACAACATTAAGATGCTGCTTACCATCGATTTAACCTAGCATTTATTTACTCAATGAGTCGTTTAGTCTATAAAACATCAGAAAACAGTGAAACATCCATCTCGATATGTAGAGCACAAGGTGACTTCACCAGATGTCACAAAAGTATGGCTATGCTGTAGACCGCTAAGCCTTTCAGACTTGTCTTTTTCCAATCTTTCTACAGTTTCATACTGTTAATACTGTATACATACTGGTCCATTGCTAAAAGAAAAGTCTTTGCAGTCCCCAATATATTCAGCTGTACCTGTTTCGGATTTCACCTAGATAGACATTTTTTTTCCGTGGCAAGATGTGTATTTATAGCAAAGAAGAAAAAAATGAAGCTTAGTCAGGACTATAAAGCAAAAGCATGGACGAAAATATCCACATAGTTAACAGTTCTTGCCCACAAAGGTAGATTATAGACTTTATACAAAGTGTACGGTCTAGGTGGACTTCAGTGCCAGTGATTCATTTCTGCCCAGACGGGTAAGAAAGCCCAGTGATTCAGAGATCCCCAAAGGACATCTGTAAATCTGTGAAATGAAAGCAAAAGGTTCACGTAACACTTCGGTTACAGGCTCAGGTTTTTTTCTGATCCATTTCTGAATGAATTAATGAAAAGTGTGCGATTCAAATGTTTCCTTCATAATTTGCAAATCCAGATGTGTTATTAGGTCGCTGTGCCACTTTCTTTCCCAGAATAGTTGGCAACTGTGTGTTGTTTGATCCTGATTTATGCATTGATGCAGAATTGACCCTTTTAAGTTTTCCCAGCAGACATGTTGACTTGTAATCGAGTTAACATTCCGGGTGTTACCAATAACGTATTCAAGTGTCCCAGTAATCCATGAGAGTGTGACAGCAAGACAACATGCACAATACCAGGTCCCTGGAACTGAAGCAGCTAAATGGAATCCAGCCATTGTTAATTGTAGTATTTACACCTGTAGTTTTCCTACTGCTAAATATCTGCCGTGATAGAGACCTATGGTAGGATATCAGTGTTGTATCGGGCCAAGCTCCTAAAGTTATTTGTTTAATTTGAAGTTATATGCAGTGTTACTTAATAAATCTAGTAGAGATCTCATGACCAAGGGACTGACCTGCATGGGCGCTGCATACTGACTCATATTATGTATTTATTACTTTTCCTATTCTATTTGAGCTATTTTTAATGGACACATTTAAGGAACTGGCCAGATAAAGTTTCACTTGATTTGTACATTACATGATTACATGTGAATTACAAATAAAAATGAATTGATTGATAAAAAACGTCAAGTGTAGGTTTGCTCCGAAATTCGCAATGTCGTCAGATTGCATGTGAAAGGGACCTTTTTCGAAAGAGACGTCTGTCACATCGCAGCAGTCTGTATTCTGTTACGGCAGCAGTGATCGGCTGGAGTGTTTCACTGCAGAGTGGGAATACACAGAAAACCCATCTCCTAATGAAGTGGAAACCGTGTTGTATAAAGTCAGATAAATATTGAAATGCTGAGGGAAAAAAAAGTTCTCCTCATTTATGTTCACCAGAAAAGTTACTAAAACACGTAAAACATGAATGTCTGTACTGCGCACAGCTACCATTCACTCGGCCTGCAGCCTTCCCAGTGTCTCTCAACAACATCAGAAGGCTAAGCTGAGAAAAATCTGCCTGCTTTCAGTTTCAGGACATTTCCTGCAGGCAGGTGCCCACTCTGAAGTTACAACAGCAGCCTCGATGGTGCTCAGGGCCACTGCATGGGCAGATTATATAATGTCTTAATGCTGTAAAGCGAGGCAGATGAAGTCTCTCCGTGATGGTGTCTGTTTACCCCTAGACGTAGATACAGCATAACTAATAAAAGCTTAACAAAAATGTCAAAAGAAGCATAATGCCTACAGTGCTTGCAGTAATATTATGTTAAACACATATGTGATTCTTGTCATTCAGTGACTGAATTTAATGTATTGTAAAAGGACAGATCAATCTCTCGTTTACTATATATGGCTGCAGGTCAGGGCCACTGCTAAAAGCATCGGATTCTTTATTTCCAATCACTGAGTGCTCCTGCAAAATAGTGTTTTTGTTCGTAGCTTCTCTGCCACCAGCACTTTTCCCTTTGAAACACACAAACACACACAAACAAGCGCATATAACCTCTACTCCTGTGCTTCAAATAGTCAACCACCAGCAGTCTGCAAGGTGACAAATGAGTACTGTCAGCTGGCTAAACACCTACTTGCACTTTTATTACAGTTATGTACTGTTGTTCAGTGTTTTGGTTTGTTTTCGGGGGTTGTTGTTTTTTTTTTCTTTCTCTGAAAGGCTCAAAATATCACGCTGAGATTTTTCTTTCTTATACAAAACTAATTCTCACACGCCAAACAAAGAAAGATAAAAATACGAACTTCACGAACAATGGGTTTTATTTTATTTTTTATTTATTGATAACAGGATATTTTATCACTGGTATTTATGTGTGAACACGACAATAATAGAATACATTTGACTAGAAAGAGAAGTGGTTGAATAAACCTGTAACACTGTGTGTCCTTCACGCCACCCAGCTTTGCACGTCTATCTGAGGGCCATTAGGGGAGACGCTGAGAGAGCGGGTGTCACTCTGCATTAGTCCACCGGTCTCGTTCTTCCATTCCATCCTGTCTGATAGGATACAGTCTTATATCATAACCCCGCTGCGTCAAATCTGAAATCGCCTAGGCTGTACCGAGCATTATCGGCCCTGCACTGATCCTAATCGCGCTAATGCATTCTTTTATGCAAAGGCTAGGACATAATGTCTTGGTGAAAATATCAAGATGATGTTCGTACATGAGGATCCTGGTAAATCATTATATCTGCAGCTGGTCAGTTTTGCTCATGCCCAGACAGCAACATGAGCCCGAGTTCTGGAAATCACAATTTATTTTAAATTGAGCAGAAGCTGCACCACAGACGCAAGAGGTCCGGCTCGCCTCCTGATTTGACCAAGAGAGAAACGACATGAAAATAAACCAATTTGCTGCAATAATTCTGCATGTGTGGCAGTTGGAGGGGAAGTGGCAGCCTGGCCCGGGGCTCAGAGTCCATGATTAGTGGGGTTTGTTTGTGTCTGCGTAGAGGACACGAGGGCACATTGTTACATGTGATGAGATATATTCATTTTCTCACAAACTAATGGCTAATATCTGAGCAATCAGCTGAACACACCTCTTGAACCTGTCTCTTCCCTGCATTGTGTGGGCGTCGTATCAGTGATGTGATTATTATGTAAGATCTTACCGCTCCAATTAGATCCTCTGGAGCTGTCGGAGTGATATACAGTATCTTGAAGCCAGGGACTTTTGTGCTGCTGGTGTTTAAAGGTTCTATATACGACTTTCAGAACATTAATGTAGCAGCAAACAAGTATTTGCTATGTAAAGATAAGAAGAGAATGAAGTCGCACCCCCTCTGTGCTGATCTGGGCTTTGTTTTGGTAGCTGGGCCGGCCGCACGAGCACCGCCATGTCTGCTTTGACCAGACTCTGAATATCGTGTAGCTCCTTTTTAAAAAAAAAAGACCACACGGGTTAAATCAAGGTCAAACTATTGTCGCACTCTGTCAGACTTTACATTTTTGCACAGTGCATAATGTACACTGTGATTGCCACTCTAAATTCTTGATACTTTTCAAAACAATGGGACCTTGATTGCCGACAGAGATAGACAAAAGCAGCTTTCTATTTCCAGTGACCATCGATTTTGTCGACTGAAATAGCTGTCGCTGGCAGATTGTATCAGCTGGAGCTAGCTGGCTTATTAAGCTAATGCTGGTTGGAGATGGTGGACAACCCTGTGTTCGGCCGACTTTTTAATGTTTCCACGTGACTTGTTTTGAAAAGAAAATACGTAGATGCACTAGTTTTCATAACCTTACAAAATAATAAAGAAATAAAGGCTTTTGGGCTGAGGGCTAACCGACGTGTTTGGTTATCTCGGATAATGACCTTTGCCTCGATTGCTGGAGTGTAAAATTTGTCAAATTCAACAGAGCAGGACAGAGCTGCTAACTCTGGCTTACACTCTGATTTAGCAGCATCCAGGACCAGCTGCCACACCGTTGTGAAATACCACACACAGTATGTACTATTGTGAACAAGGCATTTTCTAACGTAACCTGTAACAAAAGGACAAGGTATGAAATGGCCTTGGTCTTGGAAGTAATGCTGGGTAAATAATAGGGCTAGTTAACTGGACATAATGACAGTTTGCAGCTCATGTAGGAGCAGAAAAACACATGCCTTACTTTCACTGTTGCATGTTTGCTTTTGGAGAGGCTAAATGAATGAGAAACCAACCATACAATGTTTTTATACGCAGTGTATCACTCCTACAATTATTCCATGCACAGCGCTTCAACTTGTGTTGAAAGCCAAACAGAACTGCTTGACAGGACTGCTGTGCCCAGTTACAGTTACTCAGCTAGGATTGGACTACTGCTGTTTCAGGGAGGGCTTCAGTAAGTTTTGTATCTTTAAATTTGAGTTATGATCAATTCTTGAGTTTTACATTAAAATGGTTTAATCGAATTGGATTTCTAACTATGATAAACCGTGGCCATTATTGCAGTATTTCTTCTCTACTACTGTATCTTCAATCCGACATCATCTGAATGATGATCAAATATTTGGGAGACACCTCTCCACAGTAGTTAGCTGATATTTATTCTCTTTAAGAAGGAACTATTTGATTAGCTTGACCTTTTCAGGGAGCTTAACCTTTTAAAATGTCAAGTGAAAAGGTTTTAAAATAAGTGTGCCATATTCTCCGAAAATTCCTGTTTTAGGGGGCTCATGATGACCTATAGCAGTGTGGCGAAAAGAAGATCTGACAGTGATGAATCTTACAGCTCAAAGCAATTTGTTAGAGTTTAGATATGTTCTTGGAGGCCCTTTATCTAAAGCAGGTGTCCCACTGAGGTGGACTGACCTGTCTGTGGGCTTGTTTAGCACCCACGTGTCCAGAATTCGTAAGAATTTAGGGAATTTGTCACATTAGGTTTATGCTCCATAGGGTGCTTTATTTCTACATAACATTAAACAAAAATCTTGGTTTACTACGTGGGCTGCAGAGGATAAAGTATAACTATTCCCCTCTGTGACAGGGCCATTTATTTGCTCGGAGGCAGATCAATCCAACTCTATCTTCTCTGGATTTCCTCTGCCTTTGTTGTCACCACTCTAGCTGTCTTTAGCAATCATCAGCTTTCATGTCAAATAAATGAGCAGTTTTTTTTTTTGCCAGTGTTGCCGCAGCTCCATCGTTGGTCAAAAGTAATGGAAATGAATAAGGGTTATTTTGCAAAGACATACGTACAGGCAGAGCAGACGTGGCCGAGCAATAAAGGCTTCTGTCAGAGTGAATCGGATCACGCGGATGACACATCTGGTGCACTTTACCTCTGAAAGAAAAATAGAAAAAAAAAATGTAAAAATTTAATGACTCTAAGAGGAATACGGTGTTCAGAAAGAGTGACTTGAGAAATGTGATAAACTTCAGGATGTCATACAAAATGTCCCAGACACAAGATGTTTAAAAATAAAAAACGAAAAGTGTGGCAAAAAGTAAAAAGAGATCTCGTTTTAGCACGGTCGAGGTTTTTAACTACAGTGCAAGTAGATCATTTAAAAAAATTGATAAAATGAAAACCAAAAACCACAGCGTGCATCGTAAGCCATGACAGCATCGGTTAAACGGCAAGCTGTATCCTTAATCTTTCTCAACACTTGAATTGACTAAAGTGCTTGCAGAATAACCCCTCCAGCTGTCAGGTGTACACTGTATATTGTAGACATACATTAGAGCATCTGCGTCTCCTCTGCTGGCATCAGTAAATAATGCACTCCTGTGCATCTGCAGCCCAACTTAATATATAATTCACACAACGTATGCAGTGAGGCAACCCTTATGCCATTCACACTACACTGCTTAAACCTGCCGCAATATGTTGCTACTGACTTTTATTTGCTCTCTAACACGCTTTGTGGCCAGTTTGTTTTGTGTTTTGTCAATAGGACCATTCTCATCAGCTCTACCACTCACCCATATTACCCCTGGCTAATCTATCCTCACATACAATCTTAATACAACGAATACGTGACTTGCACTGTAAAACATTTGCTGAGGGTAACATTGTGGATGTTTTGTGGCTATGTTTGCTGTTTGGGTTATCACTGTCTGTTTCCTTACACACTATCATATCTGCTATGAGTCACGGCTGAAGAAAACCTCGCTGAGATGAGGCTCCAACTTTGTTGAAATATTTTTACAGAGTCACACAATTGTGCAGAGACGGTTTTGAAGGTCTGCAGGTGATGTTTATAGGCCGGCGGTGGTCTTGCAGATGTCCTCATATAATTATAGCAATAGTTGTCTGCCGAACTGAACAAACGTTGAAGCGTCTCCGCGCCCCACCGCCACCCGCTGCTGCAAGTGACAGCACACTACATGAGAATATGCAAATATGCTTCAAAATGGAGAACATTTCCATTAAACCTCATATTCCAAGGTGATGTTTCCAGGGTGATTTGTATTTGAAAAATGCTAATTCTCATTCGCGTGCAGACAAGCTGCCTGGTCTTGGCCTTGTCAAGCACTCGTCAGTATCATACATGAGAAGTGTTGCAGTTCGGACTTGTTGGGTTCTGTTCAGTCGAGCAAAAGGGGAAAAAGTGGCTTCATTTCAACTTGCGCTGCTAAACTATTCTGTTGAGAGCATTGCATTAGCTAGATTATAGTTTTATCTGTCAAATGAATGCGCAGAAATAGCTGACATAACATTATGTTGCAAATCCAATTTAGTATTGATTGACAGTGCGAGATTCACCAAGCCCATGTTATGGCTCCCTGCATTATTAGAGCGTATTGCGGTGTTATTTGCATCGGAGAGAGGGGGCATTTGCTGGGAGTAATTAGTTAAGCTCCTCTGACTTTGGAAATTTAATTGCAGGTACAGTAGAAGCGGCTAACAATGGGATAACTGAAGCATTCAGTCTGTGAGGGACTAACAAATAACAGGAGGCTTCTTCCTGACAAACAGCACTGGAAGACACATACAGACAGACAGACAAACATACCAGCGAGGACACACATATATACACTTAAAAAAAAAAATAAAAAAAAAAGAAAAGACGATACATCACGTCCTGACCTCTTGATTCTTTGATCCATTAATGACATGCAGTATTCATACTCCCAGCTACTGAATGTTTTATTATAACTGGAGAGATGTGGAGTGCATTATTAAGAAGTATGGTGCAGACTATCTACAGAATGTTTATCATTCATCATGTGCTGCTGGCTAAGCGTGTTGCTGCTATGAAATGCTTGACCTTGAATGCTGCTTTCATGCATCCCTGTATGTTGAAAATCAAAACATAAGGGACTAGCATAAGATTAATATCATGCACTAAATGTGCCTGAAACCTCTATGTCTGTTCATATGAAGATACATATTTGTCTTGCTTTGTCTAATATGCCTGTAGTTATCGGAATTTGACACACTTTCTGAACATGTACATTTAGTGTTGCTACACAAAACCTTATGTAACAGTGTTGTAGAATCACCTTAAACTGTCGTATTTACTCGCAGAATATTTATAATTCATTAAAAAGATTGATTTCTCTTTACATTAGCAGGTTTATCTTGACACCCATAATAGCTAGAACATCGATCACAGGAACTGTGCTGTTAACGTGACACAGTGGACACTGTTAATTATTTAAAAGGATCACCAACTATTAATGGTGTTTTGCCTCACCTTTCCCATTATCTGTATCAACCAGTTTGTTTTCCTCTCAATTAGGCACGTAAGCAGTGAGCAACACCCATCTCCTATTACTGGGATATGCCAACAGAGGCCATGGGGGAAGGGAAAATAACCGGCTGCTGTTGTTGTTATCACTGCTGCTGCTACTGCTGCTGCTGCTGCTGCTGCTATTGAGGGATTGTTTGTTTTTTTTGCATTTTCTTGGCTGCATTTCATGTCTTTATTATTTCCACCGTAACTCGCCTCTGCTGTTAAACCTTTGTCCCTGCCTTTTGGAAGTCTAGATGAATGGGTCACTGAAACCTAACCTGAGTCCGAGCCATGATGCGGTTGGTGTTTTTTCTTCTTAGACCTCTGTGCTGGGAAGACAGCATTAGGCTTAAAAAAACAAAAAAAAAAAAAACAAGCCTGGGATATAATGATTTAATATATCTGAAATTCAGCCAGTAGTAGGCAAGTGGGATTTGATATATTCCTTCAGCCATAGCTTTTATAGGTAGCTCTGTTTGTACTTTGGAAAGTGGTCTTTAATAACCACATACAGGATCTGAGGTTCAGTTTTTAGCCTTCTCTCTGTCTAATACAGCATGTTGCCTGGTCCACTACAGTGACCAGATCAGGGCTGCAAAGAATACGTTTCCTATTGATTCAAACAACTGAATATTTTTTTTATTATTAAAAAATAATCAGTTACTCCTATAAAATTAGAAACCGTGAAAATGCCATAAAAGCACTCATGTTGATTTTTGTCCAACTAGGCTAATAATCAAAACCCCCAAAGATATTGATTTATAATGATGTGAAGAAGAGAAGAGAAAAAACCCTCAAAGTTGAGAAGCTAACACTAGCATTTTTAGAAGCTAACACTAGCATTTTTGAAGCTAAAACTCAAAATCTGAAGCTATTTCAATTCTTCTTTTGCCGTTGTGCTTCTTAAATGACTTCACAATCTTTAATCCATGACCAAATTAGTGTCTCTATTATTTTCTGGTGACGCGCTAATTGTGTAATCGACTAATCATTTAAGCAATAGACCATATATAACCTCCTGACCGCCCACACAAATGCACTGTAATCACGATTAACCAGAAATGCCCTCTGAATACTTTTGTGCACATGTTTATGGACATTGTCTAGTACATATCTGTGTGTTAATATGTGGCGTACCATTCTGCATGCAGACGGACTGTTCCATGTAGCTCAAACCTCATGTGGTGAAGATGTCTTCCTGCCACGCTGCGCTGACTGCTGCGGTCGCATGCTTCTGACTGTGTAAAGCCAGAGGCAAGGGAGTGAAGTGTGTCAGCCTGTGCAGCTGATAACACCGCCTCTGTCACACTCGGGCCAAAGACTGTTTGCTGGGGAGCCAAAGCGCGTGATGGGTTTGTGACGCAGCACGCAGTGGCATTCAAATAGTGAAATTGGGGTAGGCACTTTTTTCCTCATCCCTTGAACTATGTCACGTCATTTATCTTATGCCACATGATGCATTTCCATTTTCCTCACGGAGAGTTCACAGCGATTCCTCTCCAACGTCTTTTTTCCATCAGAATGTTCTGCCACTTGACATATGCCGAGTTTGATCACACTGGAGATCTTTTTTTTTTCTTTTTTTTTTTTGCACTCTGTTAAACAAATGTGATTTCCACACTGTACAGTGTTTGCACATAATGTTTTATTCTACTAGATGTGTTGTTTGTCTACATCTATGTGACACTCTACCACAATGGCAAGTGCTTCTCTATCTCCTTAGGCCATTGCCTTCCCGAAGTCTCTTTCATGGAAAGAGGCACTGACAGAATAAAGAAGAGCTCCTTGAGAGCAGAGTCTCTTATCAGCCTCCAACATCTGGCCAAGACTGATGGGCTCTTGGAATAGCTCTCCAAATATCATTGAGTTTGAGCTGCATAATGCTTGTTTAACTGCATCCTTCCTACAATACTAATTCACCCCCTCTCATTATGTGCATTTCACCAAAGGAACCCATTTCTATGATTACTGAATTCAGTTTCCCAGCAGGGTAAGATTGATGTGATGCACTGCACTAAATGGTACGAAAAAAAGAGGTAAGGAACTGAGACATGATGTGACCAGTCCGGATGATGCAGAAAAATATTGAATTTTCAAGCTGTTTTGTAAATCTTTGACATGAAAAGCAATTTTCTCTTCACTTTTTCCTGAAGGAAATATAGTCTTGCCAAATTGATGTAATCATTGTTAATTTAAAACGTAAAGCCTTGATGCACGGCGACCCATTATATTAAAGCTCTGAGGTAATCTGCAGCTGATTTAAGAATTTATCCGAACACCTGGTTTTATATCGGCAAGTCACTGGATGCCAAGCCTCTGATCTCACAGGAGGAGGGTCGGAGCAGATGTGTCGTGCTCAGCCAGTTTTGTTCTTGTCTCACTACAGCATGACATGGGCAGGATGGACCAACAGATCATATTCATGTTTTCTCTTGATCACAGAATAATTATTTTCTTATCTCTACACAACACGCTTTGTTTTCTTTTGATCATGACATAATCATTTTATAACCTAAAATTAATCTTGGGATAACAAGATGAGGTTTCTGATGTGGTTATCAGCCTCCATGTCTAATCTGGGGTCACTTTTATTGTGATTGCGACAGGAGCTTTTCAGTCAGTTGCAGCTGCAATCTTCTCTAATAACGTTATCTGCTGATGAGTATTTACTGACTTCTTTTTTTTTTTTTTTGTGTGGCATTTTTCCACTATTTGTAAAGGCCAAATCCCCAAGCGCTGCAGAACCTGCTGCGGTAATGCCCACTGCTTTCCTAGGGAGTGTAGGCGGGAGGGTGTAGCTGGCCATGTGCTTCCCCCGATACACATGGAGCCACCAGCTGCTTCTTTCACCTGACAGCGAGGAGCTTCACCAGGAGGGTGCAGCACATGCAGAGGTTCAAATAATCTCCTGCAGATCCTAATGCAACTCCACACAGAAGTCCTGACCAACCAGTAGGAGTCACCAGTGCGGCTACAAGGAACGCTGCCAGTTGGGTTTTATGGAGCTGGAAACACTGGAGCCATGGATTATAGCTGATCGCTGCAGTGGTGGGCGAGTGTTTTCTCTCTGCAACACCCAAGTGCCTGCCAATGTTACATTTAAGCAATTATATGGGCTATATATTTTGCTTCCTTTGGACTCGCAAACTGTGTGTACCTCTGCACCTACTGACGATCCAATTCAGGCTTGAGATGTACTTCTTCTCAATGTAATGAAGTTAAATATTTTAAAGGAATCTTTCTGCAGTGTTTTTTTTTAAGTACAAATCACCGTATAGCTTTTGGACTGACTTGGACAGGACACATGTGTTTTGCACACTGATTGCTTGAAAAACACGAGCTCCCAAGATAAATCTGAGAGGACACAAGATGTTTTAAGGAATTAGTAAAACAAATATATATATGTCTGTTACACAAAGTTATGTTTATTTTGTACAACATTTTATCCAATTTTTTTCTTTTTTCTTTGAGAAATACCGGATACTTTCACTTCCTTAGTCCACTAAGGATTATTATTATTACCTCCGCCAAAGAGGTATGTTTTCAGCTCGCTTCGCATGTCTATTTGTTTTTCTGTCCGTCAGCAGGATTGCGATTTTCATGAAACTTGGTCATAGGCCACAGAAGAACCCATTAGATTTTGGAGCAGATCCGAATCAAAGCGGAGATGGTTACACATGCTTCTCATCCGATGACCAAGAAAACAGTTTTCTTTAAATGATTACATTATTTCATAATCCCGAGAAAACACAAGCTTGTTGTGTCAAGTTTGATGTCCCACGATTATGAGCAATATCAAACCTAAAAATAGTCACACCCCGTGGCCAATAGACTCCCATAGAGACAGAGAATTTCATTTGATTTCAAATAAATGTTATAGTTTCTAACTTATTTGCTCATGTGTCCTCAAAGAGGCAAAGACGAAGATTTCCTCCTGTTGTGTTAGGAAGAGAAGGCAGTGAGCAAATGAATAATTCTTGCTGGTGAGGCTTGCAGTGCTCAGAGCTATAGCCTGTGAATCATCATCATCATCATGAGATAAAAGGCAACATCTTTTCATCTATTTTTCAGTCCTTTTCACTTTGCCTGCTCGAGTAACACTCCTGTGAGTGTTTTCAAATCCAGGAAGGCATATCATATAATTATTTGTTTTCATATAGATCATATCAGTGATTTGCTACACTTGTGACAAAATTGAATTCCTGCAGCGGAAGAGCTTAAAGGATAACGCAGCATGGCCAGAATGTCCTAATTGCAAATAATGCAGCACAATCATGACCATTTAATATCAATTATATCGAGCCTTATCTCAAATACTCGGGGCTCCCCTTGCAGCGAATAATGTTTTTTCTTCGCAAGTTTTGTTTGAAATGATGCATGATTAGCTCCATTCACACTGAGTATCAGCATGCACTATAGATGACCAATTAAATGGCTCCTTTGGTATGCTGCCAATTAATTGTTCTATACAATGGTTTTGTGACACAATATCACAGGTAGCGTCTTATTATCCACTAAAACAACCATCAAAGTGTCAGATGCAGGTGTGATGTGATACGAGTGTGGAAATGGCAGCGGGTCACAGTTTGACATTAGTTATTATGACTTCAGCCATTAAGGCGACCGGCATCCTCGGCATCCTACGACTCTGACACGAAGGCTGTGGAGACCAGAGAATCAATGTGATGTCATCCCAGATTCATCCCCAGAGGGCCAGTCAGTCGTGGGAATAGAGCGACACTGACC
Source organism: Bovichtus diacanthus (assembly GCA_943590825.1). NCBI lineage: Eukaryota > Metazoa > Chordata > Actinopteri > Perciformes > Bovichtidae > Bovichtus > Bovichtus diacanthus. Next base: position 2,642,319 of record CALSBV010010690.1, read on the forward strand.
CTGTTTTTGAAAGGAAAGCAACCACCCCCCCTTTGATTGCTAGGTCATGCCATATCATTACTTCATCGCCATCAATAACTAACACCACACTTTCAAACACACGGTCCCACTTGTGGCATTGATATAAATGTGAAAAATTATCCAAATCATCCTCCTCATCTCTCAGATCTTAAACATGAAGTTATATTTTGTTCTCTTAGACACAACAGCATTTTTCTTTAGGATCAGGTTACATAGTGTTAATGCACACATATTTTAATGCTAAACAACTTTAAAACAGGACGCACTGTCTGAGTTAAAGGGAACCCCGTGCATGGCAGTATCAATAGCTTAAGCCATTTGCAGTGCAATTTTAAAAACTACATTTTCAAAGCCCTTTGGTGTTGGTGATAAATGGGCCAGTAAACCCTTTATTGTTCTCTCTTAGGCAGAATCACAGGAATGAAAGATGTTTCATTAGAGTGCAACTTATAGTAAATAAAATAAGACTGAGAGATATCAGTTGGTTCACGATGGACAAATCTCCAAAAAAGGCTAAATGTGTTTCCGGTGAGGTAAAAACAAAATACAAGGAGCCTTTTCAGCCTTTTCATGATCATTTTCAGGACCATAGACAGCTCTGTTGGCTCTGTGTCCCACTGTGTGTGTGTGTGTGTGTGCGTGTGTGTGCGCGCGTTACGTGTTTTTAACTTTATGTCTTATAATCATTTATTGCTTTACCTCTCTCTAACCTTACACATAGATATAAACACGGATAGGGTAAGATTGCAGAATTAATGGGAAAGTCGCAACACAAACTTCCCCACTGAGGGAAATAACCGCAGCTCTGCATGTTCGCCTCCGCGCATTGTGGAGATATGCAGCCGCTGGAAGTGGCCAGGCTATTCAGAATCATGGGCCACCTGAGATTGCAGTGTTTCTATTGATTCGGCCAGCAGAAGGCTAATATTGACAAGTACAACGCTTATTCCAAGCCGTCGTAATCTAGCGAGTTGAGGCTTTTTAATTTAACGTCAGATCAAGTTTGACCAACATTGGCCCGCCGCGGCAGGTCCAATCGGAGTTCAGATCAGTTCCTTCTACCCCCCACACCAGCCCACCCCCTCTCTCTCTCTCTCCCTCTCCCTCTCCCTCTCTCTCTGTCTGTCTCTCTCTCTGCCTCTCTTAGTTGCAAAAAAAAATGCTCTGCAGCTGGGCTGCACCTCAATGAACCTAATTGGTGCACTGTGAGCGACCATCATCTATCCACTGGATTTCCATCGCGCCCGGCTTCTATCCAGAACATATGAATTTGCTTAGACAGACCCTTTTAAGGAGTTGAACAGATAGGTCGGAGAAAATGGCACAACGCGCGGTTTTGTTCCTACTGTGGCTCTTTGACCGATCATACGCAGGCTTTCCCAATCAGATTAATATCGGTAAGTGTCTTTGCTGTGTTAAAAAGGCTGAAGATTGTGCTTTGTATGGACAAAGATTGCAATTTTACACCGGATAGATGTGCTCGGAGCGCGGGGCTCTGCGCAATGATATGAGAGACTAACTTGATTGTACGTACGCTGATTCTGTAAAACTGTACATTATAGCTTGATCTAGCCTTGTCTGTGTCATCGTAATCGTTGGTTTAAAATAATAATAATAATAATAATAAGTGCATAATAAGGGAGGAAGGCGAGAGACGGTCAGTTCCCCCGCTGGATCTGAAGAGTTACCGACAGGCGCACTGGTCACAAATGCATGATAGTTATTCTTTCAAATACCAACCAGCCTGCTTTCTATTACAGTGGGACGAATAGAGTTCTTCCTCACTGAATACAATGAGGTCCAACACTGATACTAGACTAAAAAGACACATGTGCGATTGTCTGATCTTGGTTTTTCATCTCTTTTAAGGGGGACTGTTCATGCGTTCCACGGTGCAGGAGCACAGCGCGTTCAGGTTCGCTGTCCAACTCTACAACACCAACCAAAACACCACTGAAAAGCCTTTCCACCTCAACTACAATGTCGACAACCTCGAGTCGTCCAACAGCTTTTCAGTCACCCATGCGTGTAAGTGTGCTTCTATGTTAGTCATGTCCAGATTCTGCCCCCACTTATGTCCACAGCAGAGCGAACAGAATTATTTATGTCAAACTCATACATGGAGCTTATAGGGGCTACATCTCAATCCTGGGAGAGCAGTCAAGTTCATCTCACTTCCCCGTGGGTCGTAAATCCTCAATAGGAATTTACAAATAGCCTTCAGATTTTTCTAAGGTACACAAGGTTCCCATATTTATCCTTTGTCATTTTCTTGGGTTTTTACCACAAAATGAACACCTCTTTTATTTTATAATTCTTTAGTTTTTTTAGAAATGTATGTTAGTTTTTACAGATGATAACATTTTACAGCCGTGCTTGGAGATACCACATGCACTGCGTTTGTGTCTGCTGAGTTTCACAGAGGTGATATATTACAAATTCCACATTGTAAAATAAGTTCCTTTGGCATCATGCTTTGTACATGCTGGCCTTGAAATTGCAGCCAGTTAAACAAACCCTGTGTCAAGGACTTGCTGCTGGAGGAGTTCATGTGTTCGGAACAAAATTGGATGTGGATTTTCTAACTGTGTTTTATAAATATCTTAATTTTTCAATATAAATGATTCACTATTAACAAAGAAAGGATATACATTGGTACAGCTTCTATTATAGATGACACTTTTCCCTCTCCATTGGTGGTTATATGGTTATGGTCCATCCCATGGTGCAACTGGTGCAGTGGCCGATCCAACAAATAACCTCTTTTTTTTCTACGCCCCTGTTGGCTGCAGTTTCTTGAAATGGACGAAAGGGGAAGAAATGCAGTCGGGAATGGCATTTGTGATGTCATTTAAAATGATGAGTTCGGTTCGGCTGAATGGCTGACTTTAAAGACTAACGACTCTGTCTGACCGGTGCGGTTGAGTCCCTCTAACCCCTGCGTGGCACGGTCATAATGGCCCCTCTGACTCTCCATGGCATCTCCTCCTGCGCCGTCCTCTGACTCCCCCTGTGTTACAGAGCATCTCCCCCAGCATTGCAGAGTCAGCTCATTAGCACCCAGCCCTCATAGCTCCTCACTGTGCTGTCATTGGGTGAAAGGGGGGAAAAATCCATAGCTCCCCAACCAACGGCAGCAAATGAGTCGGGCTCAGACCTGCAGAGGAGGTGGGTCTGAGCAGCGAGGGAGATAAAGCAGAGCGTCATATCACAGGCAGCAGAGCGGCAAGTGCCCTAACGAAGGCATCCATAAGAAACAATAAGCAAATGAGAGTGAATAAATAATAGATAGTGCCGTGCAATTTCACGCATGTTGAAGAGGAAGGGAAGCATAGTACAAAAAGGCTTGATATCAGAATCTAATTAAATTCAGGGGCAGACAGAGCTTTAGTGTGAGGAAGTGGTTCCTGTGGGAGCCGTGGCCCCGTTTCTTCTTTCTTGCTGCCACGTCTTAGCATCTCCATCAAGAGCACTGTCTCAGGACTGCCTTGAACTTCAGATACAAGAACGCTATGAGCTGTGAATGATGCAAAGAAACCAATGCTTAAAAGAAATGCATTGCTCAATGATGCAAAAATAGGAGAGCTATTGTCAAATGTCATTATAATGTTTGGTGAGAGCATCTCTCTCGCTTTGATGCGCATATTAATAATCTGCTCTGCTCGAAATTTCTCTTGAGTGCTGAATGTTTAGCGTTCTACATTACACAGGAAGAAGTTTTATACTGAACACACTAAAAGCCCTCTACTTAATTGTAAAATAATCAACAAACTCTGAGCAAAGACAGCTCTTACGACGGCCTGAGATGCAGTTTTCTTTCAAATCTGATTTGTGTAATGTATGATCTGAGACTTTTTTTCAAGTTAGTGCCCTGAGACTCTTGTCAAGCTGAGCTCGCACACCGCAGACAGCTCATGCTGAGCTCACAACAGTCCATAAGCACCTCAGATTGTCTCTACCAATGTAGCGAACAAAATAGAGATGACGGTTATTAGATATCACTTATCTGCTGACTTCCAGGCCTTTTGAGGCTTTGCCTCTGGTGACTGAAGACCTCCTGTGTTCTAAATTTTAGATTTGTCAGCGTTGTTTGTTATGCAAGCTGTCACAATTATTTAGTGGACATTCAAATTTCCTTTGTCATCAATAGCCCTGTGTGGGTGACTCAGACGTTAGTCAGCAGTAGTGCACATCTATTTTATGACCGGGCAATCTGAACTCAGATTTTTTTACAAAAGTGGCATTTATGCAGCTTTGGGGAGTAAATCTATTTTGAAGCAGGCTTCATTGCTCTGATTAGGATGAGTGTTGGCTGCTTAAGGCCTTGCATAGTGGTTGAAATGACAGCATTTGTTTCTTTTCTTGAAGGTGATGTTCTGCTTTAGTTTGCATTCTCCCTTTAGTCTGGGACAGATACTACCAAAGCCCTCTACTCTGACTCATCATGTAGATCAGTCACCCTCATTTGCTGTACATCCTTTTAAAAGTAATGTAATAAGAGGCAGAGGGGGGGGGGACGTGCATACAGTAATTCAAATTAAACTTGCTGGAGTTTATTTAGCTTTTTAGAAACAAATATAATCCTTAGGTGTGATGAAGGCACAGTCTTTTTTTCTTGAATTTCTTTCAAGTCATTTTAAAAACCTTATGCCATTAATTGAATTAGTGGCCGGCAGCAAAACAATGTGTGGCTTCAGTAATCCTTAAGGCTTGGCTTTGTGCCGCTGAGGCATGGTGTGTGCCTTGGTGGCAAGACTGTTGTTGCTTTGAAGTGACATCAGAAATTGTGAAATGTGTAATTACCAGAGCAGGGTCCATAATATCTGCGCAAACTAGGAGTCAGGTAGGCTCACAGAGAAGACAGAGGTAGTTCAAAGCGAAGGGTACCAGTTTGAAGAAAGCAGAGTAGAAAGCATTAATGCTCCCGATGGTCATGGCTAGACAACTTAATGACACCGCCATCCTTTTCTCTCCTGTTTACCCTTTTTTCTTTTTTCTTCTTCTTCTTCTTACTTTACCTGAGGCGAAGAAAAACATCAAGCCCTCCTCCGCCTCTCCTCTCCTCGCCACGCTACGTATTAGATTACTCGCCTTGATTCCCGTTAAAGCCAAATTTCGCAATGCTTGGCTTTTGAATCTCATCTCCCTATTCCTCATTCCTCATTCTGTCATTAAGCTAATGGCCTGTGTCCCCTCTGCCAGCCCCTTTACATGTGCCTACCCCTCTTTTATTGAATCCTCCAGGTCCTTTAAAACCCTGGCAGTAGCAGATGCTTTTTTTTGTCTGCACAGTTCAGCCACCGCTGTTATAGTAGCAGGGTCCCCGTGGATCCTTAAAAAGTCTTACATTTAGTTTTGGATATTCAATGTCTGAAAATGTCTGGAATTTTATGAGGGGAGCCATTAAATGTAATTTGTGGCAGAATACCTATTTTTGGAAACATTTTCATTACGCTTATTCACTTTCTTACCAAAAGTGAGATGAGAAGACCGATACTCGTCTCATGTTTGTACAGTAAATATGGAGCTTGCAGCAGGATCCGGTTAGCTTGGCGCAATAGTGACGGCTAGCCTGGTAGCTAGAACGGCAACAAAAACTGCACAGAAACAAAGTATAACATGTTAATTATTGAGCTTTAGAGGTGCTGGTAGGTGTATTTGACTTTCTTAAGACAGAACCACGCTAGCTGTCTCCCCCTGTTTCCAGTCTTTATGCTAAGCTAACCTGCTGCTGGCTGTAGCTTCACATTTACCGTACAGGAATGACAGTGGTATCAATCTTCTCTTCCACCTCTTGGCAACAAAGCGGACTAGTGTATTTCCCAAAATGTCAAACTATTGTCAGTGCACAGCAGCGTGCAGAAAAAATGAATTATCAGACATAATTTGAGTGCTGCAGGACAATCAACGGTGATAATGTGTGGGCAATGTCAGGATCAGAGAGTGTGTGGAGTCCATTAAGACGCAGGGCATTCCAGTTAACGGTCAGGGAGAAAACTCCAGCAGATGCTTTTATTTGGAGGTGGGATAGCAACATCATTGATTAGGATTATCATAAAACCCTCAATAACATAGTGCACTACTTTTTGTCTAGACACAACACATTCTTAGAGACCTCTTGTTTCCTGACCTTTACGCCCACCCAGAGAGTGCTAGCTCTGCACATGTTGCCCAGAAACACCAATGATCTCTCTGCACCGGCGGCCCACACTATGACTGAACACATGTGGCAAATGGCATATGTTGTGAAGCACAGAGGAAAGGGCCCTTACTAAAATCTTTGCGTGTATTGTTCTATATAGCTTTTGGGGCTGTTGTTGGTGTGTTGGATGGTAAACAAAGCGACAGGCAGGCATGTTTCTGCAGCGCATGGGCCTGACAGATAAAGTCTATGGTCGAGAGAAGCTCCTCAGGTGATTGTAGTAGTGCCACACTTCTTACGTCCTTGCAGGCTGTAACTCAGCTTGAGAGGTGTGACCAGGGAAACATGGGGGGAAGCTGGGAAAGAGCGGGGGAACTGAGGTGGCGGAGACAAAGACTGCAGTAAGAGAAAGCAAGAGGTAAAAGAATCTGATTAACGGATGTTTTAGATGTAGCTTATATAGAGAGAGTGTGTGTGTGGGGGTGTGTGGGGGTAAGTGTATGACTGTGTGAGTGAGGGAGGGAGGGATGGAGAGACTTCTCCAGGCTATGGGGGTTGTGCTGGGACATGCCATCACAGTCCAGCTGTGTTGGAAGCACAGATGGAGGTTTGTTTATGGACGCATAGGCATGTGCATATGAATGCGTGTGTGTGCACATATGCACAGAGCCACGCACAAACACACTGTAGGCATATGCCGTCACACGTGGTATAGACAGACACTTCCCATCTCCCTCCTCACATTTTTTACTTAGTATCTGGGTGTTTTGTACTAAAGCTCCCATGGCACACTTCATCATTCATCCAAAGTAAAGGTCAAGGTAAAAAATATTGTCGTCTCACCGTCTGTCTCTTTGCGCAAACACAATATACACATTTTTGAAATATATGCAGGCTTGGATTTGTGTGAAATGCAATGAATATACGGCCGTTTGTGATGAGCACCATGACTGTGCAGAAGTCTCTGAGAGAAACACGAGCCACCCTAGAGTAACGCGTGGTGTGTGTTTGAGTCCAGGCGGTCTCAGAGGTCTGTTGGGGTGGCTGGATGTGGGGCCTCAGTCAGTGGTACAGTAATGGCCCCGGATAAGGTTACATGCTCTGGGAACAGCAAGCCCTCTGAGAGGAGAGCAGCACGTCAGCAGAAGGGAGTGATTGACAGCGTAGCTCAGATTAAAAAAAAAAAAAAAAAGAAGGAAAAAAAGGGATGAGGTAGAGAAAGGGTGGAGTTTCTGTCAGATAGTGTCGCATGTTATGATCTGACTCAGGCTAAAAAATGTCTGGCAGAGTTATTTTATTTTTTATTTTTAAACTAAAAAGTCAACATTTCCATAAAGCTATTATTACTTTCTACTACAAGTGCTAATTGCTACTACATGATAGCAAAACACTGCATGTCTTGCTGAAATTTAGTACTAATGATATACTAATAACCAATCCTACAGTTTTCTTTAATTTTCTTGAAGTCTTGCTGGCATGAATATAATGACTGGTACTGTTTGTTTTGATCACATAAGACAAACGCATAAAAGGCTGGAAAGTGGAACATTATTTTGACCTAATTTCCTGGCCATGATATGCCCTCTGCTGTATTTTTATTTATTTATTTATTATAAAGTCAGGCACACAGCTAAGCAGTAATGAGATACAGATTAGAAAACGTAGAATACACTCCAAGGCAGATTCAACACAATGAATTTTTAATCAGAATATCAAAAGATCCTCTTAAACCTTACCTGAGGAGAAGTGTTGCTGTCGGAGTGTTATTTGTCTTGGAATCAATGACGCTGGCAGATGTTGTTTGATAAAACAACAGCGTTCCTCCCTCGCTGCTGTGGTGCCTTCAAATCTCCATATATCTTTCACAAACACTGGGCATTTGGCCACTGCAGCAGCTACGGAATACAAAAAAGAATCAAGTATAGGGACAGATTTTCTGATTTGGAAGATCAGTAAATCACAGGTTTACATCTGTTCTTTTAAAGATTTCTCCAGCTCTGAAAGTTATCAATCTTTTGTGGTGCGTTCAGACCCACTGTGTGGATGTTGGGGTCTTTGGATTTCTTATTGATTTCCTTTATCCATCTGCTCAATTTTCAGGGGCAAGAGTGATAAATTGCAAGTGAGGAGAGGGATCAAGGTGAAATGATTATGAATGGTCTGTCATGGCACCATGAAGATATCATCACCCTACAGCATGCAGCTATTTCAAACAAACAGGCAACATAGAATTACTATATGTAGTGTAGTATTAACCTGAGAGCTGATGCTTTTTATATAACGCTTACTAGTTCTGTGATTGCAAGACATGCTTTACATATATACACCCATGATTGTTCACAAAGCTTTAACTCTTAAAAATAAAATGTACATATCTATTTAAAACAAAAAATTACGCCACAACTGAACAATAAAAAGCATGTAACCATTAAAAACAACCCATCAAGAATAGGTTGAAGAATAATTTGTGCACCACTGACCCATATGTGAGCTTTATGGCAAACCCATGAATGCAAGGCATAGATCAAGCCCCGTTTTTTGTCAGAAGACACGATGCAACATGACAGCCCATCTATGCTCCGCACATCTGTTCACCACTGTTCAAATAATAGGGTGATTTCCAAACTATAAGTCAACAATGACAGGCGAAGTCTGCATTCCCTTATTGAAGATGATATCAGCGCTGCGTTGTGATGAACAAGAGGAGCCGGCTGACCATATAAAAAGCGAACGATAAACACTATGAGGGACAGCACTGGAGGAGACGCACGAAATCTTAGTGGTGCATTAGACACATTCGCTGCCGTGCTCTGTGTGAGGAAAAACAGTTTATGATAAGAAAAAGCCTGCACATGTGGTGCATTTTAAGTAAAATGAACAGGGGGCAAGCTACCATTGTGAACTATTCATCTCAGGTGCATCGGGCATATGTCTGCCAGCAGCTCGGCGCCATGTGACGGCTGCTTTCCATTTAGTTTCCTCAATGAGCGAAACCTCTCAAGGAGAGTGGATGACGTTGTTTGTGGCAGAGATTACCTTTCTTTCGAAAATGTCATTCACCCTCGTGCACCAGTTGTGAAAAGGCAGGGATGGAATAGGTAAGCATTTTCTAAACTTGTCTCCTATAAAGATCTCTTACATTGCACTCAGCATTTTTTTTCACTTTTACTCCTCACCTCTGTTTTTCTCATTTCTATATTTCTCCCTTTTATATATATTTAATCTCTCCCCCAAAGCCCAGTGCAGCCATGTTCCCGCAGCCGTTGCAGTCACACTCAGCTAGCTATTGGCCATTCACTAGACTCGCCTACAATACCCTTAATCACTGAATCAGTAATCCCCTACTTGAGCTGGAATAGCACATCCGCATCGTGCCTCATCGGAAGTTGCTGCATTGGCCTGGCTTCACTGGGTGCAAAAAAAAAAAAAAAAAAAAAAGGAACTCTGAAGTCCTCCTCAATAAGAGCTGCTGACTGCATTGTCCTAACCAAGGTCAGACAGCTTATGAAAGAAAACACTTTTGAGCCTTTTATAATGTGTGAAGAGCCCAGAGAAAAGCATTAATTGGCACCTATGTGCTGTCTAATCTTGTCTGTCCACTTTGACGGCGTTATCAGCTGTTTATTGTTTGGGTTCCCCTCTGTGTGTGTGTGGCGGAGTATGATTCCTGCGCTAAAGACAGGCAAAAATGAAGAGGACATCGGGGCGGTGTTGTGATGAATACAAAACATCAACAGGGAGCGTCACGATGTACTCTCCCAACTAATAAATATTGGATCACAGTGCGACGGGGCTTCCGGCTTCCAGCTCTCCGTCTGCCGACTGAGCAGATTGATCCGCACGTTTCTGGCCTGTTTCAAGAGAGGCGGTCGCTAGCAGAGCCCTGCCAAAGCTGCATGTCTGTGCAGAAACAAGGGCTCCATCATGACTGATTGCTTGTGACAGTTCACAGTCGCCGGGCCACTGGAGCATCATAACCTTGTGAAACTAGTGTATGGGCACTCTAGCATACAGGCTGAAGGAGAGGAGGAAGAAAAAGGAAGTTATTAGCATATTCCTTGGAGTGATACAGAGATGCAAATAAGACATGCCGTGCCACGAATAGCCTCTGTGGTTAATATTAAACGCATGTTCTGCAATGAAAGACATAATGCAGACCAACACATCTGGAAACAGGGGGCGGGGGTTTAGACAATTACTGGAACTGTGATTGCAGTTGCATATTGAAGACCCACGCAATGTCGTAGCTGTTGATGTGTTGAAATAAACGACTGATGACACTGAGGCAGAAATACCTTCTGGCAGGCCTGAGGAGCAAACTAAAGTCACTCAAATCCCTTTATCTGTGTTGTCACCATAACAAGCGCCAATGTATTTCTGTTCACTGATTCACATTGGATGCGCGAGATTAATCGAATCTGAATGAATGCCGTAGAGAGCAGAATCAGATTCATGCGGCCATGAGTAACGCGCGTGGAATTATTCGGTTGTTGTCGACCACAAGGCTACGATGTCCCTTTACTCATCTGTCGCTCTATCTTCAAGAAGGTGGTCGCCGTCGCTCTCCGTCCGTTTTTTTTTCCAATTTAGATAAAGAAGGTGTGTTAGTAGGTGTGAACGTGCTACAATATTTAATTGTGACGCAGTGGTGATATCGTGCTTTACGCGCAGTTTACCGCAGGTTCTCCTGTCTTTAGTGCTCGCTATCCTCATGAGTGAGAATTAAGTGAACATGATGTGCCCGCTCGACCATGACCCTCCTCTGTTTCTCCCTCCAATGGTTAATTTGGAGAGTGCTGTTGTGTGGCTCTTGCCATTTCACACATGGCTTCATAAAACCTGTGGGCGTTTGCTCCCAGGCCGCTGTCCGTGTTTGCGTGTCCATGCATGACTGTGTGATGAAATATTGAAGTGTTCTATCATCGACCATTGGGTAGCCGCCGGCGCGATTCCTGTCCCTTAATTTTATTTTTTCCTCGGTGCCGTGGCTTTTCCCCCCCCCCAGCGTGGTGTGCAGATCAGGAAGGCAAACCTCATCTGGACCCATGACAGAGCTAATCCATCGCAGCTGCAGAATGAAAAGGCCGTTTGGAGTGAATCCCTTCCAAAGGCCTCAATGGAAAGCTTCTCTCAGATGCCTGTGCCCTTTGCAGCCCTGACAGTGCTAGAATATGATGAAAAAGGACTTGGGAGAGTTCAGTGGCTTTGCTATGTTTATGAGAGAAGGGAATAGTGGAGCAGAGAGGCACAGTGCTGGAGATGGAGAGATGACCAACCGCTGCGTTTGTGTATGCCTGTGTGTGACATGAACTGGATTGTAAGTACATAGCAGAGTAGCACTTCCTTCATCTCTCCACCCACCTGTCCTCTATAGTGAGCCAAAGCAAGAGGAATGTCCAGAACATGCTGTCTGAGGCTTTGTGAGGTTTTATATTCCTCTGACGTTGAGCTGTATTGAATAGAAGACGCACAATGGCTGTGAAGTGGCCAGTGGCTAAAAGTAGCATGGTGTCCAGTTCGAAATGAACTAACCATAAAGGAACGTACAATATGTGTGAATGGTCAAGGCGAAATAGCACCCTGCTCTGTCAGAGACTGAATAGCCTACCTTTCTTAAGCCAAGGGCACAGAGACGTCTCTTACTTTCTTCCCTACACTTTGTTCAATGTATTTTCCTCTTGCCCATTGTAGTGCTGCGGCTGCGGCTGTACCAAGTCCCATCCCTGAGCTGTCAGGGGATAGACTTTGGGTCTTTTATGCACAAAGAAGCTTAAGTTTGGAAATTGCTCTCAAGTGGCCAAAGTTTGTGAAAAATCAGTGAACATTTCACTCCCAATTTCAGGGGTTTGTCTCAGAGTTAAGCTTTTTGGCTCGAGGATGCCCTGTAACTGAAAGAAATATCTAGCTGAAATGAAGAGGAGTTTCCTTTTGTAATGTGATTAGTACAAAATGCAGTTACAATTAAATAAAAATATATAACACTTACTTATTAAACCCAGGTATTGAGGATATCCATTGAGATTTCTGCCTCCACCCAACTATGATGGAGGGGAATTTGATGTTCCTTTTACTCTAGATAACCCAGAACACATGCTGTTAAAGGAAAACTGTTTATTACAACTTTTATTTTTGTGATTCCTGGTCACCATCAATTCTATCTATTATAATAACACTTCACTCACCAAAGTAAGTCGCTAGGAACACTGCAATATCGCTAAAAGTAGTTTGAATGGGGCAATAAACACAAGTAATAAGAGGGTCATACAGAAAAAGAAAATGGGTTTTTATTTGATTTATTTGGAAGAGAGAATGAAGTTGAACGGTAAAAGCTCCATCATAGCTGACAGCCCAACTTCCTGGTTTAACTGTGTCCTAGTGTATTTGTGAACTCTTGGCTTCCCTGTGTGATAAAAGATTCTTATCGACATTGCGCTCCCTTTCGGTTTTACTTCCTAATGAATTTGTTGCCCCTTTGGATGTACTTTTAGCACTATGTTCCGAGATCTTACCAATTACTTTGGTGAGTCCAGTGTTATCATTACCTATAGAATCAACAGCCCAGAGCTCCGAAAAATAAAACCTAGGTCGTGATAAATCATAGTTTCCTCTGGCTGAAAGGAATTTCAACAAACCCTGTGGATTATCCTGAGAAATAAACACATTGTAAATGTATGATTTTAGTGTGACCCTTAAATGAAAAATCATTATTTTATGGCAACTTAATTAATCTAGTTTAGAAGTTAATTTACTTTATTTTGCTTTTGATCAGTCTGCCCTGCTGATCCAGCCGCTGTCTTTATCAAGCTGCCATGACACCGTTAAACCTTGGACTTATTGACGCGACCACGTTGCAGCACAGTGACCATATTAGACAAGATTTCTGACGGGCACCAAATTAGACATATTTCTTTCTTATCGCCGTTAGTGCCCAGCACTTATCCAGACAATGAAAGGTCCACGGAGAATCCATCTTTTCATCAAATGCGAATAAACATCTTGCTCTCATCTCTCCAAGTGAATTTGTGAAATGGCTCTAAAGTGAAGCCCCTGGCTGAGAATGTTTATTGGCTTTGTGAGGAAATTTGCTTTAGAAAAGTAAGGTGAGTAAGGCATATTCACGGTGTTTATACGCCAGCGCCCTATATGATTACAGCTCACTCACTGTCATATCTCTCTCATTGTCATATCTCTCATCTATCTCTCTATCTATCTATCTATCTATCTATCTGTCTGTCTGTCTGTCTGTCTGTCTGTCTGTCTGTCTGTCTGTCTGTCTGTCTGTCCGTCCGTCCGTCCGTCCGTTCATCCATCCATCCATCTATCTTTGCAGCTGCCAGGTATTTATCTATCTATCTATCTATCTATCTATCTATCTATCTATCTATCTATCTA